>OZ038384.1:19486499-19501499 GCA_964036045.1 Eutreptiella sp. 'Long Island Sound 2002' | reverse complement strand
CTTGGTGTTGCGACTCAGCAACTTGTCTGACGCGCTTTTTCCGACCTCGGCCACTGCTTATGATGAGCATGCCCGACAGTTTCACTCCCCGAGATCCCCGCGGAAAAAGAATCCCGGACGCACGCGACCCGAGTGTTCCCGCGCATCGGCAGTATGGCAAAGGCAAACCCCAGTACCGCTACCCCCGTACCCAAGAGTACCGTGGCAAGAGCGGCAAGAGCGGTGGCCCTGGGCAGCAGTGGGGGTAAACACACAACACACAACAAACAACACACAACACACAACACACACACAAAGACACACACACACACACACACCCACGCACGCACGCACGCACACACACACACACACACACACACACACACACACACACACACAGACACACACGCGCACGCACGCACGCACGCACACACACACACACACACACACACGCACGCACGCACGCACACACACACACAAACACACAAACACACAACACACAACACACAACACACACACAAAGACACACACACACCCACGCACGCACGCACGCACACACACACACACACACACACACCCACGCACACACGCACGCACACACACACACACACACACAACACACAACACACAACACACACACACCGACCCACACACCCACGCACGCACGCACGCACACACACACAGACACACACACACACACACACACACACACACACCCACGCACGCACACAGACACACACACACAACACACAACACACAACACACAACACACAACAAACAACACACACACACACGCACGCACGCACACACACACACACACACACACACACACACAACACACAACACACAACACACAACGAACACACACATACACACACACACGCACGCACGCACGCACGCACACACACACACACACACACACACACACACACACACACACACACACACCCACACCCACATCCACACCCACACCCACACCCACACACACACACACACACCCACGCACGCACGCACGCACGCACGCACGCACGCACGCACGCACGCACGCACGCACGCACGCACACACACACACACACACACAACACACACACACACACACCCACGCACGCACACACACACACACACACACACACACCCACGCACGCACACAGACACACACACACAACACACAACACACAACACACAACACACAACACACAACACACACACACACGCACGCACGCACACACACACACACACACACACACACACACACAACACACAACACACAACACACAACGAACACACACATACACACACACACGCACGCACGCACGCACGCACACACACAGACACACACACACACACACACACACCCACACCCACATCCACACCCACACCCACACCCACACACACACACCCACGCACGCAGGCACGCACGCACGCACGCACGCACGCACGCACACACACACACACACACACAACGCACACACACACACCCACGCACGCACACACACACACACACACACACACACACACTCGCACGCACGCAACTTGGGGTGGCGGGGGGCAGTCCAATGGCAGTTGTTGTCTGTGGACTGTCCAGTTGTTCCTGCCACTTCCCGTCAGGCCGGCCCAAGTATGGCTCTTGGCGCCGGTGGGGCAATCGCTCAAAGTTGCGAGCGGTGTGTGCAGAAAACCGGTGGAGCCATAATCTCACCTCGTAAGGTAAGGTACTGGTTAGTTATCTCTCAGTTACAGTTCAACTCTCTCCATGCATGCCAGAGAATTGGTTCGGTGCCAGCTCCATGTGGTTGCTAATAAGTGCAATCGATCACCACGAAAGTATACTACCATCACGTAAAAAAAAAAGAATCACAAAGTATTTGATCATACTCCACCAAAGAATTCGTGCATGTAAGGAGAACTGGTTTGGTGCCAGCTCCCTATGCTTGCTGCCTCATAATTTCTGACGAAAAGAAAGAACGCTCCAAGAAATTGATCGTGCCTCGTCAAAAATCCCGTGCGCGTCAGGAGAACTGGCACGGTGCCAGCTCCTTGTGCTTGCTGCCTCATAAATTCCGATGAAAAGAAAGAAGTCTCCGAGAATTCAATCATGCCACGTCAAAAATCCCGTGCGTGTCTGGAGAACTGGTACGGTGCCAGCTCCTTGTGCTTGCTGCCACATAAATTCTGATGAAAAGAAAGAACTCTCCGAGAAATTAATCGTGCCTCGTCAAAAATCCCGTGCATGTCTGGAGAACTGGTACGGTGCCAGCTCCTTGTGCTTGCTGCCTCATAAATTCTGATGAAAAGAAAGAACTCTCCGAGATTTCAATCATGCCACGTCAAAAATCCCGTGCGTGTCAGAAGAACTGGTACGCTGCTAGCTCCTTGTGCTTCCTGCCTCATAATTCCTAATGAAAAGAAAGAACTCTCCGAGAATTCAATGGTGCCTCGTCAAAAATCCCGTGCATGTCTGGAGAACTGGTACGGTGCCTGCTACTTATACTCGCTTCCAAGTACCACTGACATGAGTCCTCATTCACCCAATATCTCACAACGAACACTAGGGCATCTGCAATATGTCCCGGTCAGGATCAGAACCTGTCCCCTCCTCTGATACGCGCTCTCCAACCCCACCACTGGAGCCACAATGGCAATTGAGGAGTTTCCCAAATCCAACGACCAATATTCCGCGCACGAACGACCCTGATCAGACGCAAGAAGAACACGCCCAAATTCAAGCACCCGAATCCGCTGCAAAAATCCATGCAGAACAAGCTCCCAGACCAGAGTATGAACGAGCCCATGCGCAAGAACCAGCACCAGAATCCGAACCGGCGCAACAAGAAGTTGTCAACAAACATCAAGATGAAGTAAAAAGGGTTCTCCAAAAATTGCTATCGGAATCCTCAGAGTCCCCCAACCACATGCTCTCCCAGGAAGGACCGAAACAGAGCAAAGATCCAGCCCCAGAGTCTCCCGACCACATGTCCTCCCACGAAGGACCGAAACAGAGCCAAGAACCAGCCCCTGCACAGAGTCCTGAACAAAGCCATCAGCAAGCCTCGATGCAAGGTATTGCATGGGGCCAGGAGTATGTGCACATCGCCCCCGAGAATCTGCCGGATGATGATGATGATATAGATAATCAAATCGTGCTGAGAGTACAGGACATCTCGGAAGACAATTACTACGAAATCAATACCATCATCAGGCGAAGACTGGGTGCCATCATTCCACAAGCTGCGACAAGGCATCAATTTTGGATGATCGAGACAACACAAGAGAATTGGCAGCGGATGTGCCCGGACTCTGCGAATACATACGAACTGCGTGTGCGACTGCAAGAAGACGGAGATTTCTTCCGGATCCGGTCTCAGCATCAGGATGGATCGCCGTACACTCAGCATATCAAAGGCAAAGGAAAAGGCAAGAGTGGCCCGCCGCGTACCTCGCCCTCGACGTACTCCGCTCGTGGAGCATCCCGCATGCCAGCTCGAGAGTATTCCCGCGAACACGCCCGCGAACGCTTCGATCGAGACTACAGCCCGGACCGCATGCGTGGAAGGACCCGAGAATACACCAGAGAACCGTTGCGGGAACGTGCCCATGAATCCCCTCGAGATGTCGTCCGCGAGCGCCCCAGAGGAGATGACAGGGCAGCAGCTCAAGAATTCGAGCGAGAATATGTGAAAGAACCTATCTCTGAGCACGCAGTGGAAGCAGCATGAGCACTCCTGCGCGAGCACGAACGGGAACTGGCACGTGAACGTGAACGAGTCCTCACCCGTGAGCGTCCTGGCTGTCATGCAAGCACCGTTTCCCGAGACCCGGCCCACGGCCTCCTCGATTACCGCCATCCTCAAAAGGCTCCCGACGTTCGCAGTGGTGGTCGGACAGAATCCAGACGGTCTGCATACGATCAATATCGTGATGAAGAAGAAGTTGACGAGCCTCCGGCCAAGCACCGAAGAATGAGTCCCCCTGTCCCTTCTGAGTACGGCAGGTATGAACGTAGGCGAAGCCCATACGATCGGTTGGACAGACACAATCTGTATGCTCGGCACGAACAGCACAGCCAGCATGAGTATCGATCTCAGAGCAGCCGCAGTCCCATCAACGAACCTGCTGCGCACAGCGCTGAGCCTCACATGGCGAGCCATCTGCCTGCCTCTGACGAAGCACATGACTTGGTGTTGCGACTCAGCAACTTGTCTGACGCGCTTTTTCCGACCTCGGCCACTGCTTATGATGAGCATGCCCGACAGTTTCACTCCCTGAGATCCCCGCGGAAAAAGAATCCCGGACGCACGCGACCCGAGTGTTCCCGCGCATCGGCAGTATGGCAAAGGCAAACCCCAGTAGCGCTACTCCCGTACCCAAGAGTACCGTGGCAAGAGCGGCAAGAGCGGTGGCAAAGGCCGGAGTGGGAAGGAAAGTGAGCCGACGGTGCCGATCACGCTGACGGTCAAGCTGCACATGGATGACCCGCAGAAGAAAGAATGAACGTGACCAGTTGAGGATGCAGAGAATCAGAACAAGTCCAGATGTGCAAGAAAGAAACCGAATCAATCTGTGCTCATGTAAATGCAATCAGAAATCAGAATTCATTCAGAATTCAGCATGCGTGCGCACCCCATGATCCTCCAGCAATTCGCGGTGAATGCAACCAGGAGGCACCCAAATTTCATGTTTCTAAACCCCAATCTGGGAGCAGATGATCCGAGGACATCCAACTGCCCAAAAAAGAATCTGATTGGATCTGTGACAATTCATGTCCCTCCACATGTCAGAATCTCGTACGCATGAGTCCTCAGAGAACACAGTGACAGCAACACCGATGCATAAATTTTCTTTTGCGTCCATCAACTCAACTCGGTGCTGCCACAATAGACGGATCAACCTGCCCGCACTGGCCATGCCGGTCTGTTTGCCGGGAAAGGTACAATCTTTTTCTCCACCCCCCCAATCAGGCATCACCCAGCATCCGCATATCCGACGAAAGAATGAATGTTGAGCACCCCTTCATTTACTGGTGAATGCATCTCTTCAAGATGCAAATGTTTTCCAAGCGACACAGGAATCAGATCAGTATCCCACCTGCAAAGTGGAGATGTATCACACGTCAATCATGCCACACCCGCAATTGCACTGACCTCCGCTCACACCCGGGATGAGTAAATCAGCAGTATCCACTATCCCCAACCTCAGCATACGGGCAAAACGCATGCACTCTCAGGCAAAATTTTCGAATGCCAATGGAATTCCCACCCTCAATATATGACCCGCCTCATTGCACTCATGCAATCATGCTGCAGCCCATTGGACCAGCAACTACGTCCACCGTGGCAACGGTGAACCCTCCCGACAGAAAGCATCAGACCCGATTCATGTGCATCCACAGACAATGTCACAAGCACCAGAAGTCACGCAGGAAGTACATCTGACTGTGCCCCCTTGCACTGCTCAATGCCAAAAAAAAAACAAATTTTAATTTTTTTAACCACCCAGAGAGGATCAATAATCAACCCAGAAAATCAGATCAACAGTAAAATCAATAACTGTCATGGACATACAAGTAATGCCAAGGTTCCGCATACACCGGGCCCTCACGTTTCTGCTGCACTTGAACACAGAATAGAACACACACATGCAATTATCATATTTAATTCGTCTCATGCCATGTACGTGGTCTTTTACAGGAGTTACCCGCCATCTGCAATTATCAGGACAAACAGTGGAACAACACTCATTGAAGGAGAACAATCAAGAATGGGGCAAGATAGATGATTTCCTCTTCAAGAATGCAGACCAACAATCCGCCCAGAGTATACGCATCACAAGGTCAAGAAAAGAGTGGCGTTCAAACGAAACATCTTGATCAATCATGGAAACGACCACACAGAGAGCAAAGCATCTGAAGAGACTAGGAAGAAGACGACGTTGGCCTCCACTGGTCCGGAGAGAGAACCAGCTCAAAGAATCAGATCCAGTAGGACAGCCCACACCCAGACCACAAAGGAATCTCAGAGCCACAGTCACAACGTACCATCTTGTAACGTGCAGTGTCCAATCACACCAGGAAGTGATGAACCCTGTCCCAATGATATTACAAGTTCTCACACTCCAGCCCACAGTCCCTCATGCGTGCACTGCCTGCCCGGGAATCTGAACATGGCGCTCAAACAATATTCTTCTCCATGATGTCTCTGCAGAAGGAGCAGATCAGAACAAGTATGATAATTGTGCATGCCACAGATGAGTTGCACATCATGTTCTCGGTGTACTGAAACTCAGAATAAAGAAAAGAATGTCAAAATCACACCAAGAATCAATCAAGCCCCATCCCAAACCCGGAAAAAATCACCAAACACACTCAGCATCCAAAGTCATATCGAATCTTTCTTGTTCAAAGACAAACTGACAAGGTAAAGCTCTCTCCACACAGCAGCACACACTCCCGGACCCCATGCAAGTATCAAGGCACGAAGGGAAATCGAGTAAAGCATTAGCTCTAATCCAGAAGGAGAGCACAGGAACAAGACGCAAAGACCGCAACCAGGTACGTGCATGCTGCAAGTGATCACGGTTGCTCAACAACAATATAATGAATAGGGAAGGAACAACAAACCATCAAAAGTGCATGACTGTACATGTGCTCACGCAGAAGCAAGTGCAACACTCCCCTCAAGTAGTGCCGTCAACAGTGAACAACGCTCCTCCAAAGAACTCATTTCCAGATATCAGATATGCATGCCTTCAATGTCAATTAGTGTTTTCTGAAAGAATCTGATCATGAACTCCGAAGAATTCATTGGTCTTGCACGAGAACGACAGCGTGCGTACGTTGACCCCACAACCGCAGGGTACTTCACCAGAATTTACTACTCGGATGGGGACCTCAAAGCAGTGGTGACACACTGGCCGTCCAAAGTGGAAGTATCAGAAATATCGATGACCACCAGCCTCGCAACATGTTTCGGAATGCTCGCCTCCCTCATGCGCGCATCGATCTCTGAGGAAGACTTGACCATACTGGCTACTGAATTTCCGGATTACATGTGGCTTACAATCAAAGACTTGACGCTGCAGACTCAAGAATGCGTCCAACGAAGAATGGTGTGACATTCTGGACAGAATGTCTCATTATACGGAATCAGAAAATGCCAAAGAAAAGTTGGACAAGCTCATCAACGATGATCCCTACAACTTTCAACGACTACTGGAGGCTGACGGCAGACTGATCGAAGGAGACAAGCAACTTTCTGAAACCACCTTCTGGCTGTATTATTGGGCAGCTCTATATGCAGCATGGGCCACGTTTCAACAAAAGCTGCCTCCATGGACCCCGAATTTCATTGATGGTAAGCCGCCCAGACAAGCCATGTCCGACCAATCGTTGAGGGCCAGTATCACCAGCACGCTTCGCTCTCTGAAACCAGGCACACCCCAACCCAAAGGAAATCGTGCCGGCTCTCAACAACGTGCTCCATCCCCCGGAGGGTAATCCCCTTCTCGTGCTCAATCCCCTCGAAGAAACCCTCCGGAGCCCATTATCAATCTGGATGCTCATCTTGATGTGCCATTGGAAGCTCCACCAGCAGCAAAGAATCGAAGAACAACAGCCATCAAACCCCCATCAATTCCATCAACAGCAGACTTGATGCTCCACTCAGGTCCAAGCGACAATGAACCTCCCCAGAGATACCCCACGGATCACAACAAATTTGCATTCAACAAAGTCAGCCGATCCTACGTACCCAAAAATCAGCCAGGCCTCTCATTCCAAGATCAAAGAATGCCAGGACTACATCCCCGTCCACAAGCTGCAACCAACGACACCTACGCCAACTTTGAGGATATCATAGCCAAGGTACAAGAAAAATGCGACGCACTGGATGACAGTGAATGCGAAGTTGCAGCACGCCAGCTGTACATGCGCCTACTACCAATCAAAGCGGCTGCGAAAATCCTCAACTTCTTCCAAAAAGCACAAACGTGCAAACAACTCGGAGCCATACTCAAAGCCCACATGTGTGCCCTATCGAGCGACATCCCAGCAGTAACGCAGGCCCTGCAAGATTGGTTGAGATATATGCAAGGACGAACTGTCGACTCTTCTCCTGAGACTAGCAGAAGAATCAGCGAATTGAAGAAAATGTGGCAATCCATCCCGCAAGATGCAGATTGGACCATGTTGGCGACGATGCTGGCTTTTTCATTTCATACAGAAGAGAACACCAGATTGAGTCTATTGTCCGCTCAAACCGCAGCCCAGTGGTGGAACGCAGTGATAAGAAATCTTGCAACCACCACCAACGTCGCAGACTTTGACACGGTGCAGACTGAACTAGAGAATCTAGGTGCCACAGTGAATGTGCAAACTCCAGACTGGATCAACCAATGAATGGTTCCGGAGGAAGAGAATCCCCGCCACTCAGCCACCACAGCCCCACAGCCAACTCAGCCACTTACTGCAGCTACCCAATACCAGCCACAAACCCCAACTCCGATGCCAACGCAACAATATCAACAGTACCAACAATACCAACAAAATCCCCCACAAAGATCAAGCGCGTCGCAAATGCAACCCACAACACCCAGGAACTCACTGCTGCCTTTCCCTCCAATGAATCAGCCCCCACAACCACCCGTGCAGCAACCACCATAATACCCTTAGCATCAAGGACAAGGGCTTACACTGATGATGACCCAAACCAAAGATGCACCGTACAAGGACCTTGAGAACGAGATTGAGAAGCACTTCGGCAACAATACAGGGCTGCAACCTGCAGCCATGAACAAGGGATTCTGGTTCCTCAACAGTGTGAATCCCCATGCATGGAATACCCTAGCACAGGGCAAAGACAAAGTATGGCTCCACATCGGCAACAACAAGTATATTGGAGTACGGTCAAAGAATGAAAAGGGAGATCCATATGAACCACCCAACCAAGCGAAAAGAAGGAAGACAGAATCAGCAGGCACACTAGCACAAGCCGGAGTGGCCCCGCCACCACCCCCACCTGCAGCAATGCCAGAAGTAGTACCATGGCACCACTACAGCCCGTATCCACCTCAAAGTCCCATGTACCCAGGGTACCCTCCTTATCATCCGCCCATGCCCCCCATGCAGCCATCATTCTCTCACTACCAACCACACCTCTACGAGAACATGCACCCTATGGCTCATCCAACACCGGATCAACAACGACCAGCAGCAGGAACACCTTGTATCAATTCTCCACAGTCGCAGAATCGAGCAGTACGCTCATCCACGCCACGAAGAGAAGACCTGCCTCAAGCCCAAATTACGGCATCTAGTGCCCCCATCCCAGCAGCGCCAGGAGTGACGCAGGAGAAGAAATGAATTCCCCTCGCCCTCCCCAAATCCACATCGTGCTCTGCACTAATCATACGTTACACGGATAACTTGCTACCACACGGATCACTCAACAAGAGAACCGCTGATGCATCCCTGACAGACTTACACAACTGGTCCACCAAATGCTCAACAGATCTCAATGATGACCCCCTCCAGCCACAATCTCAAAACACCAGAGCAAACCCAACACACACAACCCTACTACATGTATGTACACGATGTGGAACTCCAGCTTCACAGGAGACAACAGCCCTATGCAACTGCCCCAACCCAGCACTGTATGGCATACCCTGTCATCAAGCAACTCCTGAAGAAGAGGCAGCAGTCGAGCTGCTGTATCGCATCACAAGAATCCCCAATCTTGAAGGAGTACCCCCAGCAGTAGTGCTCCGTCAGACTCGAATCATCCATGCATGGCTTCAGACATACATGGAATCAGAGAACCAGTACAACAAGACTTTCACCCGGTCCTACCCAATAGTGTCCTGCGACTCTGTCCTACTCCTCTGGTGCCGGACAATCATCCCACCTGATGCCCGACTCTTCCGAGAAAAAACACGGGTACAACAATTCCAATCTCAAGGCGGATACATCATGATCAGCGCCCAAGAATACGACCCAAAGGACACAATTTCATGGTCGGACGGCCCGGAATGTCGTCAATGTGGAAAACTGTCAGGTTACCACATGAAGCTGCATTTGACAACCCCCCATCAACAGAATCAGCCCCACATCAGTGCGTGCTGGCACCTTCCCAAGCAAGAAAGTATATCAGCTGAAATGGCGACACGCAACATTATACACTTGGGAACATTCAAGCTCGAAGGAGTTTTCCCGATCACCGACAGCAGAATGTGGCCATGCAAACCCTCACTTCCCAATGATGTTCACCCGCACATTCAACGTGCATATGCACAAATGCACCAAGAATTCAGCACCATGATACCACCCGCGATCAACCCAAACATCCCAGAGTAGGTGGACTTACAGATCATGGGCATCAACTGCGGAAGTCTCGAGAAGAAGCGGCATCAGCTGTACTGTTATCTAATCCTGGGAATGCCGGACATCGTCTGCCCTCAAGAAACATGGGCTCTCATGCCAGAAGGATGGCTCAACGAAATGCCCCTATCAACACGTTGCCCCAGATCCATACAAAGGCGGCAGGGGGCCTGGTTATCCTGGTGCACACGAGAAGGCTCTCGAAAAACAAATGGAAGACAGATGTCCGAAAGCACTCCCTCTGCGTCCACATTAACCCGGGACTACGGACTTCCATATCGGTAGCATCAGTCCACTTCCCTCCCGGCATTTGCCGAATCAGCAGAGAAGAATACAGCAAGGCTGTGGCATCATTCCTCACAAAAGCAAAAGCAACAATCACATTCATACAAGGAGATTTGAACGACGACGTTATGCGCAGCAAGCGTGGCTGGCTCAAGAAAACACTCTCGAAAGAATGGAAAGAATTCAACTGTCCATACGCTACAGGTCACCCCACCAATCAAGTGCTGACTAAAAGAGGACTCTCGGAGAAAGAAATCGATTGGATGTTTACCCACAACAGTACCCCATGTGTAGCGTGCACCAGAGACCAACTGCCAGGCCTCAACTCTCAGCGAGTGCAGCGGTACTTCCTGGTGGTGGACAGCGACCAGGTGAAGCCGACCGATCCATCTCAACGCAGGTACGACTTCCGACACCTGAACCAGAAAGAATTTCAAGAGATTGCGAACATCTGCTCTCTGTTATTCGCATGGGCCAACATCACAGAATGGTACCCCACAGCCGTCATGCACATGTACTTGCTGGTAATGGATGGTATAATTCCCCGCAGAAAATCCCACCTCTCCTTGACGGTGGCAGATGCCAAAGCAATGGCGGCTGCACCTCAAGCACATGATGGAAGAAGTTCTGTGGCAGTTACCCAGTGGTGGGAAACCGAAACAACAAGGCCATGGCGTCCAAGCTGCATAAATCACTGGAAAAACTGCAGGGAGTATCCATTACATCTGCAACAACTCATGCCATCAAACTTAAAAAGAACAAATTCCAAGTTGTGGACCAAATCAGTGCTGATGGCAAGTACTTTCCACAGGAGAAAGAAGAATTTCAGGAAGAGATGCTGCGTCAAGCCAAGGAATCGTACAGCGGGCGTCCGGGAATCCGATTAGATTATGAGCACCTCAAGAAAGGAATGGAATTGGACACAGACCAACCTGAAGATACAGTTCACTTCATCGCTCACATGAACAGACTCCAAAGAACCCGAACAGGCCTTCCCATCGACGATGCAGCAGGTCAAACTCCGAATTTCCATGAACTCACTGCATTAGTCGGTCGCTCATCTTCAGAAGCCACCTCACTGGAGCAGCTTTCCCATGCTCTGGTGAGTCTCCTAGACGGATTCAGTCTGCTACTGATCTCGACACTGCTCGCAGCATTTGCAAACGGCAGTCACTGTCCACTCTTATGTGCAGTACTTCACCTATGTCTAAAGAAGAAAGAACCCTCCTTGCTCATTCCCAATAGCAGACCCATTCTGCTTGAACCCTACCTACGCCGTCTCGAATCCAGCAACGTTTTCCTGCGTCAACAAGAGCGCTCAAAATGGTTCCAATGGACACCCCCATCTCACTATGCCTACAGAAAGCAGTTATCACCCCAGATGTGCGCGATCACGTGCAGATGGCTCACATGGTGGTATGCCCATACCAACGGTAAGGTGTTCATTATCGATTGGGATGAGAGCAATGCCTTTTGCAACACCATCAGACACGACATGGACAAACTATTCCCCAGAGAAGCGCTTCAAGTAGAACGCCGGGCAGAACAGTTCTTTGGATCCTTCCGTATCTATGTTGTCTCACCAGTTGGATTGACAGAACCATACTGCATGCGTCACGGAGGATCGCAAGGTGACTCCATGGGAGTGGGCCTATACGCAGCCACCACCTGTGCCAGGACCAGGTTTCACAACGGAGTCCTGAGTCAACAGCGCAACCCATCAGATCTCTCCAGCAGAGCACCAGAACATGCCTTCAAATGCCTCCAAGCCCCGTGGAACAGCAGCATCAAAGTATTGGAGATTGTATACAGCGACGACCGCAGAGGATTCACCTCTACCTTGGAAGACGCTGCCCACATGTTCCATGTTTTCAGTCAAGGATGCTGGTCGACAGGAGGTTCCTCTCAATGCAAGAAAGTGCAGATATTTGGAGTAGAACCCAAAAACCCGAGAGAACTAAAGTACATCGAGGACACGGTGGACACGATGCAACACAAGTTCAACCTGCAATGCTCAGGCCTGAAAATGACAGGGATACCTCTTATGCCCAATGAGCAGCCGCAAACGGCCATTGATAAGTTCACCACACGCCTCAAAGTACTGCAATGAACATTGGGGAGACTCCAACCCTCACTGATACTAGTTCTCCGAATTCTCGTCACATACACCATCTCAGTGGTAGACTACGTCTTCTCTGCCCTCCCAGCACGAGCAGAACAAGTACAACCCCAGCAGATACAGATCAAAAGAATAGCCCGCAAAACGCTCTGCATCCCGGTGCGCACCCCCAACAAGATGCTATGGGCCAGCATAGACGATCTAGGCTTTGCAGTCCCCCACATCTTCACCCGCCTCCAGCTGCAATACATCAAGGGTCTCTTCTCTGCGTGTAACAGCAGAAGCATCTACACCAGGGAAACCATCCGCACCATCATGCTGTACTCGTCACAGCAAGTGCCAACCCACCCAGACTGGATCACAGCGCAACAATGGATGGCCAGCTACGGCATCTCATTCCACTTACCGTACGACCCTACAGAATCTCCAATTGCAATCGAAGTAATCCACTCTCCAAGAGGCGGAATCATCTTGATGTCTGATGGGGCCAAGAAAGAAGACGATCATGCGTGGTCAGCGCTGGTGATTGATGAGCAAGGAGTAGCCATAAGAGCATATTCCAAAGTGCAATGTAAAGGCGGCAGCAGCTGAGGCAGAGTGGTGCGGCAAATTCCTTGCCTATCTGCTACTGAAAAAGTACGACATCAACCCACATCAAGTGCTTGGAGCCCTCTCGGACAATCTTGCAGCAATGCACGGAGGAGATGGGGGCAAACTCTCCAAATGTGCCTGGATAGACGGCTACCGACTTCAATACGCCACATTCCTGAGTGAGAACCACGTACCAGAATTCTATATCCCAGCCCAGCACAACACCAAAAGCAAGACACAAGTCGCTTTATGGCAAAAGGACACTGACGACACGGCCAAGCATGCGCTGAAGAACGCAATTGCAGGACAAGTACCCATGCCAGAATCACTAGACGACACGATGCTCTGCTTTCATCATGGCACACTTGCAGCTAACGTGGTGCATGTTCTCGATGAAGCCTACAACAGCTCTTTACGCCCAGACTTTCATCTCGGAGATCCCAAAAGCAAAGTAATATGGCGCAGAGGAGTCACTCAAGGAAAGTATACGAATGAAGGGCTCACGGTGGCCTACTGGATACGAACCATACCGTACTGTCATGAAGGAACAAAAGAAGAATTCTCTTGTGCTTTCTGCCGCTCTTTGGACACAGGATGGGGCACACACTTGCAATGGTCGTGCCTAATTCTTCCCATGCTATGTATGTGGTCATTCACAGAAGTTGCTCGCCATCTAGCAGCATTGGGACACACAGTGGAATGAAAATCCCCAGCCCACTTTGCAACACATCAAGAAGGAGAACAACAAGAATGGGGCTTGGTGCCAGATTTCCTCATTGAGAATGCAGATCAATGGTCCGCTGTGAGTACATGCATCACATGGTCAGGAGTAGTGCTGCGATCAAAAGAAGCTTCTTTATCGACAGAGGAGGCGGCCACCCTGAGTGCGAAGTATCTGAATGGGCTAGGAAGAAGACGACGCTGGCCTCCACTGATCCGGAGAGAGAACCCGCTGAAAGAATCAGATCCAGTAGGATGGCCAGTGCTCAGCCCGCAATGGAATCACTGCGTCATTGCTGCAGCATACAATTTTGTAGGCCGCAGTGCACAACCTCATCAGGAAGCGTTGAACCCAGTCCCTCTGAATCTGCTTTCCCCCACACTCAACCCCACATCCTTTCGTGCGTGCATTGCCTGCCACAGAACTGAACATGATCCTCAAGCAGTATACATCTCCATGATGTCCCCGCAGAATGAGCAGATCAGAACCAGCATGATAACTTTTTGTGCCACAGATGACTTGTACATCATGTTCAGCAGAGAGCTGCTAATCTCTCTAGCACCCAAACTCACGCCTGTCCTGCTACAAGACGAATGGCCATGCAATTCACATGATCAACAACACGACCCTGAGGCACCACCTCCCAATTGGGATGAAGTCTCATCCTCCGCCAGCGAATCTGCCCCAGAGTCAATCCTAGAATCTGACGACTCGGAGTACTGGGACTCAGAGTAAAGAAAAGATCATCAAACTCACTCTGTGAATGAATTCATGCTCGGTCCCTTTCTCCGCTCTAACCCATCTCTTGCTAACCAATGCTGCTCCCCCAATGAAAATGAACTGAAAATGAACTCATGTTCTCAAGACCCGTGAAAGAATTCGAGCACAAGTGTGTCACAGAATCAGGGACAGGATCCTGCATGTCAAAGAAAT
>OZ038384.1:19076499-19473999 GCA_964036045.1 Eutreptiella sp. 'Long Island Sound 2002' | reverse complement strand
TTCGGTAACCACCAGGGCGTCGGATAATGGTTCCGCTGCATTTCCCAGATTGTGTGACTCAGATTTGAAAGGAATATGGAGGGATGTGTTTGCAGAGACGAAGAAAGACCTAGTAAGTTGTGTAACATACCTTGAATCACCCTTTTGGCGTACATGGAGTTGACGGCAGGGTATCGGGACAATGGTATTCGGTTGGTCAAGTGAGAGAGGAGACATTTGTTTTTAAGACCCCAATGTATATCCGAGTCAACGCACAGAATTTGAAACTGGAGGGAGGTAAAACTGGTACCCAGCTGCTCTACCGTTAGCGGTACACCGTAAGTACGGTGCAACAACCGATGTACAATGCGTATAGTGGAGAGCAATTGGGTCGCCGGGCATAGGCAGACAATGTTGTCAACATACCGGCACAATTTTGTGTGAGGCGGAAGTTCTTTATCAAAATTGACATTGCTTTCTTTTTCCATCAGCATGATGTTGGCATTCTGAGATGCCAATTTTCCTCCTATCGTGACACCAGTGAACAGCTCCCAAATTTCCGGTCCCAGTTGGAAAAAATCGTTGAGACAGGACTCAGCTGTCACGGCAGCGACCAAGTCGTCGTCAGACAGGATGTGAAAATATTTAGGCGATTTTTTGCCCACACAGTCTAAATGCTTGGTGTTTCCTTTGGCAATGGAGATGAACAAATGGTTCTCAGCGCGAGCTGTACAGTACATTGCACGTGCTCTGGCAAACAGATTTACATAGCTGGGTCTCAGCTGTTTTCTTATGAGCGAAGGGAACATACGTTCCAAATCGAGCTCAAACCCTGCTACTGGTTCACCAAGTGTATGGAAATATTCCTTGGCCGGGGGAAGGAAGTGTTTTTCCATTTGCTGTTGGTCACAGACAAGGAGAGTGAAAAGAATTGATGCGCAGAGGCGTTGAGCAACAGATGCTACTCTTCTAATAATGCTATAGGAATTTTTCCACGGCTGTCCTCCATTGGAAAAAATCTCTCTTGTTGAGACCGAGGAAATCGGTGCTGGCGGCTTGTAGGGCAGCGACTTTCCTTTCAATGAAAGAATAACCGAGGGGGGATATTGTGAACGAGGCATTTTCTGGTCGTACGCAGGATTAGGAGGTATGTACAAAATATTGTCTGTCAGAGTCATGATGTCTGAGGCCGCAGATAGCAATTTACATTTTACAGAGAGGAAATCCGTAGGTAGAGTAGTAGCAGGAGGGGAGACGTGAAGTCGGGGTAAAGCAATACCCTTCAGTTGAGGAATTTGAACAGACAAGGCATTGCGCTGTCGCATCTGACTCACATTTCTGACGACAAAAGGAAAGAGGCGCGCACACAGATAGTAATAAACAAGCAAGACGTGCCTTGAACGGACTGCGGATGAAGTAGTCAGAATATGGCGATAATTCTTGGCACCCTTGAATGCAAGAATGAAAATCCTCAGGAAGGTAACCGTAGTAGCAACAACAAAGAGTAGGGGATATTTATCCACAGGAATGGGAACACTGTCGGGGACAAGGGTGAAGAATTTTTGTACAAGTTTGTGAGGGAGCTGGAGCACATTTTTTGGGTGCAGACAAATATTTACAACAGTATGTACAGCAGAGGCAAAGTGTTTGAAAGGAAAGGGTTTAATGTGTGGAATTGCCTGTCGAATGGCATTGAGCTGGGTACTGAGCTGTCGATGTAAAAGATGTTTTGGAGGGGCAACACAGGTCCCCAAGGACGCGTGTAATAGTGATTTCAATTCTGGGTGGTGTGTGGTCTGGTACAATTGGGGTCCTGTAAGTATTGAATTGGGCATGGTGGAGGTGGATACATCTGATTCGGCCTGTTGGAGGGATATTTGAATTCTGTCTCTGGTGAAAAGCCGAACCAGTTTTGGGGTCAATTTTTGCGGTAGCAGTAGAATACTTTGTATGTATAGTTTTATGGGTTTGGGTAAAGAAGTACAGTGCAAAAACTGCTGGAATGCTCGACGAACTGTTCTAGTATGTTTAGGGGTGATGCAGGGGATATGTAGAGGAAGGAAGTAAGGCAGTGTGATGTGAAGACTTCTTTGAACAAAGGGGATGAAGCGTTTTTGGAGACATCCGTATTTCCAACCATTCAACGTACCTTTTGCTTTGTTGAGAATCATGATAGCATCGTATGGCGTAATGGACAGTCGACGTAGTTGAAGTTGACGATCCCAGGGTTGTTGATCTTGCGAAGCACTATCAGTGAGATGTCTAACCATTCGATGACGAATCAACCAACGCAGGAAACCTTTTTGTTTGTGTTTTTTGTCATTGAGATTTGGTTGGTGAGTGGCAATAAATCTTTGTTCCTGTCTGTCAGCTTCAAAGCAAGGAAGTGGTTTTACGGGTAAGGGTAGGAAATTATGGAAACCGAGTTGATGGAGGTATTGGAAGTAGGTTGGACCTCGACGTGATTTTTGGATTTCAACCCATGCCAACCCCTGCTGGAGTTCTTCTTTCCATCTGGTGAACACTGCTCGCGGATTGGTAATGGCACCAGTTTGACCAAAGTACGGTGCTCTCAGCATGGGGGAAACAGAGGCATAAAGCCATTGACCTGGCTCAAAGAGACCACAGATAGCTTGAGGATGAACTTCCGGAAGCAAATCACGAATCCAAGGCATGGGAGCATAGGGTAAAGCTGGAAGGGAGCGTATAACCGAACCTTTGATAGTGTCCCATGCATCCTTGTGTTTGATGTTAAGAAAGGCAGCACGCCGGATTGGAAGCTCACGATTCCATACAGACCAGAAAAAAGCAGTAGCAGACGGGGAGTGGTACAGTGGCATATTTACAGATGGCGGGGTTGTACAGTTGTGGGGTAGTACTGTGAATGCCATACGTAAATGGGTTGGTAATGGCAGCATACGATGGTGGATTGAGGATAGAGGTTTGGACATGGTTGCACAGTACAACGGGAATTTAATCGGCCATTGTCATGGTGCCTTGGTATTCTGAAATAACCAGAGGGAAGTACAGTTGTCACCCAGGGGGTAGGTGAGTTGGCAAGAAACGTGAGTGTACAGGAGTGAGGGCAATAGTACCGTATCTTCCCTATGGAGAAGCAGAATGAAGCGTGCAGGATATTGATGTTGGACTAAGCATTGTGTGATACTGGGCAGTACATTGTACGGTGTATCGTAAAAATACGGTTGAAGACAGATCGCAGCAACGTAATGATGTTTATGCAGAAAAGACAGTGGGGGTTTACACCAATCGGTACTGTCATGCAACAGGGGCATATGTACAAAGGGTAGGGTGGTAGGAAAAGCAAAATTGGGATGCAATTCTAGAGTAATGCGAGCAGTAACATGGAAGGCCTTAAGCAATTTGGACATGCGATTAGTCGCCAACTTTCGGCCATAGGCATATGGAAGCGGGTGAGGTTGGTTGTCCTGGGCAGAGTGAAATTGGAAATGAAATGTCATGTTCACCACCTTGAGCAACCAGGGAAAGAAACAGTGAACAATAGAGGGAGTAACGTGAGACCAGAGTGTAATACCGCGGTGTTTGCAAAAGAATGTCCAGAGTGACTGCAAAAAAGGCCAACGGTACACAGCATGAGCAAAAGCACGTACAATCTGAGAGGGAGGATAGGGGGAGCTAATAACGAAGGGATCATCAGTCTCATTTCCAGAGAGCTCAATTGCTTGTGCTGTACGTAGATCTTTAATAGTTTGCAGAAAAGTCTCCTGCACGTACAGTAGACCATGCAATTCATGCAACATCTCTGCTAAGGATTTGTCCTGAGCACATTGGTTGATATTTTCATTCAGACATGTCCGTGAATTGAGATCAGGTTCATGAGTCCAATATTGACAGGTTCATTTACATAATGGGATACTCCAATTCTGGCAAAAACGTAACAAATTGGGAGCAATGCAGGCAGCAGAATCATACGAAGGAGTACATGCAGTGGGACAGGGGCAACGCCAGTGTAAAATAGAGGGAGGATATGCAGGGGAGAAAGGCGGGATAACCAAAGATGGCGAAGTCGAATCCTCAGCTACTTTTTTGCCGTAGCTTCATCCTTTGGGAGATTCTCAGGAGAGCCTTGGACTTGAATGGACTGAATGGGAATGCTATTCGAGTCCACGGCAACAGCTTGAAAAGTAGGACCATTTACAGAAGTAAAGGTGCCAAGCGTCGGGACCCATGGTTCAATGGAAGATCGTCGGAAAGAAAACCACAGAGGACGTCCTAGGGCTACGTCTGCGATGTTCATTCGATCTGGGGGAGCAAACGCCTTAAGCTCAATTTTCGCTGAGATGGCGGCATCAATTTTATTTTCGATGTGACCCACCTTGGTACGAACTTCACCAAAACCGGTTTCGAGGTCGGTCACACAGTCATCAAGAGATTTGGTGTCATCGACATCCATGTTACGCGGTCGGCTATCGGGGGAAGGAGGACGGGTACGCTTAGCAGGATGCGTAGGGGCAGGAGAGTCCACAGCCGCTCTTTTGCCAGATGAGTCGACATTCAAATCAATCGGAGGATCACCAAGAAGAATCGGCAAAAGTGAAGAAGAGGGGCATTTTGGACCATCAAAAGCAGCAACAGACATAGCTTTGTCACCATCCTTGCTGATCTTCAATCGCTGTAGAGCTGT
The DNA here is from genome assembly GCA_964036045.1 of Eutreptiella sp. 'Long Island Sound 2002'. Lineage (NCBI taxonomy): Eukaryota > Euglenozoa > Euglenophyceae > Eutreptiales > Eutreptiaceae > Eutreptiella > Eutreptiella sp. 'Long Island Sound 2002'. The sequence continues at coordinate 19,469,357 of OZ038384.1, read as the reverse complement.
ATCACGGTCGTCCGACGTATTAAAACCAAGCAGCACCTCCTGGTTCTGGAAGTAGACGACGATGGCTCCGACTAACGAAGACTTCAATGTAGAGGCATCCTTTTCCGTATTTTTTCGAGAGAGAGTAACACGGATACCAAATTTAATGTTGTAACGCAGCAAGTCATTAGCAAATTGAGGCAAAGCATCAGCGACCGCTTCACGGATACTACGCGCAAGAGAATCAGAAGTAGGGGTACCACTAGCAACAGCACCATTTTGTTGTAGAGGGCGAGAATTACGCAAAATACAAGCAGAAGTAGAATGACCAACTTCTCTTCGATGGAATTGGCAGAAATACTTCGGTTGGCCGTTGGGTCATACCCCAATAGAATCATCTTTGTTCATCGTAATAGATTGAACCGAAGAAGAATTCTGACGGGTACAGTCTTTGATCATGTGTCCAATTTGACCGCAGCGGAAACACTTCATTATGATAGTCAGAAAGCAAAACGAACAAATACGCGTCAAATTCGAGTGAGAGTGCCAATTGGATGAATCTTGTGGTGTAGGCGGCGAGTACTAACCGCTGCGCAAGATACACACAATGCAGCAATGCAAAGAAAGAGACTTTCTCAACAAGAATTCATGTACCTGTAGTGTCGTCAATGAATAGTGTCAAAGGAGTGTATTGGAGTAACACACACACACACACACACACACACACACACACACACACACACCCCCACGCACGCACGCACGCACGCACGCACGCACGCACGCACGCACGCACGCACGCACACACGCACGCACACACACACACACACACACACACACACACACACACACACACACACCCACGCACGCACACACACACACACACACACACACACACGCACGCACGCACGCACGCACGCACACACACATACACACACACACACACACAGAACACACAACACACACACACACACACACACACACCCACGCACGCACGCACGAACACACACACACACACACACACACACACACACACACACACGCACGCACGCACGCACGCAAGCACGCACGCACGCAAGCACGCACGCACGCATGCACGCACGCACACACACACACACACACACACACGCACGCACGCACGCACGCACACGCACACACACACACACACACACTGAGTACTCCCCAGCTCTACTCACGGGCTGGGTGCCGGGTGCGAAGCCCCCGACGACAGGGCCCGGGCACTGCCAATAGGCGGTGTACTAACAGTGTCGGGTGCGCGCACGTCCCAGTGCCAAGCACCATCCCCAGGGACCCCGCGGCCCCTAGTACCGGCCGCCTTGGCCCTGGGAACGGTCAGCGACCCCCTGTAGAGGACGGCTGACCAAGCCTCCCCCTCATCTCTTCCCCTACGCGCCCGCCCACGCACCGGGCCCAAACCGAAGCCCAGACACGCGCCCCTCCTGGCGCTCCTGCCCCAGCCCGTCTCACGGCCGCCCCTCCGCGTGCCCCGTCGGCCCCTCCCCCCTGTGCTGCCTCCTCTCCTCGCCCCCTGCTGCCTCACCCATCCCAAAACCCTCCCTGACCCTACTCCTCTTGCAGGCTGGCAGCGCCTGAGCGGCGCGCCCCCAGGGCCCCGCATCGGTGGCCGGCCGCGTGAGGGTGTCAGCCACACCGAGGAGGCCCCTGTGTGGGGGCTTCAATGGCGCAGCGGGGTCAACGGGGGTATGATGGGTGTGTGAGTGGGTAAGATTTTATGAGAGACAGTCTAAGTCTAGGGAATGAGTTTAAGAGAAACAGTCCCTGTCCCCGTCCGGCTGGACGCCCCGGTATCGGTATCCAACATCTTTTAGGTACGGTATAAGGCCCCCCGGCCACCACCCCGGCGCCAACACCAGGGAGGGCGTCCAGGAGGGGTAACAGCCCCTGATCCCCCAAAGGCAGCCCCAAAGGTGAGCGCACCACTGGCGGGGCATGTCTGCGGGGTAAACAAATGCGCTGAGTAAAACCCTAATGTAATAATTAGTGCCTACTGCCATAAGTAATGCTTAACCGGGTAAAACGGCCCTCTCCCGGTGCCGGTTTAGTGCGCAGCCCCCAGAGCCGGACCCGACCGGCCGTACTGAGGCGAGCCCAGAAATGGGTATGGCAGGCCAGACTTTAAGTGCTGGTAGCCACGCCTCAGTACACTCTGTGGGCTCATAAGGCCCACGGGGGCCCCAAAACACCGATACGTTCGGGAGTTAAGCCCCGGCGGTGTTTGGGGTTGTTCCTGGTTAAGAGGACTCACGTTGAGTCCCAGATACTGTTACCCCGGGGTTATGACCCCCAGACTGCCTGCTTACTTGCCTGCTGCTGCTAAGAGGTAGGAGGGAGTACCCACGGGCCCTGCGGGAGGCTCTGAACACCCCCTGGGCTGGGCTCCCCGTCCCCCCCAGGCCGGTGCGCCCGGTTCTCCGAAGATACTGGCCCCCCATTGGCCTGGCAGGAGGCTCCGAACACCCCCTGGGCAGGACTCCCCATCCCCCCCGGGCCGGTGCGCCCGGTTCTCTGAAGAAGATGGCCCCCCATTGGCCTGGCAGGAGGCTCCGAACACCCCCTGGGCAGGACTCCCCATCCCCCCCGGGCCGGTGCGCCCGGTTCTCTGAAGAAGATGGCCCCCCATTGGCCTGGCAGGAGGCTCCGAACACCCCCTGGGCAGGACTCCCCGTCCCCCCCGGGCCGGTGCGCCCGGCTCTCTGAAGAAGATGGCCCCCCATTGGCCTGGCAGGAGACTCCGAACACCCCCTGGGCAGGACTCCCCGTCCCCCCCAGGCCGGGGCGCCCGGTTCTCTGAAGAAGATGGCCCCCCCTTGGCCTGGCAGGAGACTCCGAACACCACCCGGGCAGGACTCCCTGTCCCCCCCGGGCCGGAACGCCCGGTTCTCCGAAGATACTGGCCCCCCATTGGCCTGGCAAGAGACTCCGAACGCCCCCTGGGCAGGACTCCCCGTCCCCCCCGGGCCGGTGCGCCCGGTTCTCTGAAGAAGATGGCCCCCCCTTGGCCTGGCAGGAGACTCCGAACACCCCCTGGGCAGGACTCCCCATCCCCCCCGGGCCGGTGCGCCCGGTTCTCTGAAGAAGATGGCCCCCCATTGGCCTGGCGGGAGGCTCCGAACACCCCCTGGGCAGGACTCCCCGTCCCCCCCGGGCCGGTGCGCCCGGCTCTCTGAAAAGGATGGCCCCCCATTGGCCTGGCAGGAGGCTCCGAACACCCCCTGGGCAGGACTCCCCGTCCCCCCCGGGCCGGTGCGCCCGGTTCTCTGAAGAAGATGGCCCCCCGTAGGCCTGGCAGGAGGCTCCGAACACCCCCTGGGCTGGACTCCCCGTCCCCCCCAGGCCGGTGCGCCGGGTTCTCCGAAGATATTGGCCCCCCATTGGCCTGGCAGGAGGCTCCGAACACCCCCTGGGCTGGACTCCCCGTCCCCCCCAGGCCGGTGCGCCCGGTTCTCTGAAGAAGGTGCCCCCCCGTAGGCCTGGCAGGAGGCTCCGAACACCCCTTGGGCTGGACTCCCTGTCCCCCCCAGGCCGGTGCGCCCGGTTCTCTGAAGATAATGGCCCCCCATTGGCCTTGCACGGGGCTCCGAACACCCTCTGGGCTGGACTCCCCGTCCCCCCCAGGCCAGTGCGCCCGGTTCCCTGAAGGAAATGGCCCCCCATAGGCCTTGCAGGAGGTTCCGACCACCCCCTGGGCTGGGCTCCCCGTCCCCTCAGGCCGGTGCGCCCGGTTATTAGCAGATGACGCCTCCCCATGGGCCCTGCAGGAGGCTCCGACCAACCCCTGGCCTGGACTCCCCGTCGCCCCGAGGCCGGTGCGCCCGGTTCTCCGAAGATGATGGCCCCCCATAGGCCGTGAAGGATGCCCCGACCACCCCCTGGGTTGGACTCCCCATCCCCCCAGGCCGGTGCGCCCAGTAGTACATCCCCACAGGCCCGGCACTACACTCCGACCACCCTCTGAAGGAGTTGCACTGCCCACTGCCCCCAGGCAGTGAGGCAGTGCATTGGAGGAGTTGCACTGCCCACTGCCCCCAGGCAGTGAGGCAGTGCATTGCAGGAGTTGCACTGCCCACTGCCCCAGGGCAGTGAGGCAGTGCATTGCAGGAGTTGCGCTGCCCACTGCCCCCAGGCAGTGCGGCAGTGTATTGCAGAAGTTGCACTGCCCAATGCCCCGAGGCAGTGGGGTAGTGCATTGCAGGAGTTGCACTGTCCACTGCCCCCAGGCAGTGAGGCAGTGCATTGCAGGAGTTCCGCTGTACACTGCCCCCCGGCAGTGAGGCAGTGCATTGCAGGAGTTGCACTGTCCGTTGCCCCCAGGCAGTGGGGCAGAGTAATGCAGGAGCTGCACTGCCCACTGCCCCCAGGCACTGCGGCAGTGTATGCCAGAGGTCCACTGCCCACTGCCCGCAAGCCAGTGCGGCAGTGCATTGCAGGAGTTGCACTGCCCACTGCCCCCAGGGCAGTGAGGCGGTGCATTGCAGGAGTTCCACTGCCCACTGCCCCCAGGCAGTGGGGCAGTGCATTGCACGAGTTCCGCTGCCCACTGCCCCCAAGCAGTGAGGTAGTGCATTGCGGGAGATTCACTGCCCACTGCCCCAAGGCAGTGAGGCAGTGCATTGCAGGAGTTCTGCTGCCCATTGCCCCAGGGCAGTGAGGCAGTGCATTGCGGGAGTTGCACTGCCCACTGCCCCCAGGCAGTGGGGCAGTGCATTGCAGGAGTTGCACTGTCCACTGCCCCCAGGGCAATGAGGCAGTGCATTGCAGGAGTTGCACTGCCCACTGCCCCCAGGCAGTGAGGCGGTGCATTGCAGGAGTTCCACTGCCCACTGCCCGCAGGCAGTGAGGCAGTGCATTGCAGGAGTTCCACTGCCGACTGCCTCCAGGCAGTGGGGCAGTTCATTGCAGGAGTTCCACTGCCCTCTGCCCCCAGGCAGTGAGGTAGTGCATTGCGGGAGTTTCACTGCCCACTGCCTGAGGGCAGTGAGGCGGTGCATTGCAGGATTTGCACTGTCCACTGCCTCCAGGCAGTGGGGCAGTGCATTGCAGGAGTTGCACTGCCCACTGCCCCCAGGCAGTGAGGCAGTGCATTGCAGGAGTTCCGCTGCCCACTGCCCCAGGGCAGTGAGGCAGTGCATTGCAGGAGTTCAACTGCCCACTGCCCCCAGGCAGCGAGGCAGTGCATTGCAGGAGTTGCACTGTCCACTGCCCCCAGGGCTGTGAGGCAGTGCATTGCAGGAGTCGCACTGCCCACTGCCCCAAGGCAGTGAGGCGGTGCATTGCAGGAGTTCCACTGCCCACTGCCCCCAGGCAGTGAGGCAGTGCATTGCAGGAGTTGCACTGCCCACTGCCTCCAGGGCAGTGAGGCAGTGCATTGCAGGAGTTGCACTGCCCACTGCCCCCAGGCAGTGAGGTAGTGCATTGCAGGAGTTCCACTACCCACTGCTCTGGGACAGTCAGGCAGTGCATTGCAGGAGTTGCACTGTCCACTGCCCCCAAAGCAGTGGGGCAGTGCATTGCAGGAGTTCCACTGCCCACTGCCCCCAGGCAGTGAGGCAGTGCATTGCATGAGGTCCACTGCCCACTGCCTCAGGGCAGTGAGGCCGTGCATTGCAAGAGTTGCACTGCCCGCTGCCCCCAGGCAGTGAGGCAGTGCATTGCAGGAGTTCTACTGCCCACTGCCCCCAGGCAGTGAGGCAGTGCATTGCAGGAGTTGCACTGCCCAGTGCCCCCAGGCAGTGCGGCAGTGCATGGCGGGAGTTTCACTGCCCACTGCCCCAGGGCAGTGAGGCGGTGCATTGCAGGAGTTGCACTGTCCACTGCCCCCAGCCAGTGAGGCAGTGCATTGCAGGAGTTGCACTGCCCACTGTCCCCAGGCAGTGGGGCAGTGCATTGCAGGAGTTCCGCTGCCCACTGCCCACAAGCAGTGAGGTAGTGCATTGCAGGAGTTTCACTGCCCACTGACCCAGGGCAGTGAAGCGGTGCATTGCAGGAGTTGCACTGTCCACTGCCCCCGGGCAGTGAGGAAGTGCATTGCAGGAGTTGCACTGCCCACCGCCCCCAGGCAGTGAGGCAGTGCATTCCAGGAGTTCCGCTGCCCACTGCCCCAGGGCAGTGAGGCAGTGCATTGCGGGAGTTGCACTGCCCACTGCCCCCAGGCAGTGGGGCAGTGCATTGCAGGAGTTGCACTGTCCACTGCCCCAAGGGCAATGAGGCAGTGCATTGCAGGAGTTGCACTGCCCACTGCCCCCAGGCAGTGAGGCGGTGCATTGCAGGAGTTCCACTGCCCACTGCCCCTAGGCAGTGAGGCAGTGCATTGCAGGAGTTCCACTGCCCACTGCCCCCAGGCAGTGAGGCGGTGCATTGCAGGAGTTCCACTGCCCACTGCCCCCAGGCAGTGAGGCAGTGCATTGCAGGAGTTCCACTGCCCACTGCCCCCAGGCAGTGGCGCAGTGCATTGCAGGAGTTCCACTGCCCTCTGCCCCCAGGCAGTGAGGTAGTGCATTGCGGGAGTTTCACTGCCCACTGCCCCAGGGCAGTGAGGCGGTGCATTGCAGGAGTTGCACTGCCCACTGCCCCCAGGCAGTGAGGCAGTGCATTGCAGGAGTTCTGCTGCCCACTGCCCCAGGGCAGTGAGGCAGTGCATTGCGGGAGTTGCACTGCCCACTGCCCCCAGGCAGTGGGGCAGTGCATTGCAGGAGTTGCACTGTCCACTGCCCCCAGGGCAATGAGGCAGTGCATTGCAGGAGTTGCACTGCCCACTGCCCCCAGGCAGTGAGGTGGTGCATTGCAGGAGTTCCACTGCCCACTGCCCCTAGGCAGTGAGGCAGTGCATTGCAGGAGTTCCACTGCCCACTGCCCCCAGGCAGTGAGGCGGTGCATTGCAGGAGTTCCACTGCCCACTGCCCCCAGGCAGTGAGGCGGTGCATTGCAGGAGTTCCACTGCCCACTGCCCCTAGGCAGTGAGGCAGTGCATTGCAGGAGTTCCACTGCCCACTGCCCCCAGGCAGTGAGGTAGTGCATTGCGGGAGTTTCACTGCCCACTGCCCCAGGGCAGTGAGGCGGTGCATTGCAGCAGTTGCACTGTCCACTGCCCCCAGGGCAGTGGGGCAGTGCATTGCAGGAGTTGCACTGCCGACTGCCCCCAGGCAGTGAGGCAGTGCATTGCAGGAGTTCCGCTGCCCACTGCCCCAGGGCAGTGAGGCAGTGCATTGCAGGAGTTCAACTGCCCACTGCCCCCAGGAAGCGAGGCGGTGCATTGCAGGAGTTGCACTGTCGAATGCCCCCAGGGCTGTGAGGCAGTGCATTGCAGGAGTTGCACCGCCCACTGCCCCAAGGCAGTGAGGCGGTGCATTGCAGGAGTTGCACTGCCCACTGCCCCCAGGCAGTGAGGTAGTGCATTGCAGGAGTTCCACCACCCACTGCTCTGGGACAGTGAGGCAGTGCATTGCAGGAGTTGCACTGTCCACTGCCCCCAAGCAGTGGGGCAGTGCATTGCAGGAGTTCCACTGCCCACTGCCCCCAGGCAGTGAGGCAGTACATTGCATGAGGTCCACTGCCCACTGCCCCAGGGCTGTGAGGCACTGCATTGCAAGAGTTGCACTGCCCGCTGCCCCCCGGTAGTGAGGCAGTGCATTGCAGGAGTTACACTGCCCACTGCCCCCCGGCAGTGAGGCAGTGCATTGCAAGATTTGCACTGCCCACTGCCCCCAAGCAGTGCGGCAGTGCAATGCGGGAGTTTCACTGCCCACTGCCCCAGGGCAGTGAGGCGGTGCATTGCAGGAGTTGCACTGTCCACTGCCCCCAGGCAGTGAGGCAGTGCATTGCAGGAGTTGCACTGCCCACTGCCCCCAGGCAGTGAGGCAGTGCATTGCAGGAGTTCCGCTGCCCACTGCCCCAGGGCAGTGAGGCAGTGCATTGCAGGAGTTCCACTGCCCACTTACCCCAGGGCAGTGAGGCAGTGCATTGCAGGAGTTGCGCTGCCCACTGCCCCCAGAGAAGGAGGCCGTGCATTGTAGAAGTTGCACCGCCCACTGCCCCCAGGCAGTGAGGCGGTGCATTGCAGGAGTTGGAGTTGCACTGCCCACTGCCCCCAGGCAGTGCAGCAGTGCATTGCAGGAGTTGCACTGCCCACTGACCCAGGGCAGTGAGGTAGTGCATTGCAGGAGTTGCACTGCCTATTGCCCCAGGCAGTGCGGCAGTGTATTGCAGGAGTTGCATTGCCCACTCACCCAGGGCAGTGAGGCAGTGCATTGCAGAGGTTGCACTGTCCGCTGCCCCCAGGCAGTGAGGCAGTGCATTGCAAGAGTTCCACTGCCCACTGCCCCAGGGCAGTGAGGTAGTGCATTGCAGGAGTTCCACTGCCCAGTGCTCTGGGACAGTGAGGCAGTGCATTGCAGGAGTTGCACTGTCCACTGCCCCCAAGCAGCGGGGCAGTGCATTGCAGGAGGTCCACTGCCCACTGCCCCAGGGCAGTGAGGCAGTGCATTGCAGGAGTTGGAGTTGCACTGCCCACTGCCCCCAGGCAGTGAGGCAGTGCATTGCAGGAGTTGCACTGCCCACTGCCCGAAGGCAGTGCGGCAGTGCATTGCGGGAGTTTCACTGCCCACTGCCCCAGGGCAGTGAGGCGGTGCATTGCAGGAGTTGCACTGTCCACTGCCCCCAGGCAGAGAGGCAGTGCATTGCAGGAGTTCCACTGCCCACTTACCCCAGGGCAGTGGCGCAGTGCATTGCAGGAGTTGCGCTGCCCACTGCCCCCAGGCAGGGAGGCCGTGCATTGTAGAAGTTGCACCGCCCACTGCCCCCAGGCAGTGAGGCAGTGCATTGCAGGAGTTGGAGTTGCACTGCCCACTGCCCCCAGGCAGTGCGGCAGAGCATTGCAGGAGTTGCACTGCCCACTGACCCAGGGCAGTGAGGTAGTGCATTGCAGGAGTTGCACTGCCCATTGCCCCAGGCAGTGCGGCAGTGTATTGCAGGAGTTGCACTGCCCACTCACCCAGGGCAGTGAGGCAGTGCATTGCAGAGGTTGCACTGTCCGCTGCCCCCAGGCAGTGAGGCAGTGCATTGCAAGAGTTCCACTGCCCACTGCCCCAGGGCAGTGAGGTAGTGCATTGCAGGAGTTCCACTGCCCAGTGCTCTGGGACAGTGAGGCAGTGCATTGCAGGAGTTGCACTGTCCACTGCCCCCAAGCAGTGGGGCAGTGCATTGCAGGAGGTCCACTGCCAACTGCCCCCAGGGCAGTGAGGCAGTGCATTGCAGGAGTTGGAGTTGCACTGCCCACTGCCCCCAGGCAGTGAGGCAGTGCATTGCAAGAGTTGCACTGCCCGCTGCCCCCAGGCAGTGAGGCAGTGCACTGCAGGAGCTCCACTGCCCACTGCCCCCAGGCAGTGAGGCAGTGCATTGCAGGAGTTGGAGTTGCACTGCCCACTGCCCCCAGGCAGTGAGGCAGTGCATTGCAGGAGTTGCACTGCCCACTGCCCCCAGGCAGTGCGGCAGTGCATTGCGGGAGTTTCACTGCCCACTGCCCCAGGGCAGTGAGGCGGTGCAGTGCAGGAGTTGCACTGTCCACTGCCCCCAGGCAGTGAGGCAGTGCATTGCAGGAGTTCCGCTGCCCACTGCCCCAGGGCAGTGAGGCAGTGCATTGCAGGAGTTGCACTGCCCACTGCCCCCAGGCAGTGGGGCAGTGCATTGCAGGAGTTCCACTGCCCACTGCCCCCAGGCAGTGGGGCAGTGCATTGCAGGAGTTGCACTGTCGGCTGCCCAAAGGGCTGTGAGGCAGTGCATTGCAGGAGTTGCACTGCCCACTGCCCCCAGGCAGTGAGGCAGTGCATTGCAGGAGTTGCGCTGCCCACTGCCCCAGGGCAGTGAGGCAGTGCATTGCAAGAGTTGCACTGCCCACTGCCCCCAGGCAGTGGGGCAGTGCATTGCAGGAGTTCCACTGCCCACTGCCCCCAGGCAGCGAGGCAGTGCATTGCAGGAGCTCCACTGCCCACTGCCCCCAGGCAGTGAGGCAGTGCATTGCAGGAGTTCCACTGCCCACTGCCCCCAGGGCAGTGAGGCAGTGCATTGCAGGAGTTGCGCTGCCCACTGCCCCCAGGCAGTGAGGCCGTGCATTGTAGAAGTTGCAACGCCAACTGCCCCCAGGCAGTGAGGCACTGCATTGCAAAAGTTGGAGTTGCACTGCCCACTGCCCCCAGGCAGTGCGGCAGTGCATTGCAGGAGTTGCACTGACCACTGACCCAGGGCAGTGAGGCAGTGCATTGCAGGAGTTGCACTGCCCATTGCCCCAGGCAGTGCGGCAGTGTATTGCAGGAGTTGCACTGCCCACTGACCCAGGGCAGTGAGGCAGTGCATTGCAGAGGTTGCACTGTCCGCTGCCCCCAGGCAGTGAGGCAGTGCATTGCAAGAGTTCCACTGCCCACTGCCCCAGGGTAGTGAGGTAGTGCATTGCAGGAGTTCCATGGCCCACTGCTCTGGGACAGTGAGGCAGTGCATTGCAGGAGTTGCAGTCCACTGCCCCCAAGCAGTGGGGCAGTGCATTGCAGGAGTTCCACTGCCCACTGCCCCCAGGCAGTGAGGCAGTGCATTGCAGGAGGTCCACTGCCCACTGCCCCAGGGCAGTGAGGCAGTGCATTGCAAGAGTTGCACTGCCCGCTGCCCCCAGGCAGTGAGGCAGTGCATTGCAGGAGTTGCACTGCCAACTGCCCCCAGGCAGTGAGACAGTGCATTGCAGGAGTTGGAGTTGCACTGCCCACTGCCCCCAGGCAGTGAGGCAGTGCATTGCAGGAGTTGCACTGCCCACTGCCCCCAGGAGGCGAGGCAGTGCATTGCAGGAGTTGCACTGCCCACTGCCCCCAGGCAGCGAGGCACTGCATTGCAGGAGTTGCACTGCCCACTGCCCCCAGGGCAGTGAGGCGGTGCATTGCAGGAGTTCCACTGCCCACTGCCCCCAGGGCAGTGAGGCAATGCATGGCAGGAGTTGCACTGCCCACTGACCCCGGGCAGTGAGGCCGTGCATTGTAGAAGTTGCACCGCCCACTGCCCCCAGGCAGTGAGGCAGTGCATTGCAGGATTTGGAGTTGCACTGCCCACTACCCCCAGGCAGGAGTTGCACTGCCCGCTGCCCCCAGGCAGCGGGGCAGTGCATTGCAGGAGTTGCACTGCCTACTGCCCCCAGGCAGTGCGGTAGTGTATTGCAGGAGTTCCACTGCCCCCTGCCCCCAGGCAGTGGGGTAGTGCATTGCAGGAGCCCCACTGCCCACTGCCTGAGGGCAGTGAGGCAGTGTATTGCAGGAGATGCCCGGCCCACTGCCCCAAGGCAGAGAGGCAGTGTACGGCAGGGGTACCACTCCCCACTGCCCTCAGGCAATGCGGCAGTGCGAAGCGGGCATTCCACTGCCAACAGCCCCGAGGCGGCGTAGCAGTGCGTTACACTGCCAACTGCCCTCTGCCCACAACAACAGTGCAGCAGGGCACACACAGTGCAGTGTAGTGCACAGCACCAAGCAGTGCGGCACCACACAGAAAGCACTGATGGTGCAGCGCGGCACGCAGGGTGCAGTGGACCAATGAGACATTGTGTGACTGCGAGCAGGCGTCGGCAAGGCAGTGTCGGCCAAGTGCGAGAGTGCACTGGTCCGGCTAAGCCACAACACACTTACACACAGCGCGCACACAACACACACAGCCCAGCCCGTTTAACCGTGGGTAGACATCCCGGCCTTTGCCTTTTGGTAACAGCGCCTTCGGCACACACACACACACACACACACACACACACAACACACAACACACAACACACACACCCACACACCCACGCACGCACGCACACACACACACACACACACACACACACACACACACACGCACGCACGCACGCACGCACGCACGCACGCACGCACGCACGCACGCACACACACACACACACACACACACACACACACACACGCACGCACGCACGCACGCACGCACGCACACACAACACACACACACACATACACACACACACACACACCACACAACACACAACACCCACACCCACACACTTGAGTGTTTACAAAGCACAGCACAACAGCGAAAGCTCTTCTCAAAGCTGCAGCATGAGGCTGTAGAGTGAGCACAGTGCAACAAAGAACCAGTGCAGTTCGCGGCAGTGGGTACCAGTGTCCATGCACCCTTACGGCTGAGGGTAAAGGCATAGGGCAGGTCAGATAGAGCTGTCCTCACCACAACCTCTGGGTCAGGGCCACTCAGCGGGTGCCTACAACTCACGATTAATCACATCTGTGGTTTCTGCTGGGGTAGCACCCTGCATCATAGAGTAGCTGGCATTACTCCAGGCCTTTGCCTTTCGTTTCACTGCGCGTCGGGGGGAGGTACCGACACTGTGTCTGTAAGATGTTTGCTATACTACGGGGTGCAGGAACATGCACCTGCACAATACGGCTGGTGCTGCCACGGGCAGCGCAGGAAAGACAACCCAATTGACTTGGCGCGGGGGGTGCCCATTGGCTGGGGTTGCTCACTGGGGCCCAGCACAAATAAACAACAAAACATGCAGGTGTGGGTGCACACATGCGGTCATATCATCTCGGGAGTGGCCTGGTGACAACACACATGTACTGCCACCCACGGGACGCAACTCCCTTGCCCCCGGGGCATACTGCGTGCCGGAGGTGTGTATGCGTATACGCATTCCATGTCATGTGACCACAGCTCTTCACACCTTCAGGTGATGGCGTATGGGGCGTGGGGGCTGGAGCAATGCCGCTGCGGGTAGCGCAGGAACGACAAACCCACTTGACCTGGCGCTGAGGGTGGTCACCGAGAAGCATTGAGTGGTTCATTTACCCCGGGGTGTACTGCGTGCCGGGGCAGTGTATGCGTATACGAACTCCATGTCCCTGTGGTCCCATCTCTTCACACCTTCATTTGTTCACACCTTCAGGTGATGGCGCAGAGGGACCCGGCACGCCTAAGGAAACAGAGTTCAGTGCCACCAGCGCAACAAAACACCAGAGACGAACCATCAGTACCCCGGGGCATACTGCGTGCCGGGGCTGTGTATGCGTGTACGCACTCCATGTCCGTGTGATCACATTTGTTCACACCTTCAGGTGATGGCGCCGTATGGGGGGTGGGGGACAAGGGGGGGGGGGCAGCCACACGGTGTTGTGCCTTCCCACGCGGTGACGACGTCTCCATGCCCTGACACCGTGGGGAACGCCGCAGCGAACTCGCCACTGGCATTCCAGCCAACTAGGCGTCCGGCAAGGAGAACGAGGTCACACAGTCGTCGAGAGTCCTCCGGAATTGGGACCGCCTCTAAAAAATGACCGCCTCTAAAAAATGACACCCGTGAAGAGGCGAAGTGGGGAAGTGGGGTGCAGCCACAGGGGGTACCTCGCCTGGCCGGCAACGCTGGAAGCAACAAGGAACAGTATGAAGTGTCACCCAGGCTGCCACCGCACCTGATTTTGAGATGTGGTTCTACCTTCCGATACCCACAGCATAAACTGATGTGTGGACACAACCTGGAGGCGGACGTAGTTACGCGAGAACCGGTGTACAAAGGTTCGCCACCACACAGATGGGTAATTGCAGTACCCCAGCGCCCACGCAATGGACCTAAAATTGCATACCACATCGGCTGAGGAGAGGGCAAACCATATTCCATTGTCTACAGAGGGGACGTTTCTGTCCGGAAGCGCTCTGCGCGGCACAATACGTGCTGCGCGTGTTGCTTCAAAACGCGCAGCACGCGCAGCACGTGTAGAACGCAAACAACACACGCATCACGCGCAGAACGCGCAGAACGCGCAGCACGGAGTTCTAGAGGCAGACTTAGAAGCAGACTTCCGGCACGCGCAAAACGCGTAGCACGCGTAGCACGTCACTATTGCACACGCGCGCACTTTTGGGGGGCCGCGTCCTCACAGTTTGGGTATCCAGCCTACGCGGTTGTCCCCCAGGGTTCGCACTGGTCCCATGGGTAGGGATGGCAGAGGCTTGGCGGCCATGAAGTTCACGATTCCACCACGTCCGCCCTCCACCACCTTCTCCTTCCTAATCTTCGTCAACCTCCATGTCCTCGTCCTCTTCCCTGTCACTCTCCTCCTCCTCCTCACTCTCTTCCTCCTCATCCTCCTCCCCCTCCTCCTCACTCTCCTCCTCCGTGTCATCCTCACTCTCCTCCCTCTCGCTGCCATCCTCCTCGGCCTCGTCGCCCTCCTCCTCCACATCCGCCTCTACCACCCCGGTCACCCCATGCGCCACGGAAAAGCACCCCACATGGTACCACTTGCCGCACCCACAACAAACGTAGTGGGTCTTGCCCCGGTTGCAATGGGCGCACACCCGGCGGCCCGGCATCCGCACCGGCACGTGGATGGGCTTGGCCACCGCCACTGTACAAAAGCGGCGCCGGATAAGGTCCAACTGCCAGTCAAACATGGTACCCGTTCGGGCCCCCCCGAGGGACAGGCAGGTCGCGTATGCGTTGACCACGGCATACCGGAGGACGAACGCACGCACCGCATGCGACCACTTCATCTGACGTCCCATCTGGCGCATCTGGAGCGCCATCTGGTTGACGCCATCTACCCCACGCGATAGCTGGCGGTAGCTGGCGACCACCGGGTTCACCTCATTCCCGCTGCGGCGATGCACAGGTCCGGCTTGTGGGAAGTGGACGTTGGTGAGCATCGGCACTACGCGGGGCGGCTTGTGACCCACCTTTGGGTTCTTGCAGACCACCATGGCGTACCTCGCGTCGTCCACAGTGCACGTGGCGGTTTGTCCTTCTCCTAGAAGCTCTCCTGCCCTGTCCACCCCGTACGTGGAGCGCTTTGTCATCATCAAGAATGCTTTCTCCTCCGCAGCGAGGTCACACGCTAGCTCGCGGGATCCAAAAAAGGAATCCGCACAGAGGATGGCCCCGGAAGGGAGGAGACCTGCCCACATGGTCATGATCTGCTTGGCATTGTAGTTACCCGCGCTTTTGCCGAACCGCCGGAGGTGCCCGCGTCTACCCGTGTACAGGTACATGTCCACCACGTACCCACTGGTGGCATCGGCAAGGCAATAGAGCTTGATTGCGGTGGAGTGGGGCTTGCGGGCGATGAACATCCGCAGTGGGCTGGCACGTATGCCTTTGTGCGGCACCACGGACTCATCCCCACAAGCCGCGCCACTCAACCGCCAGGCACCAGCCCACTGCCCATTGCACGCCTCCAGTAGTTCACCAATGTCGGGCCGGATGTTACGGCGCAAGACGTAGTACTGCTTGCGGCTTAGCAATTGTGCCATGAAGGGGTTGTAGAGTAACCCGTCCCGTTCCCAGATGCCGTCTACTTGCATGGGCCGTACCATGCCTAGTAGGAGGATGAAGGCGTTGTACCTTGGTACTAGGGGGATCAAGTGGGAGAGGTTCGCCTGCCGGAGGGATGCCCGCTGTAATTCCTCGATGGGAGCCAACATGTGGTCCCACACCTCATCCTCGGTGTACCCGACTAATTCAGTTTGGCCTGGCCGGACTCCATGCATGATATTTGCTGCACAGTTCTCCACGGGAAGTGAACCCGCCCAAAGATTCGTGGGAAATGGCATTTTTGAAGAGCGGTGTGTCTGCACAACACGGAACACGTACTTTTGGGCTCCAGAGGCAGAACCGGAGGCAACGCCAATAACGCGCAACACGCGCAGAACGCGCCATAGGCAGTCCAGAGGCACAGTCAGAGGCAACACGCGACACACGTAGCACAGGGCACTGTGGGTGTTTTTTTCATGGGGGGGGTGGTTTGAGCCTCAATTCCCCTACCACACAGCAACCTGCAGCGGAGGGGGGGGGTTTCAACCTCGATTCCCCGACCGCAGAGCAATAGGCAACAGGTGTGGTATCTTTTTTTGCGGGACACCACCAGTTCACTTGTGCTGGGCGCCGGGCACTACATGTCCGATCGCCATAATACTCCGTTATCGTACAGCCAAGAAACCGGGTATAGCTACCACATATTACGACGCCACCA
This sequence comes from Eutreptiella sp. 'Long Island Sound 2002', assembly GCA_964036045.1. Classification (NCBI taxonomy): domain Eukaryota; phylum Euglenozoa; class Euglenophyceae; order Eutreptiales; family Eutreptiaceae; genus Eutreptiella; species Eutreptiella sp. 'Long Island Sound 2002'. Next base: position 19,453,323 of record OZ038384.1, on the reverse strand, counting down.
GTCCGGCGCCTGTTGAGAAAAAGCGCCTGTCTGCGCTGAAACTTCCCAAGGGGGGACCCGCAAAGCGGGCTGCGAACTCTGCCGCCCCGGGGACTCGTCGGGGTCCGGCCATCCCGGACTCGGTTCCCCAAGCGGGGAGAAAAACCCCTGGAACCCCTCCCCCTCCCACCCGTCCTCCCCCTTCCAGCCCTCCCAACCCTCTACACTTCTTGGATTTCGCCGTCCGTCATCTTGCCCTCGGCTGCCGTCTCCGGTTCGGCATGGCGTTCCGGGGAGTAGGGGAGCTCCTCCTTCACTCGCACAGGCGCCTGCAGAACGCGGAAAACGGGGTGCTGTCCTCCAGAGGAAGGCCAGAATCGAGACACGTGTAACGCGTAACACGCGCAGAACGCGCAACACATGCCAGGGCGGATTCCAGAGGCACAACAAAACCATACGGGCATAACGCGCAAACGTCAGTGACCCCGCAACGCGCACCTGCTCACCTGCCGGACCACCATCGCCCCCTGCTGAGACCTCCGTGCGTGCGGCAGCGCCTTCTACAGCACCTTCTGCGGGCTCCTTTGGTCCTTCTTTGGCCCCCTGACCTTCCGTCTCTGGGGGAGGCTTCTGCAGAACGCGAACGACGTGATGTCCGTCCTCCAGAGGCACGGCGGAGGCAAGACATGTAGAACGCGGAGAACGCGCACCACGCGCAACACGGGGCGTACCAGCCTCTAGAGGCGACAAAGAAGCACGCGTGGAGAACACGCAGCACAGCGACCTGCTCCACCTCCATCCCAACGGCGCCAGATCCTTCTGTTTTGATGCTCTGGGGATCGTCCCGCGTCTCGCCCGTCTCCTGCGGATCCTGTGGAAACACGAGGGGGGCAACCAAGTGGCAGAACATCGGGCAGACGAGACCGGGGCTCCACATACATGTGACTCATGGCTCCGTACAAACCACGCATTGAAAGCCGCAACAGAGGACGTACGATCGGGTTGGTTCCGCAGCCGCCCACGCACCTTCTTGCTCTCTGCCACATCCGCGAATGGGCCGAGCAGCGCCTTCAGACGAAGCTCCGGCGGCTCGCCCGATGCGCCGGGGGGCGCGCCATAGGGCAGGGGAGGCGGGGAACCCCGCGGCGGCGCGCCATACGGCAGGGGAGGGGGGTGGCCCCGCGGCGGCGCACCATAGGGCAAGGGAGGCCGGTGGCCCCGCGGCGGCTGGCCATGCGGCGGCGGGCCCCGCGGCAGTGGCGGATAGCTGGGCCGCTGCGGGTCTTCGTCGTACGACTGCTGGTACTGCGGTGGCGGGCCTGGCAGGTGCGGGTACCCGCTCATGTGCGGGGGCGCCCAATCCCAAGCGGCAGTCTGCACAACGTGTAACACGGCAAGTCCTCCTCCAGAAGCGTGCAAGGAATCATGCGTGTAACACGCGTAGAACGCGCATCACGCTACCATGGGCCTCCAGAGGCGGCGCGGAGGCACCAGCGCGCACACCACCGAGACCACAAAGCACACAGATACCCGCGGTTTCTGCGTCACCAGCTCTCGGGTGCGCACCAACGACCATGCTCCAGACGCCGGAAGTTCGAGTTGCCGTTCCTCTTCCAATTCGTACGCGATCAGGCCGGCCATCCGGACAAACCGGACAAACTTCTCCTGCAGAACGCGGAAAACACGATCGGTCCTCCAGAGGCACAGTAGAAGCAAACACGCAGAACGCGCAGAACGCGCATGACGCGCGGAGCGACTACGTAGAAACACAACAGAGGACGCGCGCAACACCTGCAAAACATCCGTGTCCATGTCAACGATGTCTTCGATGCCCATTGCGCTCATCCGATCGCTGACCCCACCTCCACGACCACCTCGCAGGCCCTCCATTTTCAGCTTGCCCGAACTCAGGCCCTCTGCCGGCGGGCTGAGGTCCACCGGCCATTGCAGCGCGGCGGCGCAACCCGTACAAACCGAAAGGCCCTTCAAAATCCCCTCCGCCACTTGTCTCGGGCTGCTCGATGGGTAGCGCTTCTCGAAGTGCTCACGGGCTGCTGCAGCCGACTGGGCGCTCTTGGTCCCGCATCTCAGCACGCTTTGCACGCTCAGGGCCCGCACACTGGTGTGCAGCGGCAGGGCCAACCCGAGCTCTTGCTTGGACCTGGGTTCCTCTGACAGGCACTCCTTGTAGTGCATCACCAGGCGACCCACGGTCGCATTGAAGTCCGTCTCCAAGATTCTCTGCATTGTGTCCAGATCACGGTCGTACCCGCCTTCATGCTGGAACTTCTCTGCTCTTGTCGGTGCGGCGCTGATGCTCTTCTGCGGGCCCTTCCCGCTGATCGCAAAGGACACGTTCCCACGGGCCGGCTTGTCCTTGTCCTTCTTTTTCTTGGGCATCTCGGCCTCGGACTTCTTCGGTGGCACCTTGGGCGCGCTCCGCTCCTCTGCCTTCCGCTTCTTCTTCTCTGCCATTGTCTGCGGCTCCTGCTTGACCTCCAGCATGGTGGACCGTGCTGCCTTTCCAGAAGCCTTTGCAGCAGAAGAGGAGTGTTTCTCCGGCACATCATCTGGCTCGTCCTCTGAATGCTCCCTCTTCACTGTGCCTCGGGCCTGCTTCTTGCCATGGGGTGTCAATGGCACGTCGTCGTCTTCCTCCTCTTCCTCCTCTTCCTCCTCCTCGTCTCCATCGTCCGCTGCCTCCTCCTCCTCCTCCTCCTCCTCCTCACTCTCTTCTGCCTCGCCCTCCAACCAGGTCCACAACCGGTTCGCTTGGATCTGCAGAACGCGCAGCACGCGTAACACGGTGGTGGTGCCCCCAGAGGCGGAGCGAGAGGCACACCGGCGGAACGTGCAGAACGCGCAACACGCGCAACACAAGTAGAACAGGGGGCAGAATCACGTACAGATGCAACACGCAGCACGCCCAGAACAACCTTTGTGTACTCGAACCATCCATCCGGCTTAGCGTGGCAATCTTTGACTTTTGCGGGATCCCGCGGCTTGCTTGGCTTCGTCTTGATCTGCAGGCAGTTGGTGGGGTAAGCAGCTTATCGAAGATGGAGACTAGGGACCGGCACGGTGCGACGAAACGGAACATAATGGCACTTGTCATGCATGCATACTTGATATGCGGTGACGGTGGTGAGGTACATCTCATCTTCTCGGCGATCCTTGCTGCCGGGCTTCTTGCGGTTGACCCAGGCTGCGTGCCACCCAGCTGTGCAGAAATGTGTGGCACGGCCCAGAAACAAAAAAAAAAGTGAAACGAACGACATCGACGTGGGGGACATCGAAAGGCACAACACCCGTACTCCACCCCATTGAACAATCACATACATGTCTGTTGTTTGATCTGGAACACGATGAACGCGTTGTGCTTCAGCGTGGCCGCGCTCCCCCAACTGCCCAGGTGGCCCCCCTTGGCGAGCCACTGCTTGTGGCTATCCGGGAAAAGCGGTGCGGGCATAAAGAAAGGGCTGAGGTACAGGAGGACGCGTAGCTCGCGCAAAACGTGGGTTCTGGCCTCCAGAAGCGTGATGTCGGTTACGTGCGGAACGCGGAACACGCCTTGCACCGATATGCGACACGAGTTATTCGAGTTCCAGAGGCACACCTGGAAGCGAACGCTTAGAACACGAAACACGCGTAACACGCGCGGCACACGGAGCACGAAAGCCAAGGTAGAGGCAACGGCACGATACGCTTCTCACATGGAGAACGGTGGAAATGAACATAACGGATGCTTCCATGACGTCCGGCACGTTCGGAAACCCCCCGGAACAACAAAACGTTATGGATTAATTTTTGACGAACAAAAAACGTTGATTCCGTTCTGCGCGTGGTAGACAAAGGAATATGGAATCAAGCATTAGTGCCGGCAGGTGGGAGCGCAGGGTTGTGCGCGCATTTGGGGCGTACACCGGGGGCCAGGTCGGCCATTCCGCCTGTGGGGCATTGGCAGATAGCGTGGTGCCCTTGCGCATGAGGGATGGCCCTGCATTACTGATGCTGACCGTGGCTGTACCCCATGGGGCCAGGGGGGGGTGGTGTTCCCACTTTAGGGGCATCTTGTAGAGTGCAGACAGGAAGGCAAAACAGAAAGCACGGCATGGCTGATGCAGAGAAGGGGGTATGGAGATCAGAAATATACGACAATTGTCTTTGAACCGGCTCAGCATGAGGGCTGGGGTGTGCACCTGGGGGGGGTTGAGGAGGCTGAGTTGATCCCAGTTTTTCCAGCCCTTTAAGGCTTCGGAGAGTGCAATTTTGGGCATATCTACCTCTATGAATAACAGCCTGAGGTCAGCTTTGTCTCTGCGGGGAGCATGCTGCAGGATGTTGTGCAGTCGCCCCCCTGGGGCACCATCCCAGGGGGCTGGGGAGAGGATTGGTATGCAGAGGCCATTGAGGGTGAGTAACCCCCACACTGTATCAACTGGGGACCACCAGGGAAGGAAACCTTCATCACTTAGGTCGTTCGGGGTCACCTGGGGGGACTCTTCATGTGCAATCAGGCCATGATGATCACATGCATGCAGCGGAAGCGAGCCATTGAAGTACGGCTTGGGGGGGCTCAGGGCAGGGTCCACAAAAATGTCTACAGGGGCAGCCGGGTCGGTATACTCAGGCAGGCTGAGCTTGCACCTCATGTTATCAGGAATGGAGCTGGTAAACTCAGGGATCACAGACGGTTTGAAGCAATGTACCTCACGCCAGAGACACCAAAGCTCAGCTGCATGTGACGACAGGAACCCCCCAATGGCCATACCAATATTTGTTTGTTGGAGTAGCAGGCAGCCCAGTGTGAGGACTGTGTTGTGATGGATGTCCCACTTCACATATCGAGTCAGTTCCTCTTGAGAGATCACAGTGTGGTACGGTCCGCACGCTTTCCCTACTCTGTCTAATCGCTTGTCTAATTTGCCCAGGGAGAACCAGACATGCTCACAGCAGACATGTTTCTTGACAAGGCTTAGGGCCCACTCTAGTGCATCCTCAACTTCTCCCCTGGGGATGTTCCAGTACTGGTCATCCATGTCCGCTTCATCAGGAAGCGTACAGGACCAGTCTGGGTTTTGGCGCACCAGGGCCAGGAAAGCATCTCGCACATTTAGGAGTAGGGGGGTGCCCAGGCCAGGTACAGCCTCTGCCGCCGCTTCAACCAGAAGTTTTAGGCAGCGGCCCATACGTTTGCCCCAGGTTTCAAGCGGGTGGCCAATGAAAGTGACGATCTCTCTCCATTTTAGTCCCTCACCCAGTGTGGTGGCACTCAACTCATCTGCTTTCCATTTAAGTGTAGAGTACACAGAGGGGGGCCCGTGGGGCAGGGGGGCTTCTGAGTGTACTGTATGCATCAGCATTTCCTGGAAGGAGGAGGGGGAGGCATACGCCGCAGGTAGCTGGTTGTGGCACTTCGCATCTTTTGTGACCCCTGCTTGCTGCGCAGAGGAGACCAGGAGATAAAGGCCATGGGCCTGGGCCAGGTAGGGCGAGGGGGCAAAGCCCAGGATCCGGCATTTTTTCCCCGTTAGGATGTTGTCCAGGCACTGAAACTCATTTAATTTGAAGCACTGAGCTGACACCTTCGTTGGTTGTTTGTCCCAGAAATGTCCTACCAGCTGCATATGGCGCATGGTGCTTTGCACGGAGCTCCTCGTAGTTTCAGTGAGCAATGGGGCCTAGGTGTGGCATGCTTGGATCTCTGTTAGGCATCGCTCTCTCACGGAGTGACATATGGCATCAACTTGGTCAAGCGGCAGAAGCGGGGCCGGCAGGGGTCCGTCACAGTGGGGAATGGCTACAGGGATCACCGCTTTAACCAGATCCAGGCGGAACCTGGCAAGGATGTCCGTTAGGTGGGTGGGGTTTGGTAGGAGGGGGACACGTGCATTCTCAACGAGCAACTTTGCTTCATTCGGTAGAAGGAGTGCATTCGCCTGTTGTGTCGTGGGAATGATCACATGACCCGTAGGGTTCGCGAGACACGGGTGTGTTTCCTGCCACGCAGAGCAGGCGCAGTGATATTTCTGTCGCTCTGCACGCAACGTGGCACGGAGGGCTTGCGGTTGCTCTGTGCTTAGTGGGGATTGGAGCTTTTGATACGGGGAGATTTGGTTGGGGTAGGGGTTTTCAGGCATGAGGGGTGTGTTCCGTGTGAGCCACGCGATTGTGTGTTCCGCAACCACTGGCGCCTGGTGCTTGCGCACAGCGTCAACTACTTTGGCAGCTTTTACAGGGACAATTGTGACGGCTCGCATCAGCCAGTGTTTGATGCCTCAGGGGGCGGAGTGTTTCATGCATACACGTTTCAGGAGGTCCTGCCGCCACGAGTTTAACGTGCTGGAGTATGAGGGGAGGTGGAGGGTGATCCGCCTCGGTAGTGATACCCATAGCTCCCGGTTCACACGCTTAGCATTTACCGAAAACAATTCGTCGAACTGTGGGCCCTTCACATAGGTATTGACATCAGCCATGAATAGCAGGAGGTCATTTATGTGGCCCACCTGAGCATGGTTGGAGAAAACTGTATTTACAAGTTTTGCAGACTGTTTGCAATCGGAAGGGCAGGCAATCAACTCGCAAGAGCACTCTCAACACCAGCACAACTCCTCAGCCAAAAGATCAATTGAACATGGGAAGCTAAGTGCAGATGACAGTCGAAAAGCAGGGCAATATGGTGGACGGGATATCAGGCATTTCAATGTACACAAGCTTATGCCAAACAAACATGAAGGCCATGCGGCACACTGCAATCAAAGATACTGTTCACGCTGCTCTGAACCACGGGCTCAAAAAATCAGCCCCAAGTGGTAGACAGACGTAAGCATCAGGCTCGCGTCTCACTACAGCCAGCCCACAAACACCTGCACTGTCATGAAAGAGCACAGTCAAAACACTTGCACAATCAAAAGAACACGACATCCCTCCCTGACCCGCAATCCGAGTGCAACTGCCAGCTCAGCCCCGCTTTTCGTGCGCTGGCTCCTGCACTCAAATAGTAACAAATAACAACAAAAGATCACAAGACAGATCCAGAACTCGGCCCAGCGCTTTCAGAATCGCACACAAAGCGCTTGGCTTCTTCAATCCAAACCAGAATTAATATTGGTTTTCGTAAAGAAGGCATCCAGGGCAAAGCGCTGACATGCTCTGAATACCCGACCTTTCCACCATCGAGAGGGGTAACCTCGAATAGTCAGGCCCCAGATGATGGAGCGCACGTTGCAGACAAGGTCGTCTCGTGACCATGCATACCACATCGATTTGCAAATCAGGGCACTCACGAGTGACCTCCACACCACACGTGCATTGGGCGCCTTAGGGTGGACCCATTTATGCCATTCAGCATTTACTGTGTCACGCAGATCGAGGCAGACCCCTTTACGACGCAAACGCGGGACGGAGGGGTGGGACCCATGCGTGATGACAGCTTCACCCGGGACGACGTTGCTCCCATGCGCTTCCCATTTCAAGGGGATTCCATAGACAATTCGAAGGATCACAGAAACAACAAATTTAATATGCTCCAACAGTCTCGCACCCATATTTGCACAGATCGCGTAAATGTTATCCCTATACCGGCGAAACAGCACGAAGGGGAAGGAGGCTGCACTCAGCTGCTGGGAGTCTGGCCAACACATGAGGTTCAGAATTTCGCCCCGAACAACCAGTAAAGGATGAAAAGCCTTCAGAAAATTCGCAACTCTCCCGCGCTGCCTTTTCTGGACGTGCTGCAACACAATGGAAATCCTGCCATTGGCTGCCCCATCCCATGGGGTCGCTTTGATCAACCACACAGTTTCACTGCCCACCTGGACAGATCCAAACATGCTGTCAAGTGGGGCCCACCATTGGTAGCACCCCACCTCTCGCAGGCTGTCAATAGTCATCGCAGGGCACGAGGGCGCTGTCATGATCTTACCAGACGGTATCATGCAGGCTGCATTGCGGGGGGCCATAATAAAATCCGAATTGTCTGAAAAAGTACACCGGACCTCAAGAGGCAGGTCAGCCGGTTTCGGGGAATCAACAGAATCTCGGGGTGGCTCACGAATAGCTGAGTGAACGTCCTGTATCGTCTGTGGCACCTGTTCAACGTGCAAAACTGTCACTTCTCTCCAAATACCCCAAATCTCAGCTAACTGTGCTGAGATAAAGCCTCCAATAGGGACACCGCGAAGGCCTTGCCGCAAAATGACAGGGCCCGCAACGAACAATACGTTATCATAGGTATCAAACCTGACGAACCGTGTCACCAGGTCCTGGGTGACATTCAGGAAAGCATTGGAAGCAGCTGAGCCAATGTGGTCCAGGTGCTTATCGGCCTTCGATACCGCAAAGGTCAGTGAAGTGGAACGACGCTTCTTAGCTAGACTAGCAAAGGCCCATTCTAACGATAGCACAACTTGCTCCAGGGGAATCTCCCAGAACATGTCTGCCATATCCGTTTCAACCATTGAGTAGGGTCGACCACTCTTCACGAAGGGGGACATGGGCCGGGTCTCGGGCGTTGACTGTGGGGGCACACAGGGTATTCCACTCACCTTCCAGACACAGGGGGTGTTCTGTAGTAACATACTGCATGGGAAGCATGGAGAACATACCAGCCCCAAACCTAGCAATGAGTCTCGGCAGGGAGGGGACTGCTGTACCACCGAAAGTCTTTTTTCCTTGGTGGGGTCGACTTGCCAGTGTAGGTTTTACTGAGGGCCTTACCTCCGCAATGGTGTTCACGGAAGCGCACAATCGGGGGGCGCGGCTAGGTGATATAGCCCAACTGACCAATGTAAACAGCACTGCCGACCAGGGCATAAATCAAGCGGGCAGGGGCAGACAGATCAATTGGGGTGCGGATCTTGCGCATCCGCCAGATTCTGGCAAGGTGGGCATCTGGGGTGCGGGCAAGGGAGGCATTTGCACGGAGCATACTCGCAATGACGTCACCCCAAGGAACGTCCCCACGTTTTAGGAACTCATTGCGCAGATTACATTCATGTTTACAGTCTTCCCACGCACGCACACACACACACACACACACACACACACACATACACACACACGCACGCACGCACGCACGCACGCACACGCACACACACACACGCACACGCACACACACACACACAACACACAACACACAACACACAACACACACACCCACACACGCACGCACGCACACACACCCACACACACACACACTCACACACACAAACACACACACACACACACACACACACACACAGCCACACCCACACACACACACACACACACACACACACACAACACACAACACACACACACGCACGCACGCACACACACACACACACACACACACACACACACACACACACACGCACACAACACACAACACACCACACACACACACACACATACACACCCACACACCCACACACACACACACGCACGCACACACACACACACACACACACACACACACCCACCCACGCACGCACGCACGCACGCACGCACCCACTGTGGTTTCGGCCGAGGTCAGGGATCTGGAGGGCTGGTAGGTGCGTTGTGCGCTGGTGTACTGCCTGGTTATCGACCTTACCATTTCCGTATTGGTGTCTGTGGGACTCTTGTTTCACGATATGCAGTTGGACGTAGGGGGGAAGGCTTCGGAGGGCTTTCCAGAGCAGCAGTGCCTGGGTGCCGAGGCTCGTCGCGGTGGCTTTGTGAAGTGGTTGCCTTGCTATGCGGAGGAGCAGGTGTGTGTCGACAGTGGCGTCTACCATGAACCGGACCCGGACGATGTGCGGGGAGTGGGCGGTTGGGTGGGCCACGATCTCGGTGATGGTGTCGACCATGGCCCCTAGCTCCCCGTGGGAGGAGGCCCCATAGGTGGTGTGGCCTGTGTGGTGGTCCATGTGGTAGTGTCCCTCGGTGTGGGTTAGCTGCAGAGTGGCCCCCCCGGTGATGGGCGTGGGGGCGGATTCGCCTGAGGCGTCGGTGAAGAAGAGCCGGTCCGCCAGTGATGGTTTTTTTTTTAATGTTCTTAACCGCATCAACTTGTTCTGGGGCTGACGTCCCCAAATGAAAGTACTTACAACAACATATAAAGATATGTACACGGCTGCACTGATGGTTAGGTTAGATGAACGCTGATTTACCCTGTGGGGAAGGGGGGGGGGTTCAGGAAGGGGCGGAGGGCTGAAGGGGTCGAGAGGAGGAGACAGAAGATCGCTGGATGGGCGGAAAAAATTCCGGATGTCCCGGGAGGCGTTGGAGCGGGGGGGGGCAGGGGCAGACGGGCCTGGGCACCTAGTAAGGGTGGGCCTAGAGGTGGGAGGTAGGCGTGTTTGACGGTAGCGTGCCTCGGAGCGTGGGGGTGGGAGGGGGAGAGCGGTCTTGGCGCCCTTTTGGGGGCGCCCAAACGATTGTGGCCTGATGGGTTTGTGGTGATCGATGGCGTTTTTGTGGTGGCCGTGGGCGTGAGTGCTGAGGAGGGCGGGGAATGGCCGAGGGGGGGGGGGGGCATGGTGCGGATGCGCGGCTGGACGGGCGTTTGGAGTTTTTTTGCGCGCGGCGAGTGGATGGTTGTGCTTTGGCTGACGCTGGCTTGGACGGTTTTTTTAAGGCGTGTTTGGGGAGAGGTGGGGGGTGCTGGTATACGGGGCGGGTCCGAGGGGGCATGTGGACGGAGGTACTGAACGCACCGTGCGAAACCGAGAAGGGGTTGAGAGGGTCGGAGGGGTGCGCCCAAATTATTGGGTCCCAAGGGAGAGGATTCGAACACAGCCAATCATGTGCTTGGTGGACAGCCTTGTCCAGGTGCTTTACGCGTTCCTCCAGGGCTAGGCCAAGCATGGCTCTGTGCTCGGCGCCAGTGGAGCCCGGGATCGGCTTGGAGAGGCAGGACCATAGGGACTTAGGTACCAGAGTTCTCACGAAGTTCCTGCGGTCAGCCTTTGAGGGTCCAGAGAGCCACCAGTGCAGGACAATGGGGCTGAAAAGGGGTCCCCAGGAAGAGACGTATGCCTGGACGTGCTGGTCCAACGCTTTGCAGAAGGCTAGGCATGATAAAGGGTCGAAGGGATGGTGCTGTCCGCACCTGGAACAGTGGTAGTTGTGGAGCATATTGCTCCACTGGTACCCGTGCACATTGTAGCACCCGGACGCCAGTTTGAAAAACAGGGACGAAAACCAGGAAGCTTTGTTGTACAGGCTGAAGTTGGGGCCGACCGCTATGTTGCTATGCGAATGCTGCGGCAATAGGTGGCGGAATTGCTGTACCTTAAACTTGTGGAGGACAGGCAGGTGGTGTACCGCCACTGAGCCCAGTGGGGGGGGGGGGGGAGGTCCGGGGTAAAAATCAGGCTGTGAGCTGCCCATTTAGAGAAATGGTCGCAGATTTCGTTGCCAATAAAATTGGCGTGACCTTTAATCCACATGATGTGGAGGGGGTTGGTGATGAGAAGTAGGGCGCTGTGTACGGCGACGGTCCATGTGTCGTCTTGGAACGGGCTGGGCCTATAGACTTCGCATTTCTGGAGGGTGGACACCACCTGTTCGTTGTCAATCAACAAACATACTTCGTATTGGGAAAGTTCCCTGTGGATCCAGCGAATGGCTGCTACCGCCCCCCAGAACTCCGAACCCAGAGAAGAGGGATGCGGTGAGGATAGGCACAGGACTCTGGTTGTACCGTCGGGTAGAAAGGCCGTGACGGCGGCCGCATGGCCGGACTCACCGGAGGAGCCATCGGAATATAGCCACACCCGCTGTAGGCCGGGGGTCGGCGGCCTGGTTAGTGCCTCCGCGGCATCGTGGCATCCCCACTCGTCGAGAGACTTCTTCTCTAGGTAGTGTTGTGCCTGCAGAGCGAAGAGATGGCCGTGTTGGCTGATTCCCAGTGCGTGTGCGTTGTGCGGTGGCGCTGGGGGTTCGGGGATGGTCTCTTGAGGGCGCAAAAATTCAGGGACTAGCTGGAAGTGAGAGGGGCGGGAGTAATCCATGACGGCGTGGCATGGCATGTGCATGGTGTAGGACGTGTGGGTATCCACTGAGTAGACCCCGTCGTGGAACGAGTTGTTGGCCCATTTGGAGGTGGCCTCGGTCACTCTTCCTGTGGCCTGTCCTGATTTGAACCTAACGGTTAGCTGGGTACCAGGCGTTGGATCCCGAATAGCAGTGGGTCTCCACGGGCCTATGCTGTGGAAAGATATGTCAAGGGAATGGATGGAGTCCATAAAAGAGTTTTGCACCGGGTCCGAGGCCCTCTGGTTCGAGCTAAGTAAAGACTGGACGTACAGGGGGCCAACTGACTTTGGGGCAAGGCCGCAAAGGGCCCGTAGCCCATAGTTCACGGTGGCAACGTGGACGCTGTGCGGTAGGAACTTCATTCCCAACCCTCCCTTTGGGCGAGCCGCGAAACGGTCTTTGGGGGAGACTAGACGTGTGATGCTGCGAGACGCAACTCCCGCCCAGATGAGTGCCTGAAGCTTTTCGAGCTGGTTGGGGGAAAGAGAGTGGGTGATTAAGCGGTAGGCGAGTGCTGGGACCAGCTGAGAGTTCGTCAGCCGGACCTTCTCACTAAGTGTAAGAGGCAAGGGAGAGAGCTGGGCAATATAACTCTGGATCTCCGCCTTGAGCATGTGAAACAGGCCCTTTGCCTGGTGGCAAGTAAAAAGATAAACCCCCAGGTATTTATAGCATGTGTGCGGGCGACCCGTTTTTTTGTTGTACGTGTGGAACTCCGAGCCCCTGGGTGTCAGAAACTCTTTTCCGGGGGCTGTGCCATTGGCGTGGACTTCGGTCTTAGAAACATTCATGTCCAGACCCCAAACCCGGGCTGGCCCATCGAAGTAGTTGAGACTGTTTTGGACGTAGATGACGTCCTCACTTCTGATCAGGATGTCGTCGATGTAGGCGTGGTGGCTAGTGCGGGCATGTGCCCGGGGGGGGGGCACAGTGGCAAAGAAATGGTGGAAGAGGGAGTTGAGATAGAAAATGAAGAGTAGGGGGGAGAGGGGACATCCTTGTCGGAGGCCTTTGGTTTGGAGGTATGCGTGGGGAGTGCGGCCATTGATGATGGGGCTGTCTTGAGGGAAGGAGTATAGTTGCTTTATGAGAGAAATTGTGGAAGTAGAAAAATTTGCCCGTTCGAGGACGGTCCAGAGTGTGCCATGAGGCACTGAATTAAAGGCTTTATTGAAATCGATGAATAGCGAGTAGCTCTTCTTCGATTTTGCATAAAGGGCTTTGAGGTGATACAGATGATCAGCGCATTGGTGGCCGGGAAGGCCACCGTGCTGGATTTCTGAAAGGATGTCGTGTGCAAAAGCCTGAGCGCGCAGGTGTTTGCAGGCAAAAGTGGCCAAGAGTTTGTAAATACAGTTTAAGAGGGCAATAGGACGGTAGTTTGAGGGGGAGAAAGGGTCGCTTTTTTTATAAAGCAAACATATTTTCACGCATAGCCAGTGCGGCGGCAGCGGCGAGTGGAGGAAGCGGTTTAAAATGGAGTGGAAAAAACGTTGAATGGGTTCCGGACAGAGGGCCAGGATGTAGTTGTTTGTTTTGTCCGGTCCCCCGGCTTTTGATGGCTTACTGTGTTTTAAATGGTTCTGGAACTCCTGCCAGGTCACAGGAGGTATGTGGTCGTTCTTGGCAGAGACGGGGCATGTGGGCGAGTGGGACAGGACCTCGTCGACGAAGTCCTGGGGGGGGGCGTAATCTGGATGCCCTCCAAGGTGAAGCAGGGTGTCCCCAAAAAATTTAGCTACATCCGCCGGGTCACTCAGGAGCTCTTTGGTGGCTGGATCTCTGACTACGAGAGGCTCTAGGTCTTTAGGGCAGAGGGTGCGAGCAACAGTGGTTTTCATCTGGACCCCTCGGACCAGACTACTGTGAAGCTTTCTCTTCGCTTTGGTTTCGTCCGAGGACCGTAAGGTGTTTACCACGGACTGAACTTCCGCAATGGGCTCGGGAAATGCTGGGGAAGAAGGGGGCGGGGGTGAGCGTAATAATTTCCTGAGCTTGCCGTAGCCCTCTTGGTCCTTGTGCTGCGGTTTCGGACGCGTGATTTTGTGGTACGCAGACCCAACCTGCATAAGGAGAGAATCAGTGGCGGCGATGATCTCTTTTAATGGGGCCCTGGCAGGGGCGTCCTGGAGGTCCCGGCACCAGTCGGAGATGAGCCGTATGCTGTTGGAGAATTGTTGCTTTTCGTCACTAGAAAGCTTCCGAAAAATGCAAGGGGGGAGTGGGGGCTGGGACAGAAGGATCGGGGAGGGGCACTGGAAGGCCGCAACCACTGGGTGGTGGTCAGAGATCGTGTAGTCCGTGAGGATCGACGCATCCAGAAGGGGAAAGTGCGACACTAGGCGAGGGGACGCAAAGATGTAATCCAGCCTTGCTTCGCTGTCCCAGCGGTCGCTTGCGTAGCGGGTGTACTGCCTGAGGGGGGGGTGCTCTGACCTGAAAGTGTCCACCAACCTAGATGGGAGGTATTCCACCTCCCTGGTGAGCCAGTGCCACTCATGTAGATCGACCAAGCTGTGCTGGTCAAGTTCGGGATCCAGAACGCAGTTAAAATCACCCCCGAGGATGTGATTGGGATGATCGTTGAAATAAGAAGCAAGAACTCGCTGTATGGTGTCGCGGTACGGAGCTGGGGCCCCCGTGCGCACCGGGGGGGAGTAAACTGAGAAGACGTGTAGGGGAGTTGCTTCCGGAAGGGATATTTTGGCACCACAGATAAGGCCGTCGCTGTCTCTGGGCGGGACACAGCTGGTATATCTCGCGATGCGCGGGCCTGCAATGACCGACACCCCGTGTTTGTGGCCGCAGACATTTGAGAAGACTTTAGCGCGGTCATTGCCGAAGGCGTACCGCTGTGGGAGGAGAGGGGGAGAGTTTAGCTCCTGAAGGAGTATAATGTCATATCCCTCGTTTAGGAAATGCAAGATTGCCGCGGGTGTGTTCTGGCTCTTTGCCGTGTTGAAGGACACGACACGGATGGCCGGGACGGACGGAAGAGAAGGGGGGGGGCGGCGCAAGCGTTTAGGTTTGAAGGGCTTGTGCACTTGGGGGGGAGGGGGGAAGGAGGGTGTCCGAATGGAGGAATAGCGGGCACCCAGTGGGGAGTCCGGTGTCAGAAGCGTTGGTATGTGGGCAGGGTCCTCATTCTGTATTGAGGGGTCGGGTTCGCACTGTTCTAGTGCAGAAATCCGAGAGTGAAGTGCTTGTGCGTATGCTTTGGGCGAGTGGCGTAAGGCCGTGTCACAGGCAGTGCGAAGAGAGGGGTGTATAGCGAGGTCAGTAGAGACACTTGTGTCTGGGACCAATATTCTCGGATTGATGTGTGCTTGCTCCACAGGGAGAATCTGCGCGATGCGAGAGACAGTGGCGGTGAGGGAGGTACCGTGCACGCCCACGCGGGCGAGGACCTTTTGACACCGTCTCATGTTACTCCTCCTGCGGTGGCACTGACGGGCGGGAGGGGGGCAGAAAGAATATGGGGACGGGTAGCATTCGGTAGACTCATCAGAGCTTCCCACAAGGGGAACCACAGGATTTTGTGGTCTGGTACACAGTGAGCACAGATCAGCCCGGTCAGGGCATACCTGGTGGTCACAGGGGTTAAGGAATTCATGTTACGTACAGGGGGAGTGGTAGAGCGATGGCCTTGCCATGCCTGAGAACATGCAATAATGGTGATGGAGGGTATCTGGGGTCTTAAGGCGAAGACCACGTCTCGTGTGCACAGGCGGGTGACGCCGAGTGTAGGTTCCTTATTCGTCTCATGTTGCCCTGGGTCAGGGGGCCCTGAGGATGTCGTATGGAGGCCCGTTCCTACACCAGTGTGACGGAAGACAAGAGATACCCTGGAATCTCGGGGAATGCGCCGCTTCTCCACTGTGTCATAGTCGCGAGCTGAGATTTGGTGCTTCCATTTGTCGCAGGCTTCCCCAGAAATTAGGAGGAGGCTGCGGCTTTGTAGGAAGACTTTTTGCCTTTTCTTAAAGAGGGTGGATCTGGGGAGGGGACGCGGTTCGAAAACCATTTCCGCACCTGACCCAAAGGAGCCATCCAGGACATAAGGGCCTAGCTGAGGGACGTCTACGTGGCTCCTCAGGCCACTGCCAGGCTCGTATCGAGCCACTGACCACATATTGGGGCATAATAGAGAGGAAGGCAGGACCTGGGCGCAGGCAGAGAATGCCCGTAGCCCAATCGCTTGAATAAACTCTGGAGGGGACGGGTCAAAAGGTTCAACTTCTTTTGATTCTGGATTGTACCTGAATCCGAAATGAAGCATTGTGCGGTGCCCCTCGGACAGCCACTGGTGATCTTCATCTGCACTGTAGGACATCACCAGGGCTTCTTCTTCTTCTGAGAAAAATTCATTGGATATGAAGGCTCCTGTTATTTCCGGGATGGGGTCGAAAATTTTCCCCGTTTGGACGTGGAGCTGTGCGATCTTTTCTGTGAGGGAGAGGGGCTTGCTTGTGGACAAGTAATGGTCCCTCGCGAGACTTAGTTGTTCCGCGCTGCCGTAGGCAGTCGCCGCCTCGATGACTCGTGATGGGAAATCCTGGGCTTCCGAAACTAGGGGGTTGGCGGGAGCCAAAAGGTTGTCACGCGCGGCCGTGTCGGGGCATTCGGGGTGAAAGACGAGCTGGGACACAGTGAAGCCTTCTGCAAGGAGCGCGGATTTGTAATGAGCATTTTTCACTCGGTAGACTCGCACCTTAGCCATGGGGGCACTGAACAAGGAGATGTGCCGAATTCTCCCAAGCAGGGAGACCCCGAACATTACATCAACGTCCGGCGTGGATGACGGGGCGTGTACTTCTACCAGTTCTGGATCAGGAGGTTCGGGGAGGGGGTTGAAGCAAGCCTTCACCGGGGAGGGTGGGGGAGGGGCATCCCTGTGCACATTTCGGGGAGAGGCGGAGAGGTCCATTTTGTGTCCCGGGTGTTTGGAGCGCCAAGAGGAGTATCCTCCCCAAGAGATCATGGCTCCCGTAGTGCCCCGATACGTGACCAGGTTTTTCTCTTGGAAGAGCATGTAACTCATGGAAGTGAGGGAGTCTCGTTGGGGGAGCAAGGGGGTGTTGTGATAGTTCATGCACACGTAAAACTCGTGTTGTGTTCTGGGAATGGCCCCTAGGATACCGCACCATCGCGCGGCTTCGCTAGTAAGGAGGGATTTCCACACGTCAATTTGTTTGAAGTCCGGCGTGGCCTGTTTGTATGCTTTTGAAGGTACAACTTTGAAAGTTTTGTCCTTCCCTAGATCGGAACCACGGATGCAAAAGACCTTGCCGAGCGTCCACAAAGGGTGTTGTAAGATGGTGGAGAGAAGCTTCTCGGCGAGGGGGGTTGAAATGGTGTAATCGAAGCGGAACATATGTTCGGATGATGATTGTAGAGGCTGTATGCGTTCCTCCGGAAAGAAAGCATTTTTGGAGCTTACCGAGATGTGGTCGTTTTCGAAATGGAGAAGGCGGTTGATGAGGACAAGAAAATCCCGGGCATTGCCACGGCGCCGCCTATACTCTCCTTGTTCCCGCTTGGATTTTTTGGAAAGCTCTTTTGGAGAAGAGACGGTGAAGTTCGGGAGCAAATGCCGTGCAACTTCGAATCGTAGCGTTGTGCGCACCGCGGCCACTTGGACGGTGCCGTCTACCTTATTTATGGCCCATTGTAGGGAGATGTGAGGGTGCATGATGTCGCCGTAGCGGATGTGTGCGTGGTGCTTGTGACGGGTGGAGAGGTGAAGGTGAAAATATCGGTATTGAGGAGAGTCAAGCAAGTTGAGCCGCACGGAGCCATCGGGATTAGGTGATGGGTTGTACGTATTGGCATCCGAAAGCCGGTCTACTCCACATACCCAAGGGGCAAGGGAGATCATGCCGGGGTTCAAGGGGTTCATGTAGAGGGTCTCCGCCGAAAGGTTGTCTTCCATTCCCGGGAGAATGAAGGAGCCTTCGTACCCAACACCGGAATCAAAGGCTTCTTGCAAGGCTTCGTTGATGGCATGGGCCCACTCGGTCCATGTGTTGCCGTATTTGTACTTGGAGTTGTAGTAATCTTGTGGGTGTGGAAAAATGTAGAACTTTGGGTGGTGATGAAGGATGTCTTTGAGGTACCTAAAATTATCATGTCCAATTGTGGAGTAGGCATTGTTTGCGGAGCAATCAATGTCATGGAAAAAGGTGCACCCGTCGCTCGCGCAAAGGTCTATTGTCGGGTGTACTTGATCAGAGATCACTTGCTTGTGGTGTTTCTCTAACACGAGTTGATTTGTATCAACTCCTAAGGTGTCATGGACATGCGTTTCTCCCCATAGTGCTTGTTGATCGTGTGTGTTGATCTCACCTTTATGTTTAACCAAGAATTTTGCAAAGACACCATCCGGGGCAAGGGAAGGGTTGAAGAAGGGTTTTCCGGAATTACCATCCGTTTCATCGGGATTAGGGTCTTCCCCGTCTTCGGCCTTTTCGTGTGTTCCTTCCGGAGACGGAATAGTGCTTGGCGTAGATTGCTCCTCACGTGGCGTTAAGAGGGAGTTGTCGGGCTCAACCTCATTGGTTCTCCTTGCGTTGTCGTTGAGAGCGGCGTTGTTGTTCATTGCCGAATCTCCACACGGGTCTTCGCGATTCTCTTCTTGTTGTTTCAACTCTTCCGCGCCACAAGGATGGCTTTCTTCGGTGTTCTCGTGCGTGCCTTCGGGCATGGAGTCTTGCACCTTCTCGGAGTTGGTTGGCGGAGCGGGCGCTTGGGCTTGATGTTGTGGTTCTTGGGCTCCTTTTCCTTTGGCGGTGTGCGTCGTTGTCTCGGCGAGTGGGAAGAGTTCTTTTGCGACATCTTCGGGTTGTTCATCGTCTGAAATGACATTGGATGACGTGCCTTCCTCATGTGACGGAGAAAGGTCGAGTGAAGGCCGAAATGGGTCGTTCTCGCGCTTGGCGGGCGAGAGCGTAGGGAGAAGCCGACTTTGAGTCAGTTTGGCGTCCACTTTAGCCTGAGTTCGAGCAATGAAACGTTTCACGGACTTTAGCTGTTTGCTTTCGGTCTTGTCCTTTGCGGAACGTTCCTTGAGCCCAACTTGCGACATTGCCAAGAAAACGGCGTTGCAAAGCTAGGCAAAGGACGGCGCTCATCACAATGGTCACAGCAATTTACAACAATTACGGCAATGTTTCGCAAAAGGCAGAAGATGGATTTTAATACAATTTGTTTTCCCTTAACGTGGACGCTATATTATTACCAATGTCGCTGAATCATTCCGCAACGCTGACGGCGATTTTGAATTCAATTCAACTCGTACCAGCGGATCATCACATCTCAATACTCCTTCACATAAATCGTCTGCTTTCTAAGAGCCTCGGTAAAATATCTCCATGTCTGTTTAGAGAGCGCTGCCGCTTTAAACACAACTGCTGGTTTTCTCACAACGATGATTTATTACTCTGCCGTCAAACACAAACAAACACGCCGAATCACGTTTCTACTCATTCCCCGTACGCCACAGGCAAAAATGGGCTCCCGGCCGAAGAAGAACTGGATGTACATTCATCTGGCAACTTTTCCAAAGGTACTGTCCCCTCCACCCTTGGCGTGCACACTGGGCCATCAACAACCACGTCAACCGCCGATAAATACTCCGAACACTCCTCCGCAGATTCATCTGCAAGCTGGACTTCAGTACGGAGAGTCAAGCATTTCCGACAACCCAAAGTAGATTTACCAGATCAAACGAAGAGGTGCAAAGACTGTCAGTCTACCTTTGAACTCGAACAAGCGGCAGCACAATGGTTTTTGAACCGCGGACTACATCTCCCACTGCGCTGCAAGCAATGCAGAGCAGCAAAAAAAAAGCATCACCAAAACGTGCAATCGGCGCAACCTGCCAAAGTTATCCAATACCACCAAGGCCGTCAAATAAGCGAAGCTAAAGCATGGCACCCTCAAGTCCAAGCAGCATCTCTGTTATTCCCGAGCAACGACTCCAAAGATCCGGCGGATAATCCCACACACTGCCGAAGTAACTCCAGTCCAGAAGAAGTCACTTTCCAAAAAAATGACCATGATTCGCTTTCTGAGCACTCATTGCCTCTCCTCAACACGAGAGCTGTCGGCCAATCCAAGGAAAAGAGGAGCGAGCCTCGAGTGCCCCCTGAACCCATTCAGGACGACATCGGTCCTACTCCAGCAGAGGAAAAAGTCAGACTTGATTTTCATGAATCATCGGACAACAGTGACGAGTTCCGCGCTGCCTCTGAGCCAAAAGGGCGTTTTTGGGACAACTCGTCAACCGACAATGAGCCTGAATCCGTGCCATCCGCGGCATCAGCGCCACCAACGTATTGGACATCAAGAACAATGGCCATATACGACAGTCCCAACGAACAATGCCAACTCTTTGAAGACGCATCGCTGCACTCTGCATCAGACTGCCTCCCTGCTCTGGAGTTGTCCAGCAACTCGGGCGCAGACGAACACGATCTTGCACACCCTCATGATCAAGCAAATTCTATCACCGCTCCTGAGTCTCCAAGCAACGTTGAAACAGATAAGACTGGATCCACCCTTCCTCTCAGTGATCAATTTCAAGTTGATGACAAACGTCTGAAGTCAAGACTTTGGCAACTACTTCACAACCGCCCTACATACTCTGGCTTGATGGCTAAAGCTTGGGTAAATGTGGTTCACGAGAACAACATCAGCTGTCACACAAATGTGAAATACGAAGCCTGGATGGCCATCCAACTGGTTCGAGAATATGAACACTTACGCCGAACAGAACCCCATTTGATTGGATAATTGTTCACTGTCGGTCTTCACTAATTCTCACACAGATTGGCCCAGTGTTGCTACGCAAGGGACAGGGCGAGTGCAGGTTTTCTTGTGTTTTCACATTCTTGTTTTTGATTTTAGCCACCGATTTTTTCATCGCCTCTGACCACCAATAATCGCCAAAATCCTACACAAAAACTGCACACTCAACTGTTTCTTCCCTCTCACTGAAACAACCTCAGTGACCATCCAGCACTAAACCACATTGCCACTCACCAGGTCCACATATTGCAAATTTAGGAAAGCCTGCTTGTAGCCCATGGTTTCAGTTATGAAAGTGCTTAGCACCTTGGGCAGGTTTAAACTTCTTTTTGTACATATGCGGCTGTCCGTCAGTGAACCTCGCATGGGAGCAATGTTTTGTGTTTCTTCGGCGGGGGACCGCCATGCCTAAAAAAAAAAAAAAAGGACGGCGCTCACGATTGCGGCGTTGCGCTAGGCAAAGAAAATTGACGGCAAGGTTGTTGCGCTTGCCTCGGCTCTAAATTGCCGCTATTGGACTTTTGATGGTAATCCACGGCTTCACGGGATCAGCCGAGAACTTGAACAGCCCAGGATTTTCGTTAATCACCGAGCAGCCTGGACTGCTGGTGGATCCATCAATAAATTTCTGAGGGTCAATCGAAAAAAAATAGACACTCAGAAAGTGATCCGCCGGTGATGGTTGTGGGAGGCGGCATGGATTCATGGGCAGGTAGGCGTATATGGCGAGGCCCGTGGTGAGGTGGGCTACTGGGGTTGTGGGCTGCAGGATGGGGGTGGCGTATACCCCTATTCCTTTGGAGATGATGTGTTTCGCTTGGGGGGACAGGGCTATGACTCCCTGCTCCGGCTGTCCTTGTGTGAGGTAGGAGTAGATGTAGTGGAGGGTGTAGGCTGTGTCTGGGTTTAGGTCGTGGCAGGTGAGGGTTTGTTTTCGGTGCTCCGGTGTGTGGCAGGAGTGGTGGAGCGGATAGTAGGGGTGCTCGTGCTTGCCCGTTCTGCCTGGCTCGTACATGCTGTAACAGATGGCGACCCCTGCTGGGTCGGGGCGGGGCAATGTGGGTGTAGTGGTGAAGAGCCATTTGGGCGCGTGGTCGGGGTTCCATGCTACCGTGGGGTTAGTGTCGGTGCGGTGGAACCAAGGGGCTACCCATGCGTAGGCCTGTGGTGGTAGGTGGGTTGTGGGGTGGGTGTGGTGGCGTGCTATGAGGTGTAGTACAGGCCATGGTGTGGTTGGTGCCTCGGGGGCACCGGCCCAACATGTGCGTGGCATGCTCTGGGAGTCATGGGGGACCCGTGGTAGGTCTCGGGCGGTCATGTGGTTTTTCGGTATGCCGCATTTTGCCCCGTGGTGGATGACGGTGGTCTGCGTGTGTTGGCCGGCTTGCGTGTGGTCTGTTTACGGTCAAGTCGCGGCTGCAGCTGCGGTGTGGTTGGTGCGCGGTTGTCTTGGCCGCCTCATGGTTGGCTTGGTTTGCGTGGGTTCCGTTGCGCTGCTGCCGGTGGTTGCATCGCCGAACTTTCGTGTCGGTGCTGGTTAGTTGTGTCCTGGTTTGTCCAGGTGTGGTGTAGTGTAGGTTGTTAATGTTGGTTGGTCGGGTTCGTAATGGTATAGTTGTGGTGTTCTGTTGTGTTCGTGGGTATGGTGGTCGGCGGGCGTGGCGCATCATGGTGTCGCCAACCCGTCAGACGCCCGTCCCCTTTCGACCCATGCATGCCCGGCCAGTTTGGTGTTGCCGGCGTGCGTGTGGTCTGTTTCTGGTCACGTCGTGGCCGCTGCAGCCGTTTGGTTGGTGTGCGGTCGTGTTAGCTGCCTCATGGTCGGCTTGTTCGGCGTTGGTTTCTTGGCGCTGCAGCGGGCGCTTCCGCAGTCGGATCTTGTTCGCGTAGGTGCCCTGCTGGTTTGGGTGTTGGTTGGTGCCAGTTGCGTTGGGCCGGCGTGGTACGTTTTGACTGTGCGCCGTCCCCCAACTGTGGGGGAGAAAAGTAACGATAGGTGGTTTGACAGCTGCAAAATTTTGTAGATTCTGTGCCTAGTTCCCTGTCCCGCCCTGGCAGCGTTACATGCACAACTCATCATCCGGTACTTCGCAGTGCCCTTTGGCCGTCCTTTCAGCTTCGCCTGTGCCATTCATATGTACACCCCCGTCGGTGACAAGGCCCCGTCAGTCCCCCTTTGCGCTTCCCCGTGCTCCCCATGGGAGCCCCAGGGTGCCGTTCCGGCTCGGTGTTGCATGCTCGTGCTCGTGTCTGCCTGCCTGCTGTGCGCCGTATCGTGCCGTGTTTCACGGGTTATGTGGCTGGTGTGTCTGTGTCGCAGTGCTGAGTTCCGCGGTTAGGATGGTTAAGGCGGCTCGGCTCGTGCTTTGGTGCGGGACGCTCCGTCCGGTGTGGCCCGCTGGGTTCGGCGTAACACATCGGTGCCCGCTGGCAGGGGCCGGCGGGTTCGCGGGTCCCGTGTGGCCAGCCTGTGGCCCCTTGCGTGCCCCGGGGGGGGGTTTCGGAGGAAAGGAATACTGGGCAGTGTTGAAGCCCCCCTCTCGCTTCTTGACGCTGTTAGCTTTTCCCGGCCCCCGACCCGCCCCCCCTGCCCACCACATAGTGCAGCCCCAGGGGCTGCGCACGATGCCCGACCCCCCACCCCCACAAGGGGGACCGGAATACTCCAAAGGGGTCCAAGGGCCATACCCGCAACACCGACCCCACCACCAGCGGCCCCACCACCACCACCACCAACACCACCCCCACCACTACCACTGCCCACCACCCTACCCCACCGGGCCACAACCCCCCGTGCACGAACAGCACCAGCGAATGGGGTGACAACCACCGAGCGCTCCACCCGCATACCCCACCTACCACCACGGGCCAGCCCCCCCCGTACGAGCCGTCCCCCCCGTACCAGGAACCGTATCCCCCCGGCCACCACGTCCACGCCGAAGGGGCCCCCCGGTCCCAACCCCGCCAAGGACAGTCACTCGACCCATACAACCAGCCGCTGCCGCCACCACACCCCTACGTGGCGGATCCATGGACAACGGGGGACCTCCCCCCCCCCCAGTACCAGGCGGCACCACACGAGGCACCCCAGGACCCACCAATGCCTCCTGACTGGCCCGACTCGAGCGACGACGCCCGGTCCCGCAAACGGCGGCGCTCCCGCTCCCCCCCCACACGGCACACTCGCCCCCAGCGCTCAGACTCCCCACACCGCCACCGCGCCTCAACCACCCACTCGCGCCGCTCCTGCTCCCCCAGGTGCCACCACGACCCCCCGGGACCCCGCTCCCACCGCTCCCGCTCCCCCGGGCGCCACCACGAGCGCCACCGCCGCCCCATGTCCACCTCCCCCTCCCCCCTCCAGCCGTACATGACCCCCACCCCCAGCCCCCGCCACCACCGCTCCCGCTCCCCTCGACGCCGCCAGGCACGCCACTGCCGCCCCACGTCCACCTCCTCCTCCCCCGACAGGCTCGCCGGGCTCCCCGTTCCCCCCGCTGCCCATACCCATCCACCACCCCCAGCCCCCGCCACCACCACTCCCGCTCCCCCAGACGCCACCAAGCGCACCACCGCCGCCCCATGTCCACCTCCCCCTCCCGTT
The DNA here is from genome assembly GCA_964036045.1 of Eutreptiella sp. 'Long Island Sound 2002'. Classification (NCBI taxonomy): domain Eukaryota; phylum Euglenozoa; class Euglenophyceae; order Eutreptiales; family Eutreptiaceae; genus Eutreptiella; species Eutreptiella sp. 'Long Island Sound 2002'. The sequence continues at coordinate 19,428,929 of OZ038384.1, read as the reverse complement.
CGCCCCTCCGCCCGTACCCGTCCTCCACCCCCAGCCCCCGCCACCGCCGCTCCCGCTCCCCCAGGCACCACCACCCCCACCACCACCACAGGTCCACGTCCTCCCCTCGCCGCTCCAGGACCCCGGGCACGGACCCCTTCCCCCCCAGGCCCCTGCCCGGCTCGCCTGGTGGTCTTCCCCCGCTTTGCAGGAGCTCCGCCGCCGGGTGAAGTGCGCCAGGGGGGGGGGAGGGCAAGATGGGGTGCACATGGTGCATACCTTCGAGGCCGCCCCGGAGGCCATCATGCCGCAAGTGGCATGGGGGGCCCTCCTCCGTGATGCGGTCTAGGGCCTCCGCTCCGCCTACACCTCCCAAGCCCTCCGCCAATGGCTCCAGGCCACCCACCCCCAGGCCTAGGCCATCGGCGCCCCCTCCCCACCCCGCCCCTCCCGCCACCACCACACCAGGAAGGGGAAGGACAAGGGCAAGGGGAGGGCAAGTGACACGAAGGGGCACTCAGGCAAGAGTACACGGAGGGGACCCAAGTGAGGGCAGGCACCCATAGAGACAGGGCGCCGGAAGAGACACCACATGGGGGCAGGAAACCTCTCAAGATCCAGGAAGGGGCAGGAGCAGGGACCAACGCACGGAGGAAAAGGGCACCACGGCAAACGCCACGACCCACACCCAGGAAGGACATACCACGACGGGGGGACCAGCGCCGCCCCACCCCCACCAAACGCCGCACGACGCCCGGGGGCGCACCCCCCAACACGCACCGCCGAAGCAAGCATCGGACGCCGTACGGATCACACGAGCGCACACCCACCAGCCACCGGAAACCACACGGGGAATGGCGGGCACACCTACACGGGGAGAACGGGCCACACCAACAGAGGAAGCCACAGGGAACTGAAGCCGGTTCTGACCCCCGTGGCCATCTTGGGGTCACTTGGGGTGTGTATCTATGTGCCGGCAAGCCGCCATTGGCTGATATCATACTCTCCCGTCCACCTGACCTAACCTGATGTGATAGTGTGATAGTATGGCCATTCCGGCTATGAGCGGCCATATTCAGTACCGAGGCGCCGCCAGCGGAGATTTATATATCGGAATATCAGGAATCAACAGGGTTTTTTTATCATAATGTTTCCGTAATTTTTGAGCCTTTCGTTCTGATGGTCAATGTATCGGCGACTGTCAGTTGGGTCGCGATTTTGCGGTAACCGATTGGTTATCTGTTATTTCCAGATATTTTGGCGGAAACTCCGATGAAGGGTCAGATTTCGTCAGTAAAGGGTTCGTTGCTTCCGCAATTTTCTAAATATGCACTCGGAATTTTATTCTGAATTTTTCGCGATGTCGAAATCGGATTTTCGACTTCGACATCGCCGCACTTGATTTTGTCTTCTTCGAGTGGTCACACTCCTTTCCCTATGCCCGAATCAGGTTTCCCTTATACTTGCCACCCATTTGACTTGGAGATATAAGGGAAACAAAAGTGAATCGTGGGACCACTTTGAAGGGTCATATCTACGCGCGAGTGTGAGGAGAGAGAATAAGGTAGGTTGCGTTGCAAGCGCCTTGGTCTAAACTTAATTTAGAAAGCATCAGACGCCTTTGATGTGTACACATGCCCGGTGTAGCAAGGGATAATGGTCAAGAGGGTAGAAAGTGATATATAACTCTTGGACCGTGCAACCGAATATTTTATTGCAACTTTCGAGTGTACAGCATGAGTGTTGGGGTTGCATAGATACTTTACTTGGGTTCCCACGTATTTTTAACGTGAAGTTATGTCCATGGAGGGGCATGGCATACCAGGGTGGGAGCCACTTTTGAGGGTATGTGTCATATGCATGGTATATGTCTTGATATGCTCACGCCCATGTTATATATCTTCGTCTGGCCGAAGAGATGGGGAGCCACACGTGACAAGGACTTCGCCCATGTCCCAATTGTGGAATTCAAAGCGCTAGATCAAGTCTACCGCGTATGTATTGCTCATGGTATGTTTGGCAAAGACATCCATGAGTGCACTCCCATTTTTATGGGGCATGTAGATAGGAGTGGCGAAAGTATCTCCATGCGCCCGATTGGGGATCCAAGTGGGGGAATTGTTCTCAAATGGTTCCAATCATTTGTGTATTGAACCATGAGCGGATATCATGGGTGAGCATAGAGATATACTATCATGACAACTTTGTATTTGGACATATGTGCATGTTTTTGACCTCATTTTATGCTCATTTGTGTATTTTATGTGCGCAACTGGTCGGCTAACAGTAAAGTGCCTAGAGATCCGTGAACTATGGTATGTTGCTCATATGTTGGCATATGCTTCCGTGTTGTACCTCACCATATGCCGGATCACATGGTCTCTTTGGCTTGGCACACGAGGCCTCACAAAATTAGGTCTCAAATTCATGAGCTGACTTGTGAAGCATGTCATGTACATAACCGAAGGGGTTTCGGGGCCAATGATGGGATATTGTTGGGCATCGATCTTTGGTCTATATCACCCTTGTATATTATCTTCCGGTTTGACACATGCGTGGAGCATTTGAATATTTGCCGTAAGCATTTTTGAGCATATAATTTAATTTTGGGCATTATGGTGTGATTTGCTTGATTTTGCCATGTTGACAGGTCATCTTCATGGGGCAGTTCTCCAAGCCCAATCCGACTCCAAGTCCAACCAAGGTTATGTCAGGGTAGGGCATGGTCCTGAGTGCCACTCTAGGCCATGACACGCCACCTCCCCTATTGAGCTAGGATTTAGAGGCTTGGGAGTGAACACATTTTTGGGGTTTGTGTAGTGACTTGTGACACATGGCATTCAGCCATCTCATTTGACCTGGTTCAGGGCAATATGTTGGTGAGTCAAGGAACGGTCTTGAGTCCAGGGAATGAGGGGTTTATGGCTGTGAATGTGTAAGTGTACCTCTTTCCCCAACTTTGCTTTATTTGTGTTCATATGCCAATTTCAGGGCTTTCCTCTTTGGTGCAATTCTTGTACATGCCCGCCACCGTGGGACGACCGGTGTGCTGAACGGAAGCCCGTATCGTGGATTGGATTGTGGATTGGATTATTGCTGTATTTGTGGGATCTGGTTGCTGTTCAGGGTTGAAGGAGGATTTTATTTTCTATATTTTTGGATTTTGGACCCTGGAATATGAGGAATGCAATCGTTGATCCGGAGTAAATCAGCAGGGGTAACAGGCGGAAGAGGCACAGCGGGGGCCGGTCCTGGTAGGGACCTTCTTTATGGTAGCAGAGGAGTACCTGCTGCCCCTACCTACCGCCGACCCGGGGACTTGGGCCCCTATGAGCCCTGCCCAAGTACGCCCCGGGTGCGTATTGTGGACTCGGTGGAGACCACGCCGGAGATTGGAGCCATAGAAGAGCCGAGACCTTCAAGAGCATGGCGAACTCCGGAAGTTGAAGCCCGAAGAGAAGTACGACATTCGGGAAGAGGAGGACTTAACATGGAGGATCTGGTCTCCATGTGTGAGCGTCGCTGCCGAAAGGCATGCAACCTCCGCTCCACCGCGGAGGACTCTGAGGAGGCCGGCCATTCAGGCAGCAGTGGAGGACGGGCCCGGCGCTACCGGAAGCGCGGGTCACCCAAGTCCGCGGCAAGGGACGCCGGGGCTATGGATACGGACCCTAGCCTGGTCAGGCTGTGGGAATCCGAGGGGCACTCCGAGGGCTATCAGACAGCCCATGAGCAACCCTCGGAGTCGGAGGAGACGCCGGCGCCGATCGCCAGGGCGCATACGGCCCCCGAGCCCGCCCTGCAGCACGACGCCGAGGGCTTGGAGAGGTCAGCCAGGGCCCGGACGGCACCTGTGCCCCGGCACACGGGACCAGAGACGGACGCCATAGGCGATACGCCCATGGGCGATGAGTCTGAGGCGCCGGGAACCGCGGGATGCGCTGGATCAGGCGGAAGGCACGCTGAGTGCCACTGCGAGCACGTGTCCTTCCTCATGGGCGAAGTACCCAAAGATGGGGATGGACGCTATCGTGCATCGACTCGACCGCCTGGACAAGGGGAAGGACGGCCTAGAGGAGGACGTCGCCGGGATCCTGGATGACCAGTCGGCCGCGGAGAAAGATATGGAGGAGCTGCGAGCGGAACGGGACCGGTACCGGGAGAGTCTGGAGCTGGCCCTGGAGAAGCAGCAGCGAGTGGTGGACAGCCTCCTCCACCTGGTGGAGGACATGTCGGGACGCCTGAAAAGGCTAGAGGAGCTACAGCCCCTCGCCTCGGGTCCGGAGCTCCCGGCAAAGCCGGCCACGGTAGAGCTGGTGGAGCGGGTTAAGACCCTCAGGAGCGCCATGGAGAAACCCATGGGCGGCCCTGCAGAGGCACCATACGCGCCTCCGCGTGTTGACCCGGGTGCGCTGCCTTTTGTTCCCATGTTCCGCGAATCCACAATGCTCGGGGAACAAAGGGCACCGGCTGGGTCCATGCGGGAAGGGCACGTAACCACGGACCCAAGGAGCCTGACGGTACAGATGTCCCACGCCGCCCAGGATCTACCGCCAACTACGACTACCCATGCAGTTTATGCGGAAGAGGAGATCCAGAGCCAGACCATGCAGGGGCGAACCATGGGAAGCGCCGACGGACATGGTCGAGGCCACCCAGGCGGAAATCTGTTCGCGAAGGACCCCAATACGGGGATATGGACGGCCGATGGAGCAAGTACTTCCCGCATTCCAAACCCCATGGGTTCAGGCCCAACTGGACCGCACTCCATGGAGGAGAGGGATGTACGGGGAGTGTACTCACACCCCCCGGCCACAGGTGGTATCCGTCTCGGTGGAGTGGTGGCTGGGGACGTCGGAGACGTCATTAGGATTGACGACCTCAGGGGAATCAAAATCCCCTACTATGATGGCAACCCTTCCAACCTGGACGACTTCATCCTGGATTGGGAGGACTTCGCCGGGGAGGTCGTCGGCGAGATGCGGGGAGCGCCGAGGGACAAGTGGGTATGTCGGACCTTCCCACACCAGCTGGCGCAGGACCTGAAGGAGGAGCTGCGGGATCAGATCCGGGAAGGATTGATCCGTACGGAGCGGGCCTGCCTCCAGTGGTTGAAGGATGAGGAGCGGGTGGACGCTCCGAACCAGAAGCTGGAGGACTTGTGGTCCATCCCGCTGCCGCTGGACCGCGGTGAGTTGCGGGTCCGGGAGTGGAACCGGTATCTGCGGAAGTACCGCAGATGCCTCAAGCTGGTGGAGGACTGGAGCGAGGCCAGCGAGATCCGCCACCTCCTGAAGGATGTCCTGCCCGGCCACTGGAAGAGGCGAGTGGAGGACGAGGAGAAGAAAAGCGCCAAGAAGCGGGTGGCGGTCAGGATCATGGCGGCGGAGGATACCCATGCGGGTATCATGGAGTTCTTCAGGAGGAACCTGAGCAAGCCCAACCGGATGTTGGGACTGAAGAACGCCGTGTACGTGGAGGTATTTGGAGACTCCATGGGGCAAAGGTTGCTGCGCCTCAACAACGTGGAGTGGAGGCGCGGGGAACCGCCGAGGATGCAAGTCATCTTCGCCCGCATGAGCCTGGACGAGATCGTGAAGTACTTCACGGTGGAGTTGAAGCTCAAGGTGAAGAACGAGGCCCACGTGCGGGATCGACAAGGTCATGGACAACGAGGCCACCGAGAAGACCGCCATCATCGGGAGATCCAGGAGGACACGGCCAACTCCGCGGAGGATGGTAGTGGAAGTGGCCAAGACCACTGGACCGGGTCCCGGGAGGATCACGAGGAGGCCCACTTCTTCGCGTTTGTGGCGCACAACGTGAGAGAACATGGGCAGGATCGGTCCAGATGGAACCGGATGGGACGCAAGAAGAACAGAGAGGCAAGGAGGATCGGGAACCCACCGCTCTCGTTGCGGGAGTACAGGTCTCAGCACGACAGGTGCTGGGTCTGTTATGGCAAGGGAGACAACCATGCACACGACCACCGTCAGTGCAAGGTGTATGAGGCGGACAAGAAGGCCTACTTCGCCGCCGTCCCCGAGAAGAAGCCCAAGGAGCAGCGGATTTCCAATTGGAAGGCAAAGGGCGGAGACGGGGGGAAAGGCCAAGGCAAAGTCCAAGGAAAAGGCGGAGAAAGAGGCTATGGTGGTGGACCTGGCCAAGACCGACGAGTGAGGTCGATCGAGGAAGTTGCTGAGGACATGTTGAGGACGGTAGAGGAACTCAAAGCCGAGCAACGTGGTGGACAAAGTCCTGGCGGATCGCAGCCGGAAGGGGCTGCGGGAAGTCAAGTCTAGAGGAGCCCCCACGGGAGTGGGACCTCGGAGGTCTCTCCTCTGAAAATCAGTGGAAGCCCAGAGAAAGCGAAGGCACATCGGGTGCCGAAGAAGGCTCCAGAAAAGCCAAAACCACTGAGTTTCGCCACTCCCAACCCCTGGAGCGCCCTGCCAAGGGGAGTACATGTGGGTACGGGACATGGCAAGAAGGAAGGAGCGACTACGAAGAGCCCCTGTGGACGGGCAGGACCAACCAAAGATCTACACCATCCGTGACCATACCCTTGAAGTCCTGATGCTCCCGGACGTGCTAGAGTTGCATGCCGTGAGAGTCGTCCATACACCTCATGGCGACGAGCGGCAGTTGCACTTGAAAGTGCGAGTACGGTGCGGACGAGAGGAGAAGGTGGTGGATGTGTTGGTGGATACGGGTGCCCAGGTGAGCCTGGTCCGGAGAGGGTTGTTCAAGGAGGAATTCCTGCAGCCCAGCCGGAGACCGGTCCGCCTGAAGGTCGCCAACGGAGAGATTATGGGTGGTGGCACCCATGAGGCCACTATCAGTATGGAATTCTGGGAGCATGAGCGCTTGAACCGCCCTGATCAGGCGAAGAGAAGCACTCTATCCGGGAACTTCTACGTGGCCGACATTACAGATTGGGATATGATCATGGGGTATGACTTCATGGTGGCAAACGCCATTGGAGCCCTTCCCCATCGTGCAACGCTGGTCCGGGAGGATGATGAATGCCTCACATGGCTGTCCACGGACTATGCATGCGGATCATCCCAATGGAATGCTGAGGAAGAGGATCGGATCGTCCAAGCGGTGCAAGCTGTGGGTGCCAAGTCCAGAGGAGACCGCAGAGTTCAGCTCACGGAGTATTGAATGGCGCCACAGGTGTATGCCAGGATGATCCAGACGCTGGGAGCCGAAACGCCCGAGACGGACGTCTTTGCTTCCCGGGATGCCCCATTTCTGAGAAGGTGTAGGCGGCACTGGCATCGAGGAGACTCATCCTGGCACAGGCATTGGGGTTTGAAGGAGTGGGGGCCCATGTATTGGCATGGCTCCCTGGACAATACCAGACGTACGGTGGAGAAGATCGTCGCGAATAGGGCGAAGGGGATCGTGGTCATAACCGGCATAGGATCCACCCCAAGTCCGCTGGAGGGTCTCAAGTCGACGCTGGACTCCATCATCCTGAACGAGATGTCATTCGGGCCAGAGGAGGAGTTGTTCATTGACGCCAAGGGTGTATCAATGCCCTCCCCGGGTCAAGCGTGGGGTACCAAGGCTTTCCTGGTGGATGGGGCGCAAGCCCAGCCCACGGGTGATGAAGCATTCATCCGTAGGGTGGAGGCGGTGCCCATGAAGGTCATGTTTGAGCCCAAGGAGGGGATGGATCAGCCAATTGATGGCATGGACGTCCTGTCCCACGCCGAGATCGACGACGTCGTCAACTACATGCGGATGGGGATGCACGACCGTGTGGCAGCCAAGAAGAGGCGGGCCATGGTCACATCTCCGCATTGGTGGGATGACAAGATGTTGGTTACCGGCAAGTACGAGAGGGATGAGTTCGTGGCGAGGGTCATGGATCACATCGCGGACCAATACGATGGTCCGGTTGGGTTGGACCCACCAACGTGGGGTTTTCCAAGAGTGGGAAATGGTAGCGACCAGCACCAGCCCGAGGCCGCAAATTTTCGAAGATTATCGGTGGGAATCGCGACCCAGGACGATGAAGACGGCATATCGGACGAGGAGAAGTCGGACTCGGACCCAGAAGAGGCCTATACCGCAGTGCGGTCGGTTGTATCGATACCGAAGCAAGCGACTGAAGAGGCTCAGGAGAACCCGAAGGTCGCCGAGCTGAAGGAGAGGCTGATCAATGCCTATCCGCGGCTATTCAGTGGCGTCGCCAACAAGAACCTTCCAGATCGTGGGAGGTTTGGCACAGCGAGGATCAAGCTGAAGCCGAACCCCAAGATCTATCGTCATCGGGAGTACCAACTTCAGGGCGATCGGGCCGAGGCCATGAAGAAGCTGTTGGCCGAGTTCATTGAGCGGGGATGGATCGAACCCTCCGACAGTGAGTGGGCCAGCCCAGCCTTGATCGTGCCCAAGAAGGAGAAGGGCGAGTGGAGATTGGTGGTTGACTACAGAGGTTTGAACGAGTAGACCGAGCACGACTCTTACTTGCTTCCCCTGATCGACTCCATCCTCCAAAAACAACAGAAAAAGCGGATTTCCACGGTGTTAGACCTGAAACACGGCTATCACCAGATGCCGCTACACCCGGACTCCAGGCCCTGCACAGCGATGTCGACGCCGCTGGGGCCCATGCAGTGGAAAGTGGTGCCTATGGGCGCCAAGAATGGCAACGCCGCTTTCCAGCGCATGATGGAGGACCTACTCGGTCCTGTCCGGTACTGTGCCGACCCCTTCGTGGATGACATCATCATCGGATCCGGCACGGAGAACCCGACTGAGGACGAGCTCATCGAAGCGCATGAGAAGGATATGCGCCGAGTGCTCAGCGAGCTGGACAAGCACAACATGGTGTGCAAGCCCACCAAAGCCTCACTCTTCGTGAAGGAAGTGGAGTTCGCGGGTCACGTGGTTGGTCAGGGGTAACGCCGTCCCATGCCTGGGAAACTGGCGTCCCTGCACCACTGGGACAAGCCCCAGACCATCAGCGAACTCCGATCCTTCATGGGGTTCTGCAATTACTATTCGGGCTATGTCCGGATTTATGCAGAACTGTCGGGGCCGCTGCACAAGCTGTTGCAGGTGGGCAAGTTCGATGGCCGGAAGGGGAGCAAGAAGAAGCTTGCCTGAACCCCTGAGGCTGAGGATGCGTTCAACCGCCTGAAGGAGCGACTCCTGGGGCAGTTGGGGCTGTTCCTGGTGGACCCAGACAAGGGATTCCTGCTACGAACAGACGCCTCGGACTACGCCGTGGGGGCAGTCCTCGAGCAAGTCCGGGACGACGGGACTCATGTTCCCGTGGCGTTTTGGAGCAGGATCCTGGCTGAAGGCAAACGCCGAACATGGACCGCGAGGGAGAAGGAGACATACGCCATTGTATGTGCGCTCAGGAAGTGGTCTGGCCACATCGGACTGCAGCCGGTGGTGGTTTGCATGGACCACCAGTCCCTACAGAGCTGGCACAAGGAGCATGTCGACATCCCCTCAGGACCAGCGGCTAGGAGGGCCCGATGGCACGAGACGTTCGCCAAGTTGGAGCTCAGCGTCGTGTACGTCCCGGGGAAGGACAACACTGTGGCAGATTGCCTCAGTCGCTGGGCCTACCCCGCGGGCAAGGCGTGGATGAACATATCCAGCCATGGCGACGCCGAGGAGACCGAGGAGGCCAAGCGCATCATCGAGTTGGAGAAGGCCATGGAGCAAGAGGGGGTCAAGTGTTTTGTGGTGATGGCAAACGGTACAGACCTGGCTAAGTTCCGGGGCGCCCGAGTCCAGGCTATTCGAGAGGAAACCCTCGAGCAATGGATGGTGGCCCCTGTTGAGCTGGTCAAGTCGGTGCTCACAGAGGACTGGTCGGATGACTATGCGGCATCCGGGCACTGGAGCAAGTACTGGAATGATGTGAACGCCCCGTCGGACGACGAATGGCCTGAGGGCTTGACCGAGGATGGGGACAAGTTGTTCCTCAAGGACAAGCTGCTGGTGCCCGAGAACCGAGTGGAGGAGCTCATTGACCATTGGCACAACGCCCAGCTCATGCATCCTGGCCGAGACAAGATGCAGCAGGACCTGGAGTGGCGTTTCAAGTTCCCTCCGGGGTACTACGCCGTCCTGGATAGGTACTGCAGCGACTGTGCTGTGTGTCGGGCCACGAAGAGCCCCAACCACTCCACAGCGGGCAACCTGGTGTATACGGCTATATCGGAAGCCCCTATGCGGTCCGTCGCCATGGATGTATTCGCCATGCCTGAGGTCACCGTGGAAGTAGAGACATACGACTGTGTCATCCTGGCGGTGGATAGGCACAGCGGGTATATCGTGGCGGTCCCTGGCAAGAAGTCCAAGAAGAAGGACAAGAAGGACAAGCATGGAGTTGGGCTGCAGGCCAAGACCGTCGCTAATGCCATGATCAGGCATTGGCTGACGATTTTTGATGTCCCAGCTGTTATCTGCAGCGATCGGGGCAGTCAATTTGTGGGGACGTGGTTCAAGACGATGTGCAAGCACATGGGCACTCAACATGCCAAGACCGTGGCGTACCACAGCCGGTCGAATGGCCGGGCTGAGGTTGCTGGGCGGCAGATGTTCGAGAAGTTCCGCCAGCTGCACATCGACGAACCGGGCCGGAACTGGTACAATTCGCTGTGGAGAGTGCTCCAAGTGTATCATGACCTTCCGGGACCCACTGGACTGTCGCCCCATCGCATCCTGTTCCTACGGGATCGAGTGTCACGCACTCTTCCGTGGTTGAACCGTGGCAAAGTGGCCTGGGATGCGAACGCCATGATGGCTGAGGCGGACGACACGGCGGCCAAGGTGTGCAAGGCACTTCAGGACGAGCATGACAAGAGGGCCAAGTACTTCAAGCAGGGAAAGGTCCAGAAGTATGCTCTCCAAGACACCGTGTGGGTGGAGCGGCACCACAAGGATGTCCTGTCCAGGCATCGGCAGGCGTCTTGGTATGTGCCGGGGGTATTCGTGCGGAAGGTCGGGCAGGATGTGTATGCGGTGCGTGTGGGGGATAGCAAGATCCTGGACCGCGACCATACCCAGCTTCGTCCCCGAGCACCAGGCCCCAGCGGACGTCCCGTCACTTTCGAGTTCACGGCCGGCGATGTGGATTCGGACGACGAGGGTGAGGACAACGACTTCACCGCTGAGAAGATCCTGGCGGACAAGCCGGACCCGGGGACGCCTTGGGGGGGGCTTTATAAAGTCCGTTGGAAGGGATTCGCCGCATCCAGGGATTCGTGGGAGCCTCCGAGCAGCTTCGTGCCGAGGTATACCACGGTCTGGATGGACTATCTGAAGAAAAAGAATATTTCTTTCGATTTCAAGGACGTGTTGGTCCATTTGGTTGCTGCTGTAGCACCGTAATGGATCCTCCTTGGCATTTTGTTTGTTTCTGTGCTTGGGGAGACGGGTGAGGGCGTTCATCCGGGAATTTTTGGGCTTTGACTGGCCATCTACCCCCTTCACTCGATCTCCACATATATATTTCATTGTGGTATACTTATTTAGGTCGACCGACGATGTTTCTCTATCTTTGATCCCCTTGGTCCATGTTGCACATCAAGAGGAGACCGGCTATGGCGTAGGGCACCAATTATCAGTGTCCTCATCCCTCCCTTGGGGCATGGGGGACGCCTATGACCTGTGTGGGGCCTCCATGTGTCCTTGGGACATGGGGGAGGGGGTTTGGACCCCATTGGGGTCCTCCCGTCCTCTCTTCAATGACTTCCGAGCGGTAACAACGCTCTGAGAAGGGGGGTGAAGCCGGTTCGGACCCCCGTGGCCATCTTGGGGTCACTTGGGGTGTGTATCTATGTGCCGGCAAGCCGCCATTGGCTGATATCATACTCTCCTGTCCACCTGATCTAACCCGATGTGATAGTGTGATAGTATGGCCATTCCGGCTATGAGCGGCCATATTCAGTACCGAGGCGCCGCCAGCGGAGATTTATATATCGGAATATCAGGAATCAACAGGGTTTTTTTTATCATAATGTTTCCGTAATTTTTGAGCCTTCCGTTCCGATTGTCAATGTATCGGCGACTGTCAGTTGGGTCGCGATTTTGCGGTAACCGATTGGTTATCTGTTATTTCCAGATATTTTGGCGGAAACTCCGATGAAGGGTCAGATTTCGTCAGTAAAGGGTTCGTTGCTTCCGCAATTTTCTAAATATGCACTCGAAATTTTACTCTGAATTTTTCGCGATGTCGAAATCGGATTTTCGACTTCGACATCGCCGCACTTGGTTTGGACTTCTTCGAGTGGTCATACTCCTTTCCCTATGCCCGAATCAGGTTTCCCTTCTACTTGCCACCCATTTGACTTGGAGATATAAGGGAAACAAAAGTGAATCGTGGGACCACTTTGAAGGGTCATCTCTACGCGCGAGTGTGAGGAAAGAGAAGAGAAAAAGTTGCGTTGCAAGCGCCTTGGTCTCAACTTGATTCAGGAAGCATCAAACGCCTTTGGTGTGTACACATGCCCGGTGTAGCAAGGGATAATGGTCAAGAGGGTAGAAAGTGATATATAACTCTTGGACCGTGCAACCGAATATTTTATTGCAACTTTCGAGTGTACCGCATGATTCTTGGGAAAAAATTGATTGGGATGTTGTAAATGTTTTTGTTAGAAGTTTACGTACTTTGATTTCTAAAGCTAGAAAAAGAGAAGATTTTAAGAATGTTGTCAGATGGCAAAGTATTCTACTTCGATCTAATGCGAATATTTTATATTCGATTTGTAAAGTAGCTTCTAGAGGAAATGTTTCTTGGCCTATTTTAGGTCTAATTCTTTTTCTACAAAGAGTAAATTTTGGTTTCTTTTTTTGTATTTATCTGGGTTGAATTTTAAAGATTGGTTGATAATAGTCAAGTTTTCTAATAGTTTTCGTTTTAATAGCATTTTCAACCTGCGAGGTTTAATTGTTCAGAGAATGGTAAATAATGCACTTGAACCTGAATGGGACGCTTTTTTTGATTCTGAGTCCTTTTTTCTTAAACCTAAGAATTCTTTTCAGGATGCTTTATCTAGTATATTTTTTCATTAACTAATCAAAGCGGTAGGATTTGGTTTTTGAAAGCTAGAGTAGAGATTCATTTTTATGACTTGAGTTCGGATATTTCTTATTTTGAAAATATTTTTAGTTCTTTTCCTGCCTATAAACTTGTTTTATTTTGGATAAAAAGTGATTCTCTTAGAATGTTTGATTTTTCAGAAAGGAATTTTTTTTAAATTTCTATTAGATCTTTTTTAGAAAAGACGAATGTTTTCTTGTTACTGATTAACGTTTTTTTGTTCAGGTTAGAAGAAGAATTAAATGTCATTTTTCAACATAGGTTATCTTTTGTCCGATACGGAACGAATTTTGTAATTTTTACTTCATTAAAAACATTCTGTGAAATTGCATATTATAAGGTTAGTTCATGGCTGAAAAACAATTCTAATTTATTCTTTATTAAAGGAAATATATTTAAAATTCAAAATTCGATCAAATTTTTTGGATATACAATTAAAAAACTTGGTAATTTTTGTTTGATTTCTCCCTGTTCAAGTTTAATAGAACAAATTAAGAAAAGGTTAAAAGAAATTTGGTTTCAAAATTTAAATTCTTCGGTTTCTTTTATGATTTGTTATTTTAATTATATCATTAGAGATTGGATAAAATATTTCAAGGGATTTTTGACGAATAGTATTTTGAATAATTTAGATTCTTTTATATGGAATCGTAATTTAAGGTATTTAAGAAGAAAAAATCCATCCAAAGGTCGAAATTGGATTTATGATAAGTATTTTTTTGTTTCACGAGGTTCAAAAAAGAAAAGATTCTCTCGTTTTATTCAAGGAACGAATATTTTTTTGTTGAATTTTAGTGATTTTAAGTTTTTAAGATATTTTTTTGTAAAGGATATTTTGTTTTCAAAATTACTTTATCCTAGATTTATGTTGGGAAGGAATTTTGTATTAGGAGAAAAAATATTTAGACTTGGGAATGTGCCTCTTAGCCCAAAATCTTTAGCTTGTCCTCTTTGCTTTAAACTTTTACGAGATAAAAGTGTTTTAACTTTTTTTATTTCAAATTTGCTTTATGAGAGTACTTCGGATATTCTTTTTTTACATCAACGGTGTTATCTAAAAATTATTTTATTCAGATTTCCTAAGCAGTGTATAAAATTGCGTTTATTTAATTTTCTAGTAAGGAAGAAGAATAAAAAATTTCTTTTTAACGAGACTTCTTTTATTTGAGCCAAATATGAAAATCATTCTTTCGGTTCTTGAAGAGCTTTTGTAGCTACTTAAAAATATAAAAAAGTTCCTTTTTTTTGTGAAGATACTATTTTTTTATTAAATATTCTTACTGTTTCTGATCGTGCTTGGCAGTGTTTAGCACGTTTTACATTAGAACCTGTTCATGAAGCAACTTTTCATCCTAGGAATTTTGGTTTCCGAGATTGTTTTTCTGTTCATGATATACAAAGAGTTCTTTTTTTTAATTTGAAAGCTTCTTCTTATGGTATACAGAAAAGAGTTTTAGTAGTAAATTTTTTCGAAAGTTTTTCTGTTAAGAATTTTGATTCTATGATGGAGAAGTTTTTAGCTCCGAAAGGAATGAAAAAAGGTATCTTTTCTTTTATTGAAAACGGGTTTACAACTGGCGTTTTTGTCAAAAAATCTCAGTTGGGTGAATATTTTAGGTTCTTCATTTTTGAACATTATTCTAAATGGTATTGAAAGTATTCATTCTTGTGTTCGATTTGGTTCTAGAATGATATGTAGGAAAGATTTTTCTCTGAGAATTATTTTTAATATTTTTGACTAGTAAAAAACTTATTATTTTATCTGAGATTTTGTATATTTTAGTTTAGAGTTTATACTTTTGAGCTTCAATTTATTATTTCTAATTTAATTTTTATTTGGAAAAAATCTTAAAATTTACTAAATATTAATAGGTAAAAAGAAATTGAAATTACGGACCGTTTGGTCTATAAAGCCACCTTTGAAGTAATTCAAATAGATGGTTTAGGAACAGATTTTTTATTTTCTAGTTCATTTTTCTTAAAACCGAAAGATGATGAGAAGCAAATTTTTAAGAAAGTTATTTTTTTCTTAAAAAAAGTAGGTTTAAAATTCAATCGAGTTTCTTTTTTATTAACTTCAAGTGTTAAAGGTTTTGATTTTTTAGGGTGGAATTTTAAAATTCAAAAAGAGTCTAAACTTTCCTGCGTTCCAAATTTTACAAATTATCAGAACTTTCAGAATAAGGTAAAGTTTGTAATAAATAATTCAAATTTTGGTTCTAAAGCAAAGGCTATTAAATTATATCCTATTGTTTATAACTGGAGAATTTATCATAAATTTTCCAATTTACATACAAACTCAAAATATTCTTTATTTTTTTACAACAAAGAGCTTTTAAGACTTTTAATAAGGAAAGAAAACAGAATCGCTTTTCAACGAAACGTCTTTTGAATAAAGCTTTTCCTAATGTTTCTTTATCAAAGCGAAATATTACCTTAAAAATGTTACATTCTCCTTATTTTGGGCATTTAATGTATTGTAAAATTTTAAGAGATAAAGTTTTTCTTTACTGTATTTTTTGCGGAATTTTACGACTAGAATATACAAAAAATTTAATTGATTAAAAGTTGCTTTGTTATAGCAGAAATTTTATCTTCTATAGTTTTAATATTAAGATGTTTTATTTTATTACTTTTTTGAGTGAGATAATTAGAAATTTTGTCTTATTCTTTTAAAGGGATTTTTAATTCGATTTATACAGTATTTTTTAGGTGAAAATCCTGTTTTATTAGTTTGAAAAGTCTTTAAATGAAAGCTGAAAATTTTCATTTATTAAGCGTTATTTTTCAAATATTTTAATTTTTTTTATTAAAAACTTTTCTAAAATTTTTTTTTTCTCCTTAAAGAAAGATATTAAAACTTTTTCGGTTTTGATTTTAAAAGTAGTGTAAAAAAATAAAAATACATAAATTTCTTGGAACAATATTATTGTTTTATCTTGCAATACGATGGAGTAAAAAATATCGTACTTATGAAAGTTACACTAGTAATATTTAATTTTTACTTAAAGCTAAGTGAAATATAAGTTTTTTGCTTGGTTTTTCAACGGAATAAATAAGTAATTTCTTCTAGTTTAAGCTCATGTTGCTCATGCAGGTCTTATTGTTTTTTGGGCAGGAGCTATGAATGTATTTGAAGTGGCCCATTTTACTTCAGACAAGCCTATGTATGAACAGGGTCTTATCGTTTTACCTCATTTAGCTACTCTTGGTTATGGTGTAGGTCCCGGAGGAGAAGTTTTAGATACTTTTCCTTATTTTGTAAGTGGGGTATTACATTTAAATTCTTCTGCTGTTTTAGGTTTTGGTGGTATCTACCATTCATTAGTAGGACCTGAAACTTTAGAGGAATCTTTTCCTTTCTTCGGATATTTATGGAAAGATAAAAATAAAATGACAACTATTTTAGGTATTCATCTTTGCCTTTTAGGTTTCGGGGCTTATTTATTAGTTTGGAAAGCAATGTATTTAGGTGCAGTATATGATACTTCGGCCCCTGGAGGTGGTGATGTTCGAGTAATTACAAATCCTACTCTTAGTCCTTTTGTTATTTTTGGTTATATTCTTAAATCTCCGTTCGGAGGCGATGGATGGATTGCATCTGTCGATAATATGGAAGATGTTATTGGTGGTCATATTTGGATCGGAACTATAGAAATTTTAGGTGGAATTTGGCATATTTTAACTAAGCCTTTTGCTTGGGCACGTAGAGCTTTTGTATGGTCTGGTGAAGCTTATCTATCTTATAGTTTAGCAGCAGTTTCATTAATGGGATTAATTGCTGTTCCAATGTCTTGGTATAATACAACGGTTTATCCAAGTGAATTCTTTGGACCAACTGGTCCTGAGGCATCTCAATCTCAGGCTTTTACTTTCCTTGTACGTGACCAACGTTTAGGTGCAAATGTTGCTTCTGCCCAAGGTCCTACAGGTCTTGGTAAATACTCAATGAGATCTCCTACTGGTGAAATTATTTTCGGTGGTGAAACTATGCGTTTTTGGGTGCGACCGGCTTTTCTCTCAATTTTTAAGAGATAGATGTTTTTAGTAGTTTTTTGCTTTATTCTAATATGGCACATAAAATGGTAATCTTAACGAATGATTAAAATAATTTCGTAAAATAAGCAGTGATTACTTAAAGTATCCGAAAATTAAAATTTTTGAGTACTAAATGAACATTTCATATGGTTAAAGTTATGTTGCTTTAATTTTAGATACTTGTGGGTAACGCATCTCAACTGGTATAATAACTAGTCGCAAAAATGCGAGTTCATTCCTAAGAGGAACTACGCAATGGATTTTTCTGTGTGAGCTTTTAAGTAGAAAAAGTTAGGTATCGAATAAAAAGCTTAAATGAAATCTTAATTACTACTGAATTAAAAACGGTTATAATTCCATGAAATTTAAATGCTATGGATCAGAGAGGTTTATAAAAACCGACGGAAAAATGGTTAATTTGATCCGTTTGAGCCAAAAGCTTGCGTTACGAAAGGCGCTTATTTGGTTCTTTGAGAAAGTGTTAGGTATTTTAGCACTTTACTTTAATGATTTCCGAGGTCCTTGGTTAGAACCTTTACGAGGTCCTAATAGATTAGATCTTAACAAATTAAGAAATGATATTCAACCTTGGCAGGAGCGTCGTGCTGCTGAGTATATGACACACGCGCCTCTAGGTTCGTTAAATTCTGTTGGTGGTGTTGCAACGGAAATTAATGCTGTAAATTATGTTCACCCACGTAGTTGGTTAGCGACTTCTCATTTTGTTCTTGGATTCTTTTTCTTTATTGGGCATCTTTGGCATGCAGGCCGTGCCAGAGCTGCTGCTGCAGGTTTTGAAAAAGGTTTAGATCGTGATAATGAGCCAGTTTTATCAATGCCACCTTTAGATTGAGATTTTTGAATTTATTTTGTATTACTGCAGAATAAATTTTTTATCTCCCTATAATAAGGAGATGGGCCTTCGTGGAGGAATGGTAGACACACATGACTTGAAATCATGTGCATTTTATGCGTGCCGGTTCAAGTCCGGCCGGAGGTAATACTTATTGTTTCTTGCTTTTAAGTAAGTGCTAAATGCCACAGATAGGATTCGAACCTACACAAGACAACTTAGAAGGTTGATGCCCATCCCTTAGGCGACCGTGGCGGATTTCTGATGCTAGTATTAATATAATAAGAAATGGTATTAAAAGTCTTATAAATTTGAGAAAAATTTCTAAGACTTCAATTTGTTATATTTGATTGCTTTGATCTTTGCCTTCTTAGCTGAGTGGTAGAGCATCGTATTTGTAATGCGATGGCCGCCGGTTCAAATCCGGCAGAAGGCTAATTAAAGCGGGGTAGAGCAGTCTGGTAGCTCACGGGGCTCATAATCCTGAGGTCGGTGGTTCAAATCCATCTCCCGCCAATATAATGTGTATTGAAGAAAGTTATTTAATTTCAGTAGTTTTCATAATCCGAAGTATTTTATTATAAAGATTATAAAATTTTGATTTTTAAGAAGTAGATTTTATCTTTACTTCTTAAAAAATTAATTGATTTGATCTTCTTCTACATAGATAAGAAATGAAGTAATTACTAATAATGGAAGAGCTAATCCGATTAAAGGAACAAAAATTGAAGGTAAAAAAGAAGCTGACATCTTGTTAAAAAGAGATAAAACTTTTCTTTCTTTAATATTTTTGATTATAACTAAATAAAAAGTATATATTTTTTATATACTTTTATTATAATGAGGATCCAAGGCCGGAATATGCTCCAAAGAAAAATAAAGCTAATAAACCAATAGCCGCAACACCTGCAACTGTTGTTGAGTAGATTTTCTTTTATCTTTTAAATCTCTCATAGAACCAAAAATATATTAGAAATATGTGTTTGGCTCAAGCAAAATAATACATTTTTGCCTTAATTCTTCAAGTTTTTTTAATTCATCAATGCTTGAAGTGAAAAGAACTTTATCCTTTTTAGCAAATTAATATAGGTAGCTAAGTTTTATGCTTCTTAAAAAATAAGATTTTTGGCTTTTAATAAAAACTTTTTTATATTCTCATTTTTGCTTTGACAGATTGTAGGAAAACTGTCTTAGAATTAAAATCATTAGTCTTTTTAAAAGGTATATTTTTCCTTAAGATCTTTTTGTTAAAGATATATTTAAATTATGCTTTAGTAAATTTAGTACATTTTATATAATTTTGGAAACGCTCTTGCAAAAGAGTTTTATAAGGATTTTTATTTTAACGCAGCACATCGCACCCCACAACCCAAAGTGGGATTCTCCCAGTAGTTCCTGTATTAGACATAGATAATAATCCTATAATAAAACTTTAAACTTTAAACTCTAAGAGGGGTCGAATAAAAATTAGAATCTCCCCGATAAATCTATCATTTTTATAAAATTTTAATAGATTTAGTTAAAAATATAGCTAGAAAATAAAACAGCAAGAACAAAAATTAATAATAATCCCCAGTATAGACTAGTACGATTTTTAAGATCGAAAAATTCGTCTTTTAAATCCGGATAAGATTTAATATTCATCCGGCTTTATAAAGTAAAAAGAACTTCATATAAATTATGATTATTTAGAAAAATTCGATAAGGATGCAAAATGTTTATTTTACCAAGTATGATTTTTAGTTTAAATTCCGAAATGAATTAAGTATTGAAATTTTTTAAAAAATAAAATCAAGCTTTGTTTTTATCTAAAGTAAAACAAAATTGTTTAGGATTAAACTCAAAAAATTAGAATGAACTTTTCTTAATTCCATTATTAATAAATAATACTAATTCTACTGTTTGCTTATTTGGATTAGGTTGTGTCATAGAAAAATTTCTAATCTGAATAAGAAACTTTTTACAAAAGGTAAGTTTCATTAGAAGCAAAACAAAAAGTTGTTACGCTTCTGTAAATTTTTATATTTTTTATAATTTTCTCTTGAAAAATCAACGCTGAATAAATTGCATCGCAGATATAGATCCAATGAAAAAGACTGTTGGTACTGCTAAAGCATGAACAGCAAGCCAACAGAAAGTAAAAATTGGATAAGTTAGTTGTTTATTTGTTGTCATAAATTTTTGTTTCTATTTTATTAATTCATTAACTTGCTCTAAAGCATTAAAACGATCACAAATTAAAGGGATTTCTTGTCTGGTTTCTGTAAAGTACTCATTTGGTCTTGGGGTACCAAAAACATCATAAGCAAGACCCGTACTTACAAAAATCCATCCAGCTACAAACAAAGATGGAATAGTAACACTATGAATTACCCAGTAACGAATACTTGTAATAATATCTGAAAAAGGACGTTCTCCTGTTGAACCTGCCATATTAAACTCCTATAAAATTTTCTTTTAATTAAAACTTGTATGTTCTCAGATTGTAAAAGAATTATCTATCTGTTAAGATTTAACCAAATTTTCCTGATGTAGAAGCTATTAAAAATGCTGCATATGTGAAAACATATCCTACTGAAAAATGAGCTAAACCTACTAATCTTGCTTGAACAATAGATAATGCTACTGGTTTATCTTTCAAACGAACCGTATTAGCAAGAGGTGTACGCTCATGTGCCCAAGCTAAAGTTTCTATAAGCTCTTGCCAATATCCACGCCAAGAAATTAAAAACATAAATCCAGTAGCCCAAACTAGATGACCAAAAAGAAACATCCAACCCCAAACAGCTAAACTATTCATACCAAAAGGATTATAACCATTGATTAATTGAGAAGAGTTTAACCAAAGATAATCTCTTAACCATCCCATTAGATAAGTAGAAGATTCATCGAATTGACTAGGATTTCCTTGCCACAATGTAATGTGCTTCAAATGCCAATAGAAAGTTGTCCATCCAATTGTATTTAACATCCAGAAAACAGATAAGTAAAAAGCATCCCAGGCAGAGATGTCACATGTACCACCACGCCCTGGACCGTCACAAGGAAAACTATAACCAAAATCTTTCTTATCAGGCATTAACTTAGACGCTCGTGCATCAAGTGCTCCTTTAACCAAAATAAGTGTTGTAGTATGTAAACCTAAAGCAATCGCATGATGTACTAAAAAATCTCCAGGACCAATGATT
This sequence comes from Eutreptiella sp. 'Long Island Sound 2002', assembly GCA_964036045.1. Lineage (NCBI taxonomy): Eukaryota > Euglenozoa > Euglenophyceae > Eutreptiales > Eutreptiaceae > Eutreptiella > Eutreptiella sp. 'Long Island Sound 2002'. Next base: position 19,407,790 of record OZ038384.1, on the reverse strand, counting down.
AAAAAAAGAGAATTAGTACTATTATTTATAGCTGATAACCATCCTGGTAACCATATACTTTGGCCAGCGGAAAAAGCAGCATTTGTCTTTGAAGATAATAAAACATCAAACCCATATAAAGCTTTTCCTTGAGCAGCTTGAATCCACTGAGCAAAAACAGGCTCAATTAAAATTTGCTTCTCAGGAGTTCCAAATGCTTGCATAACATCATTATGAACATATAATCCTAAAGTATGAAAACCTAAAAATAGTGAAACCCAACTCAGGTGAGAGATTATTGCTTCTTTATGGTTTAAAATACGAGCTAAAACATTTCCTTTGTTTTGTTCTGGATCATAATCTCTAATAAAAAAGATAGCACCATGTGCAAAGGCTCCAGTCATAATGAATCCAGCAATGTATTGATGGTGAGTGTATAAAGCTGCCATTGTTGTATAATCTTGAGCCATGAAAGCATATGGAGGTAGAGCATACAAATGTCGAGCTACCATTGATGTAATAACACCTACCGAAGCTAAAGCTAAACCCAATTGAAAATCAAGTGAATTTTTAACAGTATCATAAAGGTTTTTGTGGCCTTCACCTAATTTACCACTAGGTGGTGTATGGGCATTTAGAATATCTTGCATATTATGCCCAATACCGAAATTTGTACGATACATGTGACCTGCAATAATAAAAATTACTGCAATTGCTAGATGGTGATGTGCCATATCTGTTAACCAAAGACTTTTTGTTTCTGGATGAAAACCACCTAAAAATGTTAATATGGCTGTACCAGCACCTTCTGACGTACCAAAAATATGACTTGGAGAATCTGGATTCTCAGCGTAAACAGACCAATTCCCACTAAAAAATGGACCTAAACCTGCTGGGTGTGGTGGAGTACGTAAGAAATTATTCCAACGAACGTGTTGAGCACGTGACTCAGGAATTGCTACATGAATTAAATGTCCTGTCCAAGCTAATGAACTAGTACCAAAAAGTCCAGGTAAGTGATGATTTAAGCGAGATTCTGCATTTTTAAACCAAGATACCTTCGGCTCAAATTTTGGCTGTAGATGTAACCATCCAGCAAAAAGCATTAATAGAGCTAAACCCACTAGAAAAATAGATCCATTGAAAAGATCAGAATTTGTACGCATTCCGATTGTATACCACCACTGGTAAACTCCAGAAAATGCTATATTAACAGGACCTGGTGCTTGTGCTCTAGTAAATGCTTCCACAGCAGGTTGACCAAAATGCGGATCCCAAATACCATGTGCAATTGGTCGAACATGAAGAGGATCAGTAATCCAAAGTTCGAAGTTACCTTGCCATCCTACATGAAATGGATTTCCAGATGTCCAAAGAAAAATAATGGCTAACTGTCCAAAGTGAGAAGCAAAAATCTTTTGATAAAGGTTTTCTTCTGTCATATTATCATGATAAAACTAAGAAATTTAATTTCTTGTTAATAAACGTAACGAAATAATATTTTATTATTACGCTTTAAAACTTTTTTAAAAAAAACAATTCTTCAAACAATTCATTATTTTTAAGCTTGATTAATCATTTTTAACTTTAAGGAATAATTTCCTTTCGGAAGAATTATAAAATCTAAATGATTTAGTGAGAGTCCGAAAATTAAAATTCCTAATTGAACGCTATAAAACGTTTTTTCTTATTCTTAAAAAAAATACTAATCTGATAAAATAAGTTATCCTAAATATTTTAATAGATTTTAAATATTGTATTTTCATATTAAACTAGATGATTCGCACACTCTCAAAGTCATGAGCAGTAGCCAAGCCGAACCAAATACGACGAGTCGTTGGATCTTGAGCAAGACCTTGACTGAATCGCGGAAAATTTGTTGCCATAGCTTATAATCTCCTTAAAATTTTACTACATTTAAACCTTATTTAATAACTTTTTATATTAACCTACAGCTATCATTCTAGCTAAAAAGAAAGACCAAGTAGTAGCAATACCACCTAATAAATAATGAGCAACACCTACAGCACGACCTTGTGTAATACTTAGCGCACGAGGTTGAATAGCTGGGGCTACTTTTAATTTATTATGGGCCCAAACGATTGATTCAATTAATTCTTGCCAATACCCTCGACCACTAAACAAGAACATTAAACTAAAAGCCCAAATGAAATGGGCTCCTAAAAATATTAATCCGTAAGCAGAAAGGGCAGAACCATAAGAATGAATATCCTGCGATGCTTCAGCCCATAAAAAGTCTCTTAACCAACCATTTACAGTAATAGAACAAAATTACCACCAGTAATATGTGAAATACCATTTGAAGTCACACTTCCCCAAACATCAGATTGCATCTTCCAACTAAAATGAAAAATCGCTACAGAAATAGAATTATAGTTAAACTAGAAGATTATAAAAATCACCCGTTATAAAGATCCGGACATGAAATTTTCATTTCATCCGGCTCAAAAAAAGCAAAATCTTTATTAAAAAATTAATATTCATTTTTAAATAGCATACTTATAATTAAACTAAATCCAAGAAATTTTTGGAAGAAATTAAAAATTTTTTGTGACTCTTTTTTTCTATTCTTAAAGAACAAAAAACCCAATTATCTTTAAAATATTTTCCTTGAAAAAAATATATACTTTCAGAAGGAAAATATTTTTCTTTTATAAATGATCTAGAATTCTTATCAGAACCCATATAAAATATCTGTGATTGTAAAACAAGAAAACTTTTTAGATCTAAAATACTTAAAATCCTATCATTTTTTCTATTGTAAAGAAAAAAATTAAACCAAACGAAAATAAAAGCACGTAAAATCAAAATCATAAAAATTCAAATAAATCAAAAAGAATTTCTTTTCATGACACTTTACATGAAATACTTTTCATAAAGCGCAACTGTACTTTAAATAAAATTAAAAAATCTTTTGTTTTTCTTCAAATCTTATGTTTTTAACTAGAACTTTTTATAGTAGAAAATCTACCTAAATTATGAGCAAAATAGATATTTCAAAAGTAAAATAAAGATTCTTGGATAATATGAAATATTTCTAATTCAACAAACCTGCAAAATTAGTATAAGCTCTTGCATAAATTTTACATTCAATTACTAAAATTAAAAACTTTGAGGAATTCCTATCATATTTATTTTAGAAAAAATTAAAAATATTAACAAAACACACTAGGTAGAAATATTACAATTTTTCTCTATCAAATATTTAAAAAGAGTAAGGAATCTAATAACATAAATCCTTGGAAAGTGTACTTTCGAATATTTAGAAGAATTTAAAAGAATTCGAATACTCAAAAAGTTAAAATTATTTTTCGATATTTTAAAAGAATTTCTAAGGTAATAAATTACTTTATCTAAATTTTCTAACATAAAAACCTGCATTTTAGATTCAAAAGTACTTAAAAGAAAAACATCACAAAAAAAAGATACAAAGTAATCCGCGAATCTAACAGAGAAAATATTTATTACAACAAAAACTTCTAGAAAAAGTAAAAAAATCAAATTTAATTAGAAACATATTTAAAATTAAAGAAAAAAGAAGCCAATCGATCACCAAAATATCAATTTATCACTACTTAATACTTTTATTAAAGATTTATGCAAAACCTTCCTATTATACTCAAAAAACAAAAAAAACACAAATTTTTCTATAAAAAAATTTCTCTGATTTGAAAAATGAAAGATTTAGATTGAAAAATATTAATCAAAATCTCTAAATTCTTATTATGAAATTAGAACAAAAATAGCCCTATTCTGGAACCGTACCAGCAGAATTTGCATACAGCTCTTTTCAATATGTATATCACATTCTTCTTAAAATTTAATTTTAAATCAATAAGCCACAGAACTTAATTAAAACAAAAATATAAAATATTACTAAAGGTTTTGTATTAAAAATTTAAAAAATGGATTAAAAATTTTCTATAAATATACTTTACTTAAATAATATGCTCATTCTTAGCTTTCTAACTGACATAACCAAGTCTATTATAAACTTAAAACATTTCCTATTATCAGAATAAAAGATTCTTCGCACTAATACTAAACAATGAGATTCCTCAAAATTTAACTTCTCTAAGAAAAAAATTGATTTTTTCTAAAAGAAAAAATTTCCTAAAAAAGACCGGGAATATAATAAAGCTTTCCACTCGGGTACTAAAATAAGAAAAAGCAACAACTTTTTAAACAAATTTAAATAACTTTTTGAATTAAAAAAAGTATCTTCCTTATAGAAAAATTCAAATAAAATATTATTAAATAAAACACAAATTTTATCGTTTTCTGAAGTAAGAATTTTGTCTTCGTGAATTAAAATATATTTCAAAATTAATAAACGTAATTCCAAAACTTTCAATAACCTAAATTGAAGAAAACGAACAACATGCCTCTTCTTTAAAAAAAATAAAATAATATAATCTATATTTAATATTAAGAACAAATCTATCTAAAAGAATCCAATGAATATTTTCTTGATTAATAATCATTATTAGTTAAAATATTACAATTTATTATATAGTTTATTAAAATGAATATAAAATCCTCTAAAATTTTAAAAAACTAAAACCTCTTTTTTCTAAAAAAAACCAAGGTAAGAACTCTTCACATTATTAATCCACTTAAACTTTTAAACTAGGATGAAGTTTTAAAATAAAAATTTCTATAAAATAACTTTAATGAAAATATTATACCCTGAACATTAGAATTTCTGCTAAATATGAAATATTTTTCATACCGAAATAAAATTTATATAAGAAAGGATTTTAACCTTAATTTTAGAAATAAGCGAAATTTAAAAATTACATAGCATCGAAACTAAAATAAAATTATAAAGTACCGATAAAGGAGTCACACCATCCAAAAAAGACCAAGGAAAATATGATCCCACGCAGAACTTTGACATGTACCACCACATCCTGGACCATCACATGGGAATCAGAAACCTAAATTAGCTTTATCAGGAATTAGACGCGAACTTCGAGAAAAGAGAACACCTTTAAGTAATATAAGAACAGTAACATGAATAGTAAAAGCATGAATATGGTGAACCATAAAATCTGCCGTACCTAAAGGAATTGGCATCATAGCAACCTTTCCACCTACAGTAACAATATCACCTCCCCAAGATGAACTTGTAGCTAAGATTGCATTAGGTGCAGTTAAGTTAGGAGCTAAATAATGTGTATTTTGAATCCATTGTGCAAAAACAGGCTGAAGCTGAATAGCAGTATCAATAAACATATCTTGAGGACGCCCTAAAGCTGACATAGTATCATTATGAATATATAAACCAAAACTATGTAAACCTAAGAAAATACAAACCCAATTTAAATGAGAAATAATAGCATCTCGGTGGCGTAAAACACGATCTAATAAATTGTTATAATTACTAGATGAATCATAATCACGAACCATAAAAATTGCTGCATGGGCTGCTGCACCAACTATACAAAATCCTCCAATCCAAAGATGATGAGTAAAAATAGAAAGCTGAGTTCCATAATCCGTAGCAAGATAAGGATAAGGTGGCATCGAATACATATGCTGGGCAACAATAATTGAACGTGAACCAAGTAAAGCTAAATTTAAACTTAACTGAGCATGCCAAGACGTAGTAAAAATTTCATATAATCCTTTATGACCTTGACCTGTGAATGGACCTTTATGTCCTTCTAAAATTTGCTTGATGCTTTGTCCAATACCCCAATTAGTTTTATACATGTGACCTGCAAAGATAAATAAAACAGCTAATGCTAAATGATGGTGAGCAGTATCACTTAACCACAATCCACCAGTAACAGGATTTAATCCTCCACGAAATGTAAGAAAATCTAAATATTCTGACCAATTTAAAGTAAAGAAAGGTGATAATCCTTTGGCAAAACTGGGATACAATTGTGCCATTAAATCCCTATTAATTAAAAATTCATGTGGAAGAGGGATTTCTTTAGGATCTACCCCAGCATCTAATAATTTATTAATAGGTAAAGAAATATGGATTTGGTGACCTGCCCAAGATAAACAACCTAATCCTAAAAGTCCACTTAAATGGTGATTTAACATAGATTCTACATTTTGGAACCACTCAAGTTTAGGAGCCGCTTTATGATAATGAAACCAGCCCGCAAAGAAAAGTAATCCCGCAAAAATTAATCCAGCTACTGCAGTACCATACAATTGAACATTATTAGTTATACCAGCGGCGCGCCAGATCTGAAAAAATCCAGAAGTAATTTGTACACCTTGGAAACCTCCACCAACATCACCATTTAAAATCTCTTGGCCTACAACTGGCCAAACTACTTGGGCACTAGATTTAATATGAATTGGATCTGTTAGCCAAGATTCATAATTAGAAAAACGAGCACCATGAAAGAACATACCACTTAGCCAAATTTCAATTATCGCAAGCTGACCAAAATGTGCGCTGAAAACATTACGAGAAATATCTTCTAGATCCGTAGTATGACTATCAAAATCATGTGCATCAGCATGCAAATTCCAAATCCAAGTTGTAGTCTCAGGACCTTTAGATAGAGCACGGGAAAAATGACCTGGTTTAGACCATTTTTCAAACGAAGTCTCTACCAGATTACGATCTACCACGACTTGAACTTTTTTTGCCTCTCGCTTAGATGGACTTATTGTCATTGAGAATCTCCTCTCTCTTGACAAAATATAAAATACTTACCCCAAAATTAAAAATTACCAGAAAATGCCAGGAACCAGATTTGAACTGGTGACACAAGGATTTTCAGTCCTCTGCTCTACCGACTGAGCTATCCCGGCTATGCTTTCTAAGCAATTGTAAACAAATAAATTAAAAATACTCTGGTTTTGAGTTGGCTGGGATTTGAACCCAGGACCGATCGGTTAAAAGCCGAGAGCTCTACCGCTGAGCTACCAACTCAAAATATCGACAAATTAATGCCGATATTACACTAAAACGTTAGTTGATCTGCACGGCGATATTGTAAATATGCAGTTACAAATAAACCCGCTAAAGTAACAGGAATCAAACCTAAGACAATACCAGATAAAAGTGGTTCAACCATTTTCACAAACAAAAGAATTTTTAATAAACAAGCTTATTTAGAACTCATACGGGACTGACGGGACTCGAACCCGCAACTTCCGCCGTGACAGGGCGGTGCTCTAACCAATTAAACTACAATCCCAACTACGCACAGTATTACAGAAAATCTAAAAAGGTCTAATTAAAATATTAATTTTCAACTAGACCTCTCTTTTAAGACTAAGCATTTGGATTACGCCCAGTATCATTTGAAAGAAAACCAAAAATAAAAAGTGAAATAAAGAAAATCACAACAGTATAAACAAAAATTTTCAGAGTTAGCATAAAAAAAAGAAAACCAAACAACAAAAATATTATGAAAATTTTTTATATTTCTGATTAAAAATTTGAAATCAATTTTTCTAAATTATCTAGAGTTTTACATAAAGCTTTTTCTAAAACACTCCTAGGTGAAATTTCACCAAATGTCCATATTTCTAAAAAAATTTGTTCACTTATCTTTTTACCAGGATTCTCTTCAACTTTAAAATTTACTTTTTGAACTAAACTCTTTTTATCAGGTTCTAAAACTAAATGTAGTTCTAAAATCTCTTTAAAATCAATTGTACCTATATACAAATTAGGATTTCGTAAACTAAAAGACTCAGAAAAACTTAAATCCTTCGCAAAAATCTGACATGGACCTTGCAATTCTTGTTTAACAATCAAGGATTCTTCAAAATTAGAAAAATCTTCTACTTCGCCTATCAAAATAATACTTTTTAAATTCTCTATTATTTCAAAAATAGATTCTTTAACTGTAGAAAAAGTTAAAAATTCATTCTTTAAAAGTTCTTTCCCTTCAAAAAAAATTTAATATCTCTTACGCTAATTCCATTAATATTTCCTATCAAAACACCACGTAATAAATTACCTAAAGTAACCCCCCAGGTTCGTTCTAAAGGACCAATCTTAAATCTACCGTAATACCCAAAGGCAAATTTGAAACCACTTAACTGACAAATATTAATACGCAAAATAAAAAGTTTATATAAAACACGATTCCAATATCGACTTCTCTTTACACTTAAAAATGCACAATGTACTCAGTGGTTTTGGCTTTTCCGGAGCCTTCTTCGGCACCCGATGTGCCCTCGCTTTCTCTGGGATTCCACTGATATTCGGAGGAGAGACCTCCGAGGTCCCACTCCCGTGAAGGCTCCTCTAGACTTGGCTTCCCGCAGCCTTTTCCGGCTGCGATCCGCCAGTACTTTGTCCACCACGTTGCTGGGCTTTGAGTTCCTCCAATGTCCTCAACATGTCCTCAGCAACCTCCTCGATCGACCTCACTCGTCCGTCTTGGCCAGGTCCACCACCATAGCCTCTTCCTCCGCCTTTTCCTTGGCCTTTGCCTTGGCCTTTTCCCCCGTCTCCGCCCTTCGCCTTCCAATCGGAAATCCGCTGCTCCTTGGGCTTCTTGTCGGGGTGAGCGGTGAAGTAGGCCTTCTTGTCCGCCTCATACACCTTGCACTGACGGTGGTCGTGTGCATGGTTGTTTCCCTTGCCATAACAGACCCAGCACCCGTCGTGCTGAGACCTGTACTCTCGGAACGAGAGCGGTGGGTTCCCGATCCTCCGTGGCTCCTTGCCCCTGGGTCCCGCCCGGCTCCATCTGGACCGATCCTGCCCATTGTTCTTCACGTTGTGCGCCACAAACGCGAAGAAATGGGCCTCTGCGTGATCCTCCCGGGACCAGTGGTCTTGGCCACTTCCACTACCATCCTCCGCGGAGTTGGCCGTGTCCTCCTGGATCTCCCGATGATGGCGGTCTTCTCGGTGGCCTCGTTGTCCATGACCATGTCGATCCTGCACGTGGGCCTCGTTCTTCGCATTGAGCTTCAACTCCACCGTGATGTACTTCACGATCTCGTCCAGGCTCATGCGGGCGAAGATCACCTGCATCCTCAGCGGCTCTCCGCGCCTCCACTCCACGTTGTTGAGACGCAACAACCTTTGCCCCATGGATTCCCCAAACACCTCCACCTACACGGCGTTCTTCAGTCCCAACATCCGGTTGGGTTCGCCCAGGTTCCTCCTGAAGAACTCCATGATACCCGCATGGGTATCCTCCGCCGCCATGATCCGCACCGCCACCCGCTTCTTGGCGCGCTTCTTCTCCTCGTCCTCCACTCGCCTCTTCCAGTTGCCGGGGAGGACGTCCTTCAGCAAGTGGCGGATCTCACTGGCCTCGTTCCAGTCTTCCACCAGCTTGAGGCATCTGCGGTACTTCCGCAGATACCGGTTCCACTCCCGGACCCGCAACTCACCGCGGTCCAGCGGCAGTGGAATGGACCACAGGTCCTCCAGCTTCTGATTCGGAGCGTCCACCCGCTCCTCATCCTCCAACCACTGGAGGCAGGCCTGCTCTGTCCTGATCAGTCCTTCCCGGATCTGATCCCGCAGCTCCTCCTTCAGGTCCTGCGCCAACCGGTGTGGGAATGTCCGGCATACCCACTTATCCCGCGGCGCTCCCCGCATCTCGCCGACGACCTCCTCGGCGAAATCCTCCCAATCCAGGATGAAGTCATCCACGTTGGAGGGGTTACCATCGTAGTAGGGGATTTTGATTCCCCTGAGGTCGTCAATCCTGATGGCGTCTCCGACGTCTCCAGCCACCACTCCACCGAGACGGATACCACCTGTGGCCGGGGGGTGTGAGTACACTCCCCGTACATCCATCTCGCCCATGGAGTGCGGTCCAGTTGGGCCTGAACCCATGGGGTTTGGAATGCGGGAAGGATTTGCCCCATCGGCCGTCCATATCCCCGTATTGGGATCCTTCGCCCACAGGTTTCCGCTTGGATGGCCTCGACCATGTCCGTCGGCGCTTCCCATGGTTCGCCCCTGCATGGTCTGGTTCTGGATCTCGATCTTCTCTTCCGCATAGACTGCCATATTCGTCGTGAGCGGTACATCCTGGGCGGCATGGGACATCTGTACCGTCAGGCTCCTCGGGTCCGTGGTCACGTGCCCTTCCCGCATGGACCCAGCCGGTGCCGTGTGTTCTCCGAGCATTGTGGATTCGCTGAACAGGGGAACATACGGCAGCGCACCCGGGTCAACACGCGGAGGCGCGTATGGTGCCTCTGCAGGGCCGCCCATGGGTTTCTCCATGGCGCTCCTGAGGGTCTTAACCCGCTCCACCAGCTCTACCGCGGCCGGCTTTGCCGGGAGCTCCGGACCCGAGGCGAGGGGCTGTCGCTCCTCTAGCCTTCTCAGGCGTCCCGACATGTCCTCCACTAAGTGGAGGAGGCTGTCCACCACTTGCTGCTGCTTCTTTTTTTTTTTTTATAATACACGATCTCAGTCCCACGTGAATGTCCATATCAGGAGAGGGCCAGCCCATCATACAACTTATAACCTCATCCCATAAGGCAGGGTCAGGGGCTACGGGGATGGCCGCTCGGACGTGCGGGGCAGAGATTGTTGCGGTGCAAAGAGAGAAGTGTACATGGGGGTTTCATGGGGGTTGTCGCCCTCTCGCGAAGCCGCTAGGGCAACGCAGCAACCAGGGGTACCTCCCACGTGGGCAGCAACCCAATACAGGATTCCCATTTCATCAGAAAACAGTGTACAGTGGGTAGGAACAAGCATAAACCTAGAAGGGCGCCTATGTGCTGGTGTGGGGGGCACAGACAGGGATTGCGTGGGTTCGGGGGTGCCACTGCCCTTCCAGGTGTTACGTGTCCGGGTCACTGCCTGGTCGGCCACACAGTGGTAGAGCCTCGGAGGAAAAATAGACAAGGGGAGGCTCCCCACACGCACCGCTGACCCCAGTGGGCAGCCAGCCCAAACAGGGGGGATCCCTCTGCGAAAAATAGCCAAAGGGAGTACTGGGGGAGGGGGAGACAGTCTGGATGAGGGTGAACCAGGGGGGCAGGGGTTGACCACAAACTCAGCATAAGGGCAAAACAAGACATTCAGGTGGAAACAGAGTATGAGGTCGAAAGGTGAAAGGCCTGAAGTAAGTACATGCCATGGGGCATTGACTCATTTAGCTTAAGGAGGTCGCTTCAGGTCTGGGGAAGCTCAGCACCAAAGCGATGGCGAAGAGTGCGACAGGCTGGCCTGAGAAAGGAGAGAGAGGAATGAATAACTGGGCACAAGCAAGCAGGGGCACTAAACTATCGTGGCAGGGGCATCCCAGTCTCGAGGCGAGAAGGCATTGGGCCGTTTTGAGGTGGGCGGGACACTGGATTCCAGCACAGCTGTGACAAGATCGAGTACCGAGTCCTGAAAACGGGAAATGGCTTTCCTCGCAGCGGTTACACCTCCTAATCTAGCGGCAAGGAAGCGGTAAAGGGTAACAGGGACAGCGAGGCGTCCTGCGATGCGTAAATCAGCCTTCTGGGCCAACCGACGCCAGATGGAGGCATTTGCATGGGGGGGCCAGGCAGCGATCCATTTGGACACCAGGGGGTGGTCCTCCGCACAGTGTGCAAGCATCCCGTGGACACTGAGGTTGTGTTGGCGTCCACAGTGTGCGAATGCGTGGGGTGGCAGTTTGCCAGACCAGAAGGTGGCATAGTGGGCATACCTTAGCCTAGACTGCAGCCCAAATAGCCATTTGTACCAGGCCACTTGCTGCTGCTTCTGCAGGGCCAGCTCCAGATTCTCCCGGTACCGGGCCTGATCCGCTCGCAGCTCCTCCATGTGGTTCTCCGCGGCCGACTGGTCGTCCAGGATCCCCACGAGGTCCTCCTCTAGAGCGTCCTTGGCGTTGTCCAGGCGGTCAAGATGACGCACGATGGCGTCCATCCCCATCTTCGGGTACTTGCCCATGAGGAAGGACACGTGCTCGCAGTGGCACGCAGCGTGCTTTCCGCCGGATTCAGCGCATCCCGCGGTTCCCGGCACCTCAGACTCATCACCCATAGGCGTATCGCCTATGGCGTCCGTCTCTGGTCCCGTGTGCCGGGGCACAGGTACCGTCCAGGCCCTGGCTGGCCTCTCCAAGCCCTCGGCGTCGTGCTGCAGGGCGGGCTCGGGAGCCGTATGCGCCCTGGCGATCAGCGCGGACATCTCCGGCTCCGAAGGTGGCTCGTAGGCTGTCCGATAGCCCTCGGAGTGCCCCTCGGATTCCCAGAGCCTGACCGGGCTGGGGTCCGTGTCCATAGCCCCGGCGTCCCTTGCCGCGGACTTGGGTGACCCGCGCTTCCGGTATCGCCGGGCCCGTCCTCCACTGCTGCCTGAATGGCAGGCCTCATCAGAGTCCTCCGCGGCGGAGCGGAGGTTGCATGCCTTTCGGCAGCGGCGCTCACACATGGAGACCAGGTCCTCCATGTCACGTCCTCCTCTTCCCGAATGTCGTACTTCTCTTCGGGCTTCAACTTCCGGAGTTCGTCATGCTCTTGGACGTCTCAGTCCTTCTATGGCTCCAATCTCCGGCGTGGTCTCCACGGAGTCCACAATACGTACCCGGGGTGTACTTGGGCAGGGCTCATAAGGGCCCAGGTCCCCGTTTCGGCGGTTGGTAGGGGCAGCAGGTAAGCCTCTGCTACCATAAAGAAGGTCCCTACCAGGACCGGCCCCCGCTGTGCCCCTTCCGCCTGTAACCCCTGCTGATTTACTCCGGATCAACGATTGCATTCCTCAATTTCCAGGGTCCAAATCCAAAAATATAGAAAATAAAATCCTCCTCCAACCCTGAATGGCAACCAGATCCCACAAGTACAGCACTAACCCAATTCACAATCCAAATCAGGCTGCGGGCTTTCGTTCAGCACACCGGTATTCCCGCGGTGGCGGGCATGTACAAGAATTGCACCAAGGAAGAAAGCCCTGAAATTGGCATATGAACACAAATAAGGCAAAGTTGGGGAAAGAGGTAAACATACACATTCACAGCCATAAACCCCTCATCCCCTGGACTCAAGACCTTCCCTTGACTCACCAACATATTGCCCTGAACCAGGTCAAATGAGATGGCTGAATGCCATGTGTCACAAGTCACTACATGAACCCCAAAAATGTGTTCACCCCCAAGCCTCTAAATCCTAGCCCAAAAGGGAAAGGTGGCGTGTCATGGCCTAGAGTGGCACTCAGGACCATGCCCTACCCTGACATAACCTTGGTTGGACTTGGAGTCGAATGGGCTTAGAGAAATGACCTATGAGTTTGAAGTCATAACATGTCAAAAAACTGCCAATTCACACCATATTGGCCATATATCAAAAATATGCTCAAAATTGATGTTACCACTTATCCGAAGGCTCAAAGCATGCATGGAATCGAAGTCCAGTATTCATGGAGGATATAGACCAAAGGTAAATGCCCATGTACATCCCCACTTTACCCTCGAAACCCCTTCTGATATGGGCACCACGCACTGCCCAAGTCAGCCCATGACCCTGAGACCAATTCCTGTGATCCTTCGTGCGCCAAGCCAAATGGAGTGCGCGAACCGGCATATGGTGGTGTTCAACTCCAAAGTATATGCCAACATATGAACAACACACCATGGTTCGACTCCCCATAGGCTTCTTGCCGTTAGCTGACCAGGTGAGTACACAAAACGCAAAAATGAGCAAAAATTGAGGTCAAAAACATGAAAATATGACCAAATACAAAGTTGTCATGATAGTATATCTCTATGCTCACCCATGATATCCGCTCATGGTTCAATACACAAATGATTGAAACCATTTGCGAACAATTCCCCCACTTGGATCCCCAATCAGGCGCATGGAGATACCTTCGCCACTCATATCTACATGCCCCATGAAAATGGGAGTGCACTCATGGATCTCTTTCCCAAACATACCATGAGCAATACATATGCGGTAGACTTAGTCTAGCGCTTTAAATTCCACAATTGAGACATGGGCAAAACCCTTGTCACGTATGGCTCCCCATCTCTTCGGCCACACGAAGATATATAACATGGGCGTGAGCATATCAAGACATGTACCATGCATATAAAACATACCCTCAAAAGTGGCACCCACGATGATATGCCATGTCCCTCCATTGACATAACTTCACGTTAAAAATACGGAGGAACCCAAGGAAAGTTGCTATGCAACCCCGACACTCATGCGGCACACTCGAAAGTCGCATTAAAATATTCGGTTGCACGGTCCAAGAGTTATATATCACTTTATACCCTCTTGACCCCTTTCCCTTGCTGCACCGGGCATCTGTGCGCACCAAAGGCGTTTGATGCTTCGTAAATTAACTTGAGACTGAGGCGCTTGCAACCCAACCTTCCTTATTCTCTTTCCTCACACTCGCGCGTAGATATGGCCCTTCAAAGTGGTCCCACGATTCACTTTTGTTTCCCTTATATCTCCAAGTCAAATGGGTGGCAAGTATAAGGGAAACCTGATTCGGGCATAGGGGAAGGAGTAGGACCACTCGAAGAAGTCCAAATCAAGTGCGGCGATGTCGAAGTCGAAAATCCGATTTCGACATCGCGAAAAATTCTGATTCAACTTTCGAGTGCTTATTTAGAGAATTGCGGAAGCAACGAACCCTTTGCTGATGAGATCTGACCCTTCAACGGAATATCCGCCAAAATATCTGGAAATAACAGTTAACCAATCGGCTAACGCAAAATCGCGACCCAACTGACAGTCGCCGATACATTGACCATCAGAACGAAAGGCTGAAAAATTACGGAAACATTATGATAAAAAAACCCTGTTGATTCCTCATATTCCGATATATAAATCTCCGCTGGCGGCGCCACGGTTCTGAATATGGCCGCTCATAGTCGGAATGGCCAAACCTTTCACACTATCACATCGGGTTAGATCAGGTGGATGGGAGAGTATGATATCAGCCAATGGCGGCTTGCCGGCACATAGATACACACCCCAAGTGACCCCATGATGGCCACGGGGGTCCGAACCGGCTTCACAATTCCCCCACTTGGATCCCCGATCAGGCGCATGGAGATACTCTCGCCACTCGTATCTACATGCCCCATGAAAAGGGGACTGCACTCATGGATCTCTTTGCCAAACATACCATGAGCAATACATACGCGGTAGACTTAGTCTAGCGCTTTGAATTCCACAATTGGGACATGGGCAAGGCCTTTTCACGTGTGGTTCCCAATCTCTTCGGCCACACGAAGATATATAACATGGGCGTGAGCATATCGAAGCACATACCATGCTTATAACACATACCCTCCAAAAGTGGCTCCCACCCTGGTATGCCATGCCCCTCCATGGACATAACTTCACGTTAAAAATACGTAGGAACCCAAAGAAAATTGCTATGCAACCCCAACACTCATGCGGTACACTCGAAAGTTGCAATAAAATATTCGGTCGCACGGTCCAAGAGTGATATATCACTTTCTACCTACTTGACCATTATCCCTTGCTATACCGGGCCTATGTACACACCAAAGGCGTTTGATGCTTTCTAAATCAAGTTGAGACCAAGGCAGTACCAACCCAATTTCCAAAATTGATTGACACCGCCGTGAGCCGGAGATATGATTCTTCAAAGTGGTCTCACGAATCACTTTTGTTTCGACTATATCTCCAATCAAAATGAAGGGCACAACAAAAGGAAGGTTGATTCGTGATCGGGGAAAAATGTATGACCACTCGAGATTCATCATATCGAGTGCGGCGATGTCGAGGTCGAAAATCCGATTCTGAAAGTCTGAAAAAATCGGATTAATTTTGCGAGTGTATAGTATGAAAATTGCGGAAGCAACGAACCCTTTACTGATGAAATCTGACCCTTCATCGTTGTATCCGCCAAAATATCTGTAAATAACAGTTAACCATTCGGTTACCGGAAAATCGCGAGCCAACTGACAGTCGCCGATACATTGACAATCAGAACGGAAGGCGGAAAAATTACGGAAACTTTATGATAAAAAAACCCTGTTGATTCCTGATATTCTGATATATAAATTTCAGCTGGCGGCGCCTCGGTACTGAATATGGCCGCTCATAGTCGGAATGGCCAAACCTATCACGCTATCACATCGGGTTAGGCCAGGTGGATGGGAGAGTATGACATCAGCCAATGGCGGCTTGCCGGCACATAGATACACACCCCAAGTGACCCCAAGATGGCCACGGGTGTCCGAACCGGCTCCAACCTCCTTCTCAGAGCGTTGTTACCGCTCCGAAGTCATTGAAGAGAGGACGGGAGGACCCCAATGGGCTCCACGACCCCCCCTCTTGTTCCAAGGACACATGGAGGCCCCACACACGTCGTAGGCGTCTCCCATGCCCCAAGGGAGGGGTGAGGACACTGAAAATCGGTGCCCTACGCCATATCCGGTCTCCTCTTGATCTACAACATGGACCAAGGGGATCAAAGATAGAATAACGTCGTCGGTCGACCTAAATAAGTATACCACAATGAAATATATATGTGGAGATCGAGTGAAGGGGGTATATGGCCAATCACGGCCCAAAAATCCCCGGTCGAACGCCCTCACCCGTCTCCCAAGCACAAGAACAAACAAAAATGCCAAGGGGGATCCATTATGGTGCTACTGCAGCCACCAAATGGACCAACACGTCCTTGACATCCAAAGAAATGTTCTTTTTGTTCAGATAGTCCATCCAGACCGTGGTGTACCTCGGCACAGCGTTGCTCGGGGGCTCCCACGAGTCCCTGGATGCGGCGAATCCCTTCCAACGGACTTTATAAAGCCTCCCCCCAGGCGTCCCCGGGTCCGGCTTGTCCGCCAGGATCCTCTCGGCGGTGAAGTCGTCGTCCTCACCCTCGTAGTCCGAGTCCACATCGCCGGCCGTGAACTCGAAGGTGACGGGACATCCGCTGGGGTCTGGTGCTCGGGGACGAAGCGGGGTATGGTCGCGGTCCAGGATCTTGTTATCCCCCACACGAACCGCATACACATCCTGCCCGACCTTCCGCACGATTACCCCGGGCACATACCAAGACGCCTGCCGATGCCTGGACAGAACATCCTTGTGGTGCCGCTCCACCCACACGGTGTCTTGGAGAGCATGTTTCTGGACCTTTCCCTGCTTGAAGTACTTGGCCCTCTTCTCATGCTTGTCCTGAAGTGCCTTGCACACCTTGGCCGCCGTGTCCTCCGCCTCAGCCATCATAGCGTTCGCATCCTGGGCCACTTTGCCATGGTTCAACCACGGGAGAGTGCGTGACACTCAATCCCCTAGGAACAGGATACGATGGGGCGACAGTCCAGTGGGTCCCGGAAGGTCATGGTACGCCTGGAGTACTCTCCACAGCGAATTATACCAGTTCCGGCCCGGTTCGTCAATGTGCAGCTGGCGGAACTTCTCGAACATCTGCCGCCCGGCCACCTCAGCCCTGCCCTTTGACCCGCTGTGGCACATCGTCTTGAACCACGTCCCCACGAACTGACTGCCCCGATCGCTGCAGATGACAGCTGGGACATCACAAATCGTCAGCCAATGCCTGATCATGGCATTGACGACGGTCTTGGCCTGCAGCCCCACTCCATGCTTGTCCTTCTTGTCGTTCTTCTTGGACTTCTTGCCCGGGACCGCCACGATATACCCGCTGTGCCTGTCCACCGCCAGGATGACACAGTCGTAGGTCTCTCCTTCCAAGGTTACCTCCGGCATGGCGAATACGTCCATGGCCACTGACCGCATAGGGGCTTCCGGTATAGCCGTGTACACCGGGTTGCCAGCCGTGGAGTAGTTGGGGCTCTTCGTGGCCCGACACACGGCGCAGTCGCTGCAGTACTTGTCCAGGAGGGCGTAGTACCCCGGTGGGAACTTGAAGCGCCACTCCAGGTCCTGCTGCATCTTGTCCCGACCAGGATGCATGAGCTGGGCGTTATGCCAGTGGTCAATGAGGTCCGCCATTCGGTTCTCAGGGACCAAATGCTTGTCCTTGAGGAACAGTTTGTCCCCATCCTCGGTCAAGCCCTCAGGCCATTCGTCGTCCGACGGGGCGCTCACGGCGTTCCAGTACTTGCTCCAGTGCTCGGATGCCGCATAGTCATCGGACCAGTCCTCTGTGAGCACCGACCTGACTTGCTCTACAGGGGCCACCATCCATTGCTCGAGGGTTTCCTCTCGAATAGCTTGGATGCGGGCACCCCGGAACTTGGCCAGGTCCGTACGGTTTGCCATCACCACAAAGCACTTGACCCCCTCTTGCTCCATGGCCTTCTCCATCTCGATGATGCGCTTGGCCTCCTCGGTCTCCTCGGCATCTCCATGGCTGGATATGTCCATCCAAGCCTTGCCCGCGAAGTAGGCCCACCGACTGAGGCAATCTGCCACAGTGTTGTCCTTCCCCGGGACGTATACGACGCTGAGGTCGAACTTGGCGAACGTCTCATGCCATCAGGCCCTCCTTGCCGCCGGTCCCGAGGGGGTGTCGACGTGCTCCTTGTGCCAGCTCTGCAAGGACTGATGGTCCGTACATACCACCACCGGTTGCAATCCGATGTGGCCAGACCACTTCCTGAGCGCACAGACAATGGCGTACGTCTCCTTCTCCCTCGCGGTCCAGGTTCGACGTTGGCCCTCGGCCAGGATCCTGCCCCAGAACGCCACGGGTACGTGCGACCCGTCATCCCGGACCTGCTCGAGGACTGCACCTACAGCATAGTCCGAGGCGTCCGTCCGTAGCACGAATCCCTTGTCCGGGTCCACCAGGAATAGCCCCAGCTGCCCCAGGAGTCGCTCTTTCAGGCGGCTGAACGCATCTTTGGCCTCAGGGGTCCAGGCAAGCTTCTTCTTGCTCCCCTTCCGGCAATCGAACTTCCCCACCTGCAGCATCTTGTGCAGCAGCCCCGAGAGTTCTGCATACATCCGGACATAGCCCGAATAGTAATTGCAGAACCCCATGAAGGACCGGAGTTCGCTGATGGTCTGGGGTCTCTCCCAGTGGTGCAGGGACGCCAGCTTCCCAGGCATGGGACGGCGTTGCCCGTGACCAACCACGTGACCCGCGAACTCCACTTCCTTCACGAAGAGTGAGGCTTTGGTGGGCTTGCACACCATGTTGTGCTTGTCCAGTTCGCTGAGCACTTGGCGCAGAATCTTCTCATGCGCTTCGATGAGCTCGTCCTCAGTCATGTCCTCCGTGCCGGACCTAATGATGATGTCATCCACAAACGGGTCGGCACAATCCCGGACTGGACCGAGTAGGTCCTCTATCATGCGCTGGAAAGCGGCGTTGCCATTCTTGGCGCCCATAGGCACCACTTTCCACTGCATGGGCCCCAGTGGTGTCGACATCGCTGTGCAGGGCCTGGAGTCCGGGTGTGGCGGCATCTGGTGATAGCCGTGTTTCAGGTCCAACACCGTGAAGATCTGCTTTTTCTGTTTTTTTAACGAGGATGGAGTCGATCAGAGGAAGCGAGTACGAGTCGTGCTCGGTTTGCTCGTTCAAACCCCTGTAATCCACCACCAACCTCCACTCGCCCTTCTCCTTCTTGGGCACGATAAAGGCTGGGCTGGCCCACTCACTGTTGAAGGGTTCGATCCAGCCCCGCTCAATAAACTCAGCCAACAACTTCTTCATGGCCTCGGCCCGATCGCCCTGAAGTTGGTACTCCCGATGACGATAGATCTTGGGGTTCGGCTTCAGCTTGATCTTCGCTGTACCAAACCTCCCACGATCTGGAGGGTTCTTGTTGGCGACGCCACTGGATTGCCGCGGAAAGGCTTTGATCAGCCTCTCCTTCAGCTCGGCGACCTTCGGGTTCTCCTGGGCCTCTTCAGCCGCTTGCTTCGGTATCGATACAACCGACCGCACTGCGGTATAGGCCTCCTCTGGGTCCGAGTCCGACTTCTCCTCGTCCGATATGCCGTCTTCATCGTCGTGGGGAGCTCTTCCCACCGATAATCTTCGGAAATTTGCGGCGTCGGACTGGTTCTTGTTGTTATCGGAACCCATTCTTGGAAAATCCCATGCCGGCGGGTCCGACCCCACCGGACCATCATATTGGTCCGCGATGTGATCCATGACCCTCGCCACGAACTCATCCTTCTCGTACTTGCCGGTGACCAACATCTTGCCATTCCACCAATGCGGAGATGTGACCATGGCCTGCCTCTTCTTGGCTGCCACACGGTCGTGCATCCCCATTCGCATGTAGTTGACGACGTCGTCGATCTCGGAGTGGGACAGGACTTCAATGCCATCCATTGGCTGATCCGTCTCCTCCTTGGGCTCAAACATGACCTTCATGGGCACCGCCTCCACCCTACGGTTGAATGCTTCATCACCCGTGGGCTGGGCTTGCGCCCCATCTACCAGGAAAGCCTTGGTACCCCACGCTTGACCCGGGGAGGGCATTGATACACCCTTGGTGTCGATGAACAACTCCTCCTCTGGCCCGAATGACATCTCGTTCAGGGTGATGGAGTCCGGCGTCGACTTCAGACCTTCCAGCAGACATGGGGTGCATCCTATGCCGGTTATGACCAGGATTCCCTTCGCCCTATCCGCGACGATCTTCTCCACCGTACGTCTGGTATTGTCCAGGGAGCCATGCCAATACATGGGCCCCCAGTCCTTCAAACCTCAATGCCTGTGCCAGGCTGAGTCTCCTCGATGCCAATGCCTCCTACACTTCCGCAGAAGTGGGGCATCCCGGGAAGCGAAGACGTCCGTCCCGGGCGCTTCGGCTCCCAGCGTCTGGATCATCCTGTCATACACCTGCGGTGCCATTCCATACTCTGTGAGCTGCACTCCGCAGTCTCCTCTGGACTTGGGACCCACAGCTTGCACCGCTCGGACGATCCGATCCTCTTCCTCAGCATTCTATTGGGATGATCCGCATGCATAGTCCGTGGACAGCCATGTAAGTCATTCATCATCCTCCCGGACCAGCGTTGCACGATGGGGAAGGGCTCCAATGGCGTTTGCCACCATGAAGTCATACCCCATGATCATATCTCACTCTGTAATGTCGGCCACATAGAAGTTCCCGGATAGAGTGCTTCTCTTCGCCAGATCAGGGCGGTTCAAGCGCTTATGTTCCCAGAATTCCATACTGATAGTGGCCTCATGGATACCACCACCCATGATCTCTCCATTGGCCACCTTCAGGCGCACCGGTCTACGGCTGGGCTGCAGGGATTCCTCCTTGAACAACCCTCTCCGGACCAGGCTCACCTGGGCACCCGTATCCACCAGAACATCCACCACCAACTCCTCTTGTCCGCACCGTACAAGCACCTTCAAGTGCAACTGCCGCTCGTCGCCATGCGGTGTGTGGACGACTCTCACGGCATGCAACTCTAGCACATCCGGGTGCATCAGGACTTCGAGAGTATGGTCACAGATGATTTAGATCTTGGGCTGGTCCTGCCCGTCCACAGGGCTCTCCGTGGTCGCTCCTTCCTTCTGGCCACGTCCCTTGCCCACATAAACCTCCCTTGGCAGGGTGCTGCAGGGGTTGGGAGTGGCAAAACTCAGTGGTTTTGGCTCTTCTGGAGCCTTCTTCGGCACCCGATGTGCCTTCGCGTTCTCTGGGATTCGACTGATTTTCGGAGGAGAGACCTCTGAGGTCCCACTCCCGTGGGGGCTCCTCTAGACTTGACTTCCCGCAGCCCCTTCTGGCTGCAATCTGCCAGGACTTTGTCCACGACGTTGCTGGGCTTGGAGTTCCTTCAACGGCCCAAACATGTCCTCAGCAACCTCCTCGATCGACCTCACTCGCCGGTCTTGGCCAGGTCAACCACCATAGCCTCTTTCTCCGCCTTTCCCTTGGCCTTTGCCTTGGCCTTTTCCCCCGTCTCCGCCCTTCGCCTTCCAATCGGCAATCCGCTGCTCCTTGGGCTTCTTCTCGGGTTGTGCGGCGAAGTAGGCCTTCTTGTCCGCCTCATATACCTTGCACTGACGGTGGTCGTGTGCATGTTTGTTTCCCTTGCCATAACAGATCCAGCACTCGTCGTGCTGAGACCTGTACTCCCGGAACGAGAGCGGTGGGTTCCCGATCCTCCTTGGCTCTTTGCCCTTCTTGGGTCCCAGCCGGTTCCATTTGGACCGATCCTGCCCATGGTCCCTCACGTTGTGCGCCACAAAGGCGAAGAAATGGCCCCCTCGTGATCCTCCCGGGACCCGGTCCAGTGGTCTTGGCCACTTCCACTACCATCCTCCGCGGAGTTGGCCGTGTCCTCCTGGATCTCCCGATGATGGCGGTCTTCTCAGTGGCCTCGTTTTCCATGACCATGTCGATTCTGCCACTGGGCCTCGTTCTTCGCATTGAGCTTCAACTCCACCGTGATGTACTTCACGATCTTGTCCAGGCTCATGCGGGCGAAGATGACCTGCATCCTCAGTGGCTCCCCACGCCTCCACTCCGCGTTGTTGAGGCGCAGCAACCTTTGCCCCATGGTGTCTCCAAATACCTCCACGTACACGGCGTTCTTCAGTCCCAACATCCGGTTGGGCTCGCCCAGGTTCCTCCTGAAGAACTCCATGATACCCGCATGGGTATCCTCCGCCGCCATGATCCTCACCGCCACCCGCTTCTTGGCTCGCTTCTTTTCCTCGTCCTCCACCTTCTTCTTCCAGTGGCCGGGCAGGACGTCGTACAGCAGTTGACGGATCTCGCTGGACTCGTTCCAGTCCTCAACCAGCTTGAGGCTCCGTCGGTACTTCCGCAGATACCGGTTCCACTCCCGGACCCGCAACTCACCGCGGTCCAGCAGCAGCGGGATGGACCACAAGTCCTCCACCTTCTGGTTCGGAGCATCGACCCGCTCCTCATCCTCCAACCACAGGAGGCAGGCCTGCTCTGTACGGATCAGTCCTTCCCGGATCTGATCCCGCAGCTCCTCCTTCAGGTCCTGCGCCAGCCGGTGTGGGAATGTCCGGCATACCCACTTGTCCCGCGGCGCTCCCCGCATCTCACCGACGACCTCTTCGGCAAAGTCCTCCCAATCCAGGATGAAGTCATCCAGGTTGGAGGGGTTGCCATCGTAGTAGGGGATTTTGATTCCCCTGAGGTCGTCAATCCTTTTGGCGTCTCCGACGTCCCCAGCCACCACTCCACCGAGACGGATACCACCTGTGGCAGGGGGGTGTGAGTACACTCCCCGTACATCCCTCTCCTCCATGTAGTGTGGTCCAGTTGGGCCTGAATCCATGGGGATTGGAATGCGGGAAGTACTTGATCCACCGGCTGTCCATATCCCCGTATTGGGGTCCTTCGCCCACAGGTTTCCGCCTGGATGGCCTTGACCATGTCCTTCGGTGCTTCCAATGGTTCGCCCCTGCATGGTCTCGCTCTGGATCTTCTCTTCCGCATAGACTGCATGGGCAGACGTAGTGAAGCGGTACCCAGAACCCCATGGCTAGGTTAGGGCATACAACCGGTCTCCGGTCCACTAACCCCATGTACCGAAGGGAAGACCGGTCTCCGGTCCACTAACCCCATGTACGGAGCGCCCGGTGCGAGCCCGGCGGGAGCGTGTTCCGTACCGTAAAGTCCCGCATCGGCAACCGATTCACCGCCAGCGGAGATTTATATATCAGAATATCAGGAATCAACAGGGTTTTATTTTCATATTGTTTCCGTCAATTTTTACGCTTCCGTTCTGATATTCACTGTTTTGACTGCTGGCGGTTGGATCGCGACTTTACCGTAACCGCCAGTTTAACTGTTTACAATGGAAATTTTAACGCTATCCGTGACGAAGGCTCTAAAGTGTTCAGGAATTGCGTTGATGCATCCGCAATTTTCATATTGTACAGTCGCAACCTTAATCCGAATATTTCAGGATGTCGAAATCGGATTTTCGACTTCGACATCCCCGCACTTGATTTGACCTCTTTCGAGTGGACCTACGTGCTTCCCTATGCACGAATCAACTTTCCTTTCATCCTGCCCTCAGTTGGTTTAAAGATATGGGCAAAACAAAGTTGATTCGTGAGGCCACTTGTGAAGGTCATATCTCTTGTTGCTTTCGAGGAATGACAATAAGAAAACGTGGGATGTATTCACAATACTCCCGACGTAATTTAGGAAGCATCATATGCCTTGCGCCTCCACACGTGTGCGCTAGTGTAATGGATCATGGTCAGGAGGGTAGAGTTTGCGTGGTAACTCTATGGCCATGATATTGCGTGCGTTAAGATAACTTTCGAGTGTAGCGCGCGAGTGTTGGTGTTGCATAGGAACTCTTCCTGAGTTCCTATGATCGATTGACACAAAGTTATGCCCTTGGAGGGGCATGACATATCGTGGGGGGAGCTACCTTTTTGGGCAATATGGAGTATGTGCCTTGTGTTGTGTTGCGTGCCCATTTGGCGGGTCCATCGCTCCAAGCCAAACCCGCCAATGGACCTCATAATATGCAGGCCTCTTCTCCATACTCCCTACGAACAATTACAAGCCTAACCTTCGTGAAGAGAAGCTTGTGTGGTGATCCCGAAGCGATGCGTTCGGAGCAAGGTGTGTGTTTTGCAACTTTCCATTATTTCATGTGCCCACTTGGGAAGTGGCGCTCGTGACCTTTCAAAGCGCCCCAAGTGGAGCACATATGTGGGATCGGAGGTCATTGGTGTCAAGTCATTGTGTTTAGAAGGATTAGTTGATTGCACGATCCAATCCGAAGATATTATAATATACTTGTGCACCTTTGGAGGCACTTTTGTGTGTCTTTGTACCAATTTTGCCGTTTTTGGCCCGTCATGATGTCAAGTGGCGACCGTGTATCTCAATGTTGCGCTCAATTGACATCATGACCAAAGTAAGTGATGAGGGTACATACTTCGGTGCCCAATATATCTTGGATCCAGCGAATAACTCCTCGTGGACTTGGCATACCGTGGCCGCCATGTTGGCGATTTGGGACCATCCCAAATCATGGGCTCGCTTGGCGACCCTGCCATTCCCAAAACTGGAGGAGTTGGGCGACGCCCAAAAGATATGTTGGACACACATGACTTGATACCAATCCTATGGCACACTCCGGTCCAAGTCGGGCATGTGCCTCATTTGCCCTAACCATGAGTGTGCGCATTTTTGGCCATTTGGTGCAATTTTCCACTTTTTCTGCCCGCCGTGCACTATGTTGAGCCCACCCGTGCACGCCGGACGCGTGGACCAGTGGACCATATATGACATGGGTGTTATGTATATTGGTCCCCATGGTTCACAAACCACGTGGGCGAAGCGGAGCATCCTTCGTTAAGGCGCTAGCCCAAAGTGAGTGTGGGCAATTTTGCCACTTTGGCATTTGTGGACCCAATTGGGATCGTCACCACGCCGAGTGGCATGGAGATCTTTGAAAGCCAAGTGAATGGGAATGTTTGTCAGACTCCCGGTGGATTCTGTATGGAATGGCGGATCCGATCTTCAAGCCGGCGTGGAGATATACTATTGGGAGCACAGCGACATTTGGCTCATTTCAAGCAGCCAAAATGACCCCATTTTGGGACCTTAATTTTCCCCTTCTGTGTGGTCAATTGGCGGCCCCATTTCTCTATGCCCACAAGGAGCCCAGACCCAAATCCAAGTTGTACACTCAGATATAAGTCTTAGGTCCTGCCTCCGAACCTGTGAGCCATTGGCCTTGCCCTGGCTGGGCGAGCTGCGCGTGGGAATGACGCCAATTTTGGTTATTTTGGCATCATGACCCCACTTGACGAAGATGTGGTGCCCTGATGCTGGGACCTCAGAGGGAACCAGGTTGAGTGAGGGCTCCGGGGAGTTCGTATGCGAAGGGCATAGGGTCAGTTGCCTCGTCCCTACCTCTGGCGGGTCCAAACGAGGGGTCAATTTTGGAGATTTTCAAGCTAATATCGGTTTGGGCTGAGACAGCCCATTTTCAGCTACCAACTCCTGAGGGATAATGGCGGGGCCATATCTCTGGCCCAGAAGGAAGTTGGGACCTGTCGTTAGAGGGAGCATAGGGAGCCACTGTTGGTTGGCCTTGGAGCGCCTTGGTTCCCAGGAACTCGCCTGTGGCTGGGCGGGACAGCCCCCCTTTTGGCAGGATTTCAGGGTCCGGACTGAGCAGGGCATGGGTTGTGTTTGAGACCCCGCCCCCACCAGCCACTGGGATGGTCGGACCTGGGATTCGGATACGAGTTAGGACTGAGTGTCTATTGTCCTGTGATGACCTTACCCCAGTCCAGTCTTAACCCCATGTGTACATATCCTGATCTGTTGCTGTACATACTTTCGTTCCCTTGTTGCAGAGTGGCAAGGATCCTGAAACGCTTTGTCACATGACACGAGCGTATTGATGCCCTTGTGAGCGTAGTGCTTTGCCTGCCTGCTCACCTGTGCGTGTCACCGCAGCGTCCCGTGGCCGGCCCCCCACGGGATTGCGTCAAAAGCGTTTCACCGCCGCGGGGTTACCCAGCCCTCGCGTGCCACTCGGGGCCACCAACCCGGAGCAGCGCGGCGCAGCTCGCAGCTCGCAGCGCAGCGCAGCAGCTCGCAGCGCAGCGCAGCGGCTCGCAGCGCCACCCAGCGACAGCGCCGAGTTCGTCACGGAGCCAGCAGCGCCGTCCAGAGCATCGCCCTGACCGCGCCGCGACCGTGAAGGAAGTGGACTGACCAGGACTCCTGCATCAGCGAGTCCCATCGGCCGACCAGCAAGGCCGCGTCAACCACCTCCACAACTACCGGCTGACAAGCACCAGCCGCACTCCCAGCCCAGTGCTGCAGCACCCGCCTCAACAACCACCACCAGTTCGTTGAGTAGAACGAGTGCACACCAAGGACGTCAAGACCAACTACGCCCCCCGCTGCCATGGTAAACTGGCAGGAAGCGGGCAGGACGTGGCCGCGGCCCCACCCCCATGCGGCACGCCTGCTGCGTGGGTTGATTTGGGACCAGCACTACCGCCACAGCCACCCCCAGTGCGAAGGCGGCATGCCCGGGTCTTTGAGCTCCGCGAGGACATGGGGGAGGACCGCCTGCGGGCAGTGGAGGAGTGGCTGCAGGCGGAAGGGTACGAGTACCGCTTCCGCCGCAAGCGCTGGAGGACCTGGACCCAGCCAGACAGGCCCGGCGAAGGGCTGCGCCCCGACAGGATTGAGGAGGACGAGGACTCCAACGAGTACCCGTCGAGCGCCTCGATCAATGTCTCCATGTGGGACATGATCGAAAGGAACTTCCCGGAACCGGGGAGCGAGCGCGGGCTGCAGGGCAGCAGCAGCGCGTGTCCGGGGAAGGAGAAGGGGTCCGCCGGGGACAGGAAGCGGGACCGGAAGTGGCGGGAGTACCAAGAGTCCCTGGCCACCGAAGCCGCCCAAGGCGCCAAGGGCGGAACCCCAGCCCCCAGTCCCCAACGGGCCAATGGTGGTCATCACCCCGGCCACGCCACCCTTGGCGACTTCATCCAAGTCGCCAGGCAGACCAAGGCCAAGCCCCGTCCGCTGCTCCTGAGGCCCCAGCAGGCCCCAGCAGGCCCGAGCAGCGACGTGGAGTCGGCCCACCGCGGGAGGATGCCGGTCGACCAGGCCAGCTCCAGCAGCAGCGTCGCTCCCGACAGGGACGTGGCGCGCGCCTGTGAGCGCGCCTGTGGGGTGCCCTGCAACCTTCGGGTTGCCCGGCAACGGGCCAGGCAGCACAGCGCTGCCGTGGGGGGCGCCGTCGGCATCGCCCAGGAAGAGGCTGCGGAGTGGGCGCATGGCATGGCCATCCACCCCCAGACCGTGGCGGCCATTGCGGCCGGACTCACGGCCTTAGCCGCCCATGGGGCAGCGACTGCCCAGGTCAACGGTGAGTTGGCGGCAGCCGACGAGGAAGCCCGCCTGACGCAGGAGGCCATTGCCTGCAGGGAGGCCGAGGTGAGGGCGCTGGAAGAGGCGCTTGCCCAAGAGAGGGCAAAGAAGGAGGGGGAGGAAAGGTCCCACGCCGAAGCGACGGCCAAGGCCCAGGCGGACGCCGCCAAGAAGGACGCCATCGAGGCCGCGCGACGGAAGGTCGCTGAGGAAAAGGCCAAGACGGAGGCGGAGCTGGCAGTGTTGGAGGCGCAGAAGGCGCGGCTGCAGCAGGCCCGGGAAGCCGGGGCGGCTCGTGCTTGGTCAGGAAGCCGGAGTGCGGGCTGCCGCAGCCACCGCCGCCGCAATAGAGGAAGCAGAGGCCAAACTCCGCCGCGAGACTCCCCCGGGAGGATCTCGAGTGGAGACCCTTCGAAAGCTTTTCGAAGGGGACGCCCCCTCCAAGATGACGCTGGACGAGGCCAACACGGGCGGCAGTGGGAGCAGTGGCCCCACAGCCCATCGACGGAGGAAGGGCAAGGGGAAGACCCCCGAGAGGCCGCGGAGGCCAGCGCGTGGACACCCCCACGACAGTGACCCCTGCTTCACCGCCAGTGACGGGGATGGACGAGGCTGCCGACATCGCCAAGTGGTGGCTTGGACGGGCGGAGGAGGCGGAGACGTCCCCATGGAACCGGAGGGTGAGGATGAGGATATCCCTCCTCCCTACCGGAGCTCGGAGTCTTCGGAGACCGAGACGCCCAGGTGGGGCGACATGGACGAGGATGACGACATGGACTCCGGCATCACGAGGAAGCGCCCATCCTCGGACCCACCGAGGCGACCCGGCGGAGACCCACCGGGATCCCCTGGCGGAGGACCATCAGGACCCCCTGGAGGACGCCCACCAAGTGGACCCCCTGGAGGCGGACCACCGGGCGGGGAAGGACCCCCTGGACCGGGCGAACCCGGCGGAGGCCCTCCTGGAGGACCCCCTGGGGACCCCGAGGACCCACCAGGGAACGGCGACCCGGATACCACCTGGCGGTGGATTGTCTACCTCCGCAGGAGGGTCTTTTCCCTCGATTGCGAGGTAGACACGGGCAAGGGCGAGATGGCTCGCATCTCCAAGGTCGCCGCGCGCGCGCAGAAAGAGCTGGACATCGCCAGGGCCGAGACCAGTCAGCTGAACACGGTCATCAGCGGCCTGCAGCAGAGGCTGGACGCGCTGGAAGCCCGTGGGAGCGTCGGCAGCGACCACCCACCCCTGGAGTCTGGCTCGTCGGACGACGGCTGGGGACCCGGACCAGGTCCAGGTAGACCCCACGCCCCTGGCGGAGCCCCCAGGAGTCGCCCCAGCGCCAGTGCCCCCTCTCTCAGAGCGCCCCCTCTCACCACAGCGCGGGCCACCGCAACGAGCGCGTGCCGCCCGGCAGTGGCAGTGAGGATTGGCGTGATGAGTGGCTCAGCGCGGAGTACCGCAACCGCCGTGCCCCACCGCGGACACCGGTACGCCCCCGGCGCCCCGCACCAGCCCTGAAGCCAATCCCAATGGCTGGTGGACGTTATGGTGGACTCAGGGATGAGGTCCCCAGAGGAGACGTGGGGTGGGATGTCAGCGAAGGTGAGGATCTGGACCTGGACCTGGAGGAAGTCGACATCAGCCCGCCGCGTGGTGTACGACGGGAGGCCGCTGAACGCAGCCGCCGGCGCCGTGATGAGGATGCGTACATGGAAGGAGTACGGCGTGAACATCCAGGTTCAGCGTACATGGAGGAACCACGGCGTAGCCACAGGGATTCCATGGAGGAGATGGACGTGGCGGCCGTGGGAGTCCGTGGGCGAGGCCGATTGGAACCTCGGTCGACCTCCCGGCCGGCATTCATGGTCTCTAAGGCCGCGGATGCCGTCGTGTGGGAAGACTTGAACGACATCAAGCCTTCCATGTACGATGGCAACCCCCTCAACCTCGACCGCTTCTTGGAGAAGCTGGACGATTGGGGGCTGACCGTCACTGAAGACCTGCCTCCCGCGGATGCGGAGAGATATGTCTTCAGACTGTTCAGGTACCGCCTGCCGGAAGTGCTCAGAGAGCTATACTTCGTGGCGACCAAGGAGGGGAGAATCAAGACCCTCAAGGAAGCCAAGAAGTGGCTCAACGAGCAGGAGCGGGTGGACGCTCCGCAGGTGGCGGCCAAGCGCTGGAAGTCCATCAAGCTTGAGCATGATGGACGGGATATCCGCCTACGAGATTGGCGAGACTTCCGAGGGAAATACACCCTCTTCCGTCGCAACGTGGAGGACTGGAACGAGGGTGACGAGCAGGCTCGCCTGCTCTCCATGCTGCCGGAAGCATGGATCAAGAGGGTCACCAAGGAGGAATCCAAGCGGGCCAAGTCCAACCAAAGGGTCAAGATGATGCTCCCCAAAGAGTATCATACGAACGTGGTGGCTTGGACGAGGAAGAACGTGGCCCGGGATGTCAAACGGCACTCCCTGCGGAACGCTCTCCTCATCACCGTCTCGGGCGATCGCAAGAAGACTGCGATGTGGCGCCTTGACGAGTGTGAGTTGAGCGGCCAGACCATCCGTCTGCAGCCCATCCCGGCGCGGATGAGCTGCGACGAGATCCTGGAGTGGGTTGGCGAGGAAGTACTCAAGGAGTACCGAAACCTCCACCACACCCGCGGGTTGAGGCCCGGCGACCGCGAGGTCAACTACGTTGGCGAGGGACCTGGCAGGGGAGGCTGCCATGGACCCAGCGGGAGCCGGCGGCGAAGAGACTCTCGTCGACGATGACGACGACGATGAGCCCGCCGAAGTGGACGTTTGTGCCCTCGTGGCCAAAAACCTGAGCGCGGGGAGCAAACCGGGAAACTGGAAGCCCCTGCAGCAGGGTTGGA
This sequence comes from Eutreptiella sp. 'Long Island Sound 2002', assembly GCA_964036045.1. Taxonomy (NCBI): domain Eukaryota; phylum Euglenozoa; class Euglenophyceae; order Eutreptiales; family Eutreptiaceae; genus Eutreptiella; species Eutreptiella sp. 'Long Island Sound 2002'. Next base: position 19,377,189 of record OZ038384.1, on the reverse strand, counting down.
GGAAGCAGGAGAAGAGGGACCCTCGCCGCATTGGCGACCCTCCCCTGTCCTTTGGGGAGTTCATACGAGCTCACCCTCAGGGCTGTTTCGTGTGTTATGGGAGGAAGCGAGGCTTCAACCATGACCACCGAACATGCCCCGTCAACAAGGCCGACACGGAGGCTTACAAGAAGGCGCATGGGTCGAAGAAACGTGCGCCCGCGGGTATCCGGGAAGCAAAAGGGGAGGTTGACAAGGACGGGCTGGCCAAGCTGATGTCGTCGGTGGGGACCGAGTTGGCCAAGGAGATCCAGGAGATCAAGCGGAACTGGGTCCCCAGGTCGGACAACAAGAACAAGGAGAACAACCAGAATGACCAGAACAAGGACAAGGACAAGAACAAGGGTAAGAAAGGGGGAAGGAAGAAGGGCGTCAACGAGGTTGATGCGGAGGAGAACACCCCTTCCTCCACAACCGACGCCCCCTAGCGGAGCCCCTGCAGCCAAGGGCCCCAGCTAGGGCGGTCGCAGGATGGTGACGTGGGAAGCGCCGAGTCGGGAGTCGATAAGCACAAGGGGACTGCCGCGGGCGGAAGGCCCGGTCCGGCGCCCAGTCGCGGAGGCGGGGTGAGGGCAAGTGAAGGCACGAACCCTTGCACCCGTCCGTCCTTCGCGACCAAGAATGTGTTTGATGTACTACAGGATCTATCCGAGAGTATCGGAGGATCACCCGGACCGCAGCTGGATGCTGCAGATGGGCAGCCTGAGCCCATTGTCCACGACCTGCACCAGTCGCTTGTTGAGCTTCTGGAACGGACAGAGATCCTGAGTTTGCACGCCGTGCGCCATGTCAGTCGCGAGCAGCAGTTGCATCTTAAGGTCTGTGCCTTATGCGGGGAAGTGGAAAAGGTTTTCGACGTGTTGGTCGACACGGGAGCTCAAGTCAGCTTGGTCAAGGCTTCCACCAGAGTGTCTGGCCGACAGTCGGAAACCTTTCAGGCTGAAAGTGGCGAACGGCCAGTACATGGTGGGAGGCACCAAGGAAGCGGCCATCGGGCTGCAGTTCGTGAACCATCGTGAGCTGAGCCGCCCAGACCTCGGCAAGGAAATCCTCCTGCACGGTCGCTTCTACGAGGCCGAGATGGACGACTTCATGATGGGGACGGACTCCGGCGTTCTCCCGGCCCAGGCCTCCCTGACCCTGTACCAGGACAACCAACTCTCGTGGCTTTCGTCACCTGAGCACCATGTGGAATGCCAATGGATCCACCCAGAATGCAATCAGCTCGAAGTGGCCGCACTGGACACTCAGCCAACCGGTCCTGCAAACTAGGAGTACGGCGTGAGGCCGGAAGTGGCGAGCCGAGTTGTCGCGGACTTGGGAGCTTCGGATCTGGCCCTGGATGCGTTCTCATCAGGAACCTCCGCCCATCTTCGGGTCTGTGAGAAGTACTGGAGCGCACAGGACTCCGCGTGGAAGAAGCACCGGGGTCCGCATCAGGGCTTGATGTGGATCCATTGCCCCCGTTGGGACATTCCAAGAGCGATAGCGAAGATTCGCAAGGACCGCTCCAAGGCAGTGCTGGTTGTTCCTATGGGATGCACCGAGGAGGAAAGTACCCGACATTGGGTAGCCTCATTGACCAACATGACCTTAAACAAGGTCGTCCTACCGGCTGGAGAGAGTGTCTATCAGGACGCTAAGGGACAGCCCATGCCACCCCAGAGACTGCCAACGGAATTCCACTATGTAGATGGGGGCCTTGATCAGGCCGATGCCACGGACTTCGTGTTTGTCAACAGCATCATAGCGGAGCCATGGCGGCAATGCTTTGCGGTTCCCCCTGTTGACATCGAAGAGTCGGAATCGGAAGACCCCCTCACTGAAGAGGAGTGGGATCTGGTTCAGGGGTATATGGATCAGCCCTTTCACAACTGGGGAAACCAGCGTGAGGGCAGGGGCCAGGACAGAGCCTGGTGGGAAGTGGACTCCATCGTCTCCGGTTCCTATGACGGGAACACCTTCGTTCAGAGGGTGCTGGATCATATGTCCAGCCAAGACGAGCCGCCCGGCGGTAACCCACCTACCTACGGCGATCTATTCCGGGGCAAGACCAGAGATGGCCCTTTGGGCCACCTGGGAAGACCACCTGAGCCGAAACCGAGCGGGGTCGCTACCCCTCAAGTAAGCTCCGTGGTTCAAGTGCCCGGAAAAGCCAAGGCGGAGTCCGATGACTGCCCCAAGATCCAGGCGTTGAGGGCCAGGCTGAAGCATAAGTATGGCGAGACTTTCTTCAGCGGAAAACCTGTGTTCCCCCCACCGGTGCGTGGACCGTATGGCGAGGCCAAGATACGACTGAAGCAGGACCCCCCATGTGTATCGGCACCGGGAGTTTGCCCTGAGGGGTGAGAGGAAAGAGGCCATGGAGAAGATTCTCCGTGACTTCATCCAGGGAGGCTGGCTTGAGCCGTGCCACTCCGAGTGGGCCTCTCCCTGCTTCGTCGTCCGCAAGAAGGTTGCTGGTGAGTGGCGGCTCGTCGTCGACTACCGCGGCCTGAACACCCAAACGCAGCACGACAGCTATACGCTGCCGCTCATTGAGGACATGCTGCAAAAACCGCATCAACCGCATCATAGCGGAGCCATGGCGGCAATGCTTTGCGGTTCCCCCTGTTGACATCGAAGAGTCGGAATCGGAAGACCCCCTCACTGAAGAGGAGTGGGATCTGGTTCAGGGGTATATGGATCAGCCCTTTCACAACTGGGGAAACCAGCGTGAGGGCAGGGGCCAGGACAGAGCCTGGTGGGAAGTGGACTCCATCGTCTCCGGTTCCTATGACGGGAACACCTTCGTTCAGAGGGTGCTGGATCATATGTCCAGCCAAGACGAGCCGCCCGGCGGTAACCCACCTACCTACGGCGATCTATTCCGGGGCAAGACCAGAGATGGCCCTTTGGGCCACCTGGGAAGACCACCTGAGCCGAAACCGAGCGGGGTCGCTACCCCTCAAGTAAGCTCCGTGGTTCAAGTGCCCGGAAAAGCCAAGGCGGAGTCCGATGACTGCCCCAAGATCCAGGCGTTGAGGGCCAGGCTGAAGCATAAGTATGGCGAGACTTTCTTCAGCGGAAAACCTGTGTTCCCCCCACCGGTGCGTGGACCGTATGGCGAGGCCAAGATACGACTGAAGCAGGACCCCCGTGTGTATCGGCACCGGGAGTTTGCCCTGAGGGGTGAGAGGAAAGAGGCCATGGAGAAGATTCTCCGTGACTTCATCCAGGGAGGCTGGCTTGAGCCGTGCCACTCCGAGTGGGCCTCTCCCTGCTTCGTCGTCCGCAAGAAGGTTGCTGGTGAGTGGCGGCTCGTCGTCGACTACCGCGGCCTGAACGCCCAAACGCAGCACGACAGCTATACGCTGCCGCTCATTGAGGACATGCTGCAAAAACAACACCGGCGGAGGATCTTCACGGTGATTGACCTGAAACATGGTTATCATCAAATGCCTCTCGCCGAGGAGTCCCGTGCCTGCACAGCCATGAGCACCCCACTTGGACCTCTCCAGTGGAAGGTGATGCCCATGGGCGTTACCAACGGCAATGCGGCTTTTCAGCGGATGCTGGAGAACCTGCTTGAGCCGGTGCGGGACTGTGCGGACCCCTTCGTGGACGACGTGATCATCGCGTCCGGGGACCCCAGTATGAGCTACGAGGAGCTCCTGGAGGCACACGAGAGGGACGTCACTCGAGTGCTGGACCTTCTGGTTCGGCACAAACTCACGGGCAGCAGTGACAAGGCCACCATTGCGGTAAGCGAGGTGGTCTTCGCTGGCCACGTAGTCGGGAACGGGCAGCGAAAGCCCATACCTGGCAAGGTGGCTGCGATTGAGCACTGGAAAAAGCCCAAGACGGTCTCTGAGCTACGGGCGTTTCTGAGGTTCTGCAACTACTACTCGGGGTATATCAAAATGTATGCCGAGTATGCAGCCCCCATGACGACCATGCTCAAGGGCAACCGAGAGGAGACCAAGAAGGGGTCCAAGAAGGCTCTGGTCTGGACAGCTGAGTCCGACCGTGCCTTTGAGGGGATGAAGCAGGCGCTGCTATCCGCAGTGGGTCTGCACCTCGTGGATCCCGACCGAGGGTTCGTCCTGCGCACCGACGCTTCCGACTACGCCATTGGCGCTCTGTTGGAGCAGGTGCTTGACGACGGGAGGCACGTGCCCGTGGCCTTCTGGGGCCGAGTCGTGGCGGAAGGCCAGAGACGAACGTGGACGCCCCGTGGAAAGTAGGCGTATGCCATCGTCATGGCTCTCAGGAAATGGGCTGGGTACATAGCCCTCCATCCCGTCACCGTCTGCACCGACCATCAGAGTCTGCAGTCGTGGCACAAGGAGCACGTGGACACCCCCTCAGGTCCCGCCTCCCGACGGGCAAGATGGCATGAGACCTTGGCCTAGTTCGACCTCACGGTTGTGTATATTCCTGGAAAGGATAACACCGTGGGGGACTGTCTCAGTAGGTGGGCCTATCCCGCCAGCAAGGGCATGACAGATATCTCTGCCCATGGCGATGAGGCTGAGAGCGCTGAAGCCAAGAGGATCATCGAAATGGAGCGCCTGATGGAGGAGGAGGGTGCTAAATGCTTCGTCGTCATGGCTGCGGATGCCCTCCTCGCATCGAGGGTGAGCAGAGCGGTCAGTGTACTCGCCCCTGAGGGAGCTGAGTCCGACAAGCACCTCTTCCCGGAGTCTTGCCTCCAGGACGACTGGACCGACGATTACGCCAAGTCTGAGGCCTTTGCGGCCGAGTATAGGGCTGTGACCGACCCTGACGACGGGCAGAAGTGGCCAAAGGGGCTGACTGAGGAAGATGGCAAGCTCTACCGGAATGGTAAGCTGCTAGTACCGGAGTCCCGTGTGCTCGAGCTTTGTGAAGCTTGGCACCACCACATGCTGCACCCAGGGGTCAAGAAGCAAGCCCTTGACATGCAGCGTCGGTTCGAGATCGACCATATCGTTCTCTACACCGCCATCAAGAAGGTCAGGAAGGGTTGCTCGGTCTGTCAGGCCTGCAATCCCGATAACCGGAACGTCAAGGGGGAAGCCCAATGGACCCCGGTTCCTGACCAGCCCATGGAGAACGTGGCCATGGACGTCTTCTCCATGCCCGAAGTGCACATTGGCAAAGAGACCTTTGACTGTGTGGTTCTCTGTGTGGACCGCCACAGCGGCTACGTTGTAGCTGTTCCGGCACGCAAAAAGGGGTTGCTTGCCAAGGAAGCGGCAGTCATGATGATTCGTCATTGGCTGACCGTCTTTGACATCCCCCGCACCATTTGCAGTGACCGAGGGCCCCAGTTTACTGGTGGCTGGTTCAAGGCTATGTGTTCCCTCATGGGGATACATCATGCCAAGATCGTTGCCTATCTCAGCCGGTCTAACGGCCGCGCTGAAGTGGCTGGACGGCAGCTGTTCGAAAAGCTGCGCAAGATCCACATCACCAATCCACGTCGGAACTGGTTTGAGGAGATGTGGCCTGCTCTGAAGGCCCATCATGACACCCCCACACCGGGTGGTTTGTCCCCTCACCAGATTCTGTTCGGCAGGGACCCCCTGGGTAGGGGACTTCCCTTGTCTGGTGATGGCTTGGCTATGGACGCCAAGGAGTTCTTCGCGCGGCAAGAGCAAACGGCGCGGGACATCCGCCAGCAACTCGAGAAGGAGCATGCTGAGCGTCAGAAGTCCGCCCCGAGCTCTACAGCGCAGAAGTTCAGGGTGGGAGACCCGGTGTGGGTGATCAGACCCCGCCCCATGGGCACTGACCGCACCAAGACCTGGTTCACGCCCGGCGAGGTGGTCCGCAGGATTGGTGAGGACACCTACCGCATCAAGGTGGGTCACCCACAGTTCCGGGAGCGCCACGAGAGTCAGCTCCGTGTGCGGGAACCCGACCTCCGTGGCCAACATGTGTCCCTGAGCTACGCCGCACATGAGGCTGACTTGGACGACGATGATGCGGAGCAGGACGACTATACAGTCCAGAAGATCCTGGCTCAGCGTCCGAAAGCCTCGGCACCAGGAGGTCTGGAGTTCAAGGTTTGTTGGCGAGGCTATGGGCCGTCCCACGACACCTGGGAACCCGTCTCCTCGTTCGTGCCGCGGGTCAATACTCCCTTCATGGAGTACATCCGCAAGCACAGGACCAAGATCCACGTTTCGGACTTGGCAGCACTCACCCGGGCGATTGCAGCCAGGAGCGCCTGATCAGTGCCCTGAGCTCTCCCCTGATGTGTTATGGGCGCTTGTGAGGTCGACGGATCGTCCCTTACTTGCTTGCTCTCTTCCATCTTCCGGTGACCTGCCATCAGAGTGGCCATGTACCCCCCCCTGCTGAATCCAGAGGAGGATGGCCCCTCTCTTCTTCTTTTCGTCACTCACCCCCCTGCTGAATCCTTGGGAAACCAGGTAGGGCGACTGACCTTCATATTTCTGAGCTCTTGGGGCCTTGAAGCCCATACGACGCTGCGCAACGGATGCCGCTGTCATCGGCATTGCAATTTTTTGGTGTGTGGTCTCGTTCCATGGCACTTGCGGAATCCAGGCCAGTCGACCTGTGTCTCGAGACTATATATGCCTGAACTCAGGCGTTTTCCTGCCTACCCTCCTGCATTTGCCTTATCCTGACCGTGGCGTGGTTTGGCACTCTGTCCAGAGTGTGTTTACACGCCTGTTTACCTGATTATTGCTTGCTTTCTCTGTTCCCCAGGATATGTGCATTTGTATGTTACGATTGTCAGCCCATCACCGACAGATGGACTGTTTTCTCCCCCCCATCGGATGCGAATCGCAATACAGAGGCGCCCTGAGTCGCTGTTTACATGTTCATACACAGGGTCCAGCCTGGACCAGTACCGCATTACATATTCTTCTGTTTGAGTGCCCGTGATACCGTGTTGCCCTATTCGCTGTGATGTGGAGATCCTGATGGCGCCAGGCGGGAAGCCCAGTTGCCTGACTACACTCCCAGCGGTCCGCCACTGTCAGTCCCAGTGTGAGCCTACCGATTCGCAGACGCACTTGCAGTCGGATGGCGGCCTCCGGTGCTCCTGACCTCGGTCAGTCTGCCTGGGAAACTGGTGGTTTGAGGAGTCGACGCCTCCGCCCACACTGCATGAGGACTCCCTCATGTATGGCCTTCGTGGTAATAGGGCGAGGGAAAAGACGGCCTTGATGCCCGATCCCTTAAGGAGGAGCTCCCTTAAGATCCCTTAAGGAGTTCGGCTGTACCACTCTGGACTCGCGTCGTATGGATATGGACATGGTGCGCCCGAGGAAGGACCCGTGGGGACTCTCCCCAGTTGGCGGGCCTTGGGAAGCTTGGGGTAGCCTGATGGATCTTTGTGGTCGCTCTCGACCTGTGGGACCACCTCGGTTGTCGCGTGACGCCTATGTTGGCTGTGTATGCCACTGCCACTGTGGTGGTGACCGTAGCAGCCGGCACCCGGTGCGCCTGGTATGGGTTAACGGGTCCTTTGGATGCCGAACAATCACCGCCAGGACCCGGGACTTGATACTTGATACTATACATGCGCTACAAGCTTTTACAGCATCATACTTGTCTTACTGTGGGGGTTGACAGCCTAACCTGCGAATCAGCCTGAAGTGAGGATGTGACACCCCCCCTTCAGGAGATGGTCCTGGGTACCCGCTGCCATGCGTGGTGTTATCGAGCTCCCCCCCAGGGTTTGCTCTAAGGAGGGGGGTGAAGCGGTACCCAGAATCCCATGGCTAGGTTAGGGCATACAACCGGTCTCCGGTCCACTAACCCCATGTACGGAAGGGAAGACCGGTCTCCGGTCCACTAACCCCATGTACGGAGCGCCCGGTGCGAGCCCGGCGGGAGCGTGTTCCGTGCCGTAAAGTCCCGCATCGGCAACCGATTCACCGCCAGCGGAGATTTATATATCAGAATATCAGGAATCAACAGGGTTTATTTTCATATTGTTTCCGTCAATTTTTATGCTTTCGTTCTGATATTCACTGTTTTGACTGCTGGCGGTTGGATCGCGACTTTACCGTAACCGCCAGTTTAACTGTTTATTATGGAAACTTTAACGCTATCCGTGACGAAGGCTCTAAAGTCTTCAGGAATTGCGTTGATGCATCCGCAATTTTCACATTGTACACTCGCAACCTTAATCCGAATTTTTCAGGATGTCGAAATCGGATTTTCAACTTCGACATCCCCGCACTTGATTTGACCTCTTTCGAGTGGACCTACGTGCTTCCCTATGCACGAATCAACTTTCATTTCATCCTGCCCTCCATTTGTTTTAAAGATATGGGCAAAACAAAGTTGATTCGTGAGGCCAACTGTGAAGGTCATATCCCGTGTTGCTTGCGAGGAATGACAATAAAGAAACGTGGGATGTATTCACAATACTCCCGACGTAATTTAGGAAGCATCATATGCCTTGCGCCTCCACACGTGCGCGCTAGTGTAATGGATCATGGTCAAGAGGGTAGAGTTTGCGTGGTAACTCTATGGCCATGATATTGCGTGCGTTAAAATAACTTTCGAGTGTAGCGCGCGAGTGTTGGTGTTGCATAGGAACTCTCCTTGAGTTCCTATGATCGATTGACACAAAGTTATGCCCTTGGAGGGGCATGACATATCGTGGGGGGAGCTACCTTTTTGGGCAATATGGAGTATGTGCCTTGTGTTGTGTTGCGTGCCCATTTGGCGGGTCCATCGCTCCAAGCCAAACCCGCCAATGGACCCCATAATGTGCAGGCCCCTTCTCCATACTCCCTACGAACAATTACAAGCCTAACCTTCGTGAAGGGAAGCTTGTGTGGTGATCCCGAAGCGATGCGTTCGGAGCAAGGTGTGTGTTTTGCAACTTTCCATAATTTCATGTGCCTATTGGGAAGTGGCGCTCGTGACCTTTCAAAGCGCCCCAAGTGGAGCACATATGTGGGATGGAAGGTCATTGGTGTCAAGTCATTGTGTTTAGAAGGATTAGTTGATTGCACGATCCAATCCGAAGATATTATAATATAAATGTGCACCTTTCGAGGCACTTTTGTGTGTCTTTGTACCAATTTTGCCGTTTTTGGCCCGTCATGATGTCAAAGGGCGACCGTCTATCTCAACGTTGCGCTCAATTGACATCATGACCCAAGTATGCTCTGAGGGTACATACTTCGGTGCCCAATATATCTTGGACCCGGCGGATAACTCCTCGTGGACTTGGCATACCGTGGCCGCCATGTTGGCGATTTGGGGCCATCCCAAATCATGGGCTCACTTGGCGACCCTGCCATTCCCAAAACCGGAGGAGTTGGGCGACGCCCAAAAGATATGTTGGACACACATGACTTGATACCAATCCTCCGGCACACTCTGGTCCAAGTCGGGCATGTGCCTCATTTCCCCCAACCATGAGTGTGCGCATGTTTGGCCATTTGGTGCAATTTTCCACTTTTTCTGCCCGCCGTGCACTATGTTGAGCCCACCCGTGCACGCCGGACGCATGGACCAGTGGACCATATATGACATGGGTGTTATGTATATTGGTCCCCATGGTTCACACACCACGTGGGCGAAGCGGAGCATCCTTCGATAAGGCGCTAGCCCAAAGTGAGTGTGGGCAATTTTGCCACTTTGCCATTTGTGGACCCAATTGGGATCGTCACCACGCCGAGTGGCATGAAGATATTTGAGGGCCAAAAGCATGGGAATCTCCGTTGGACTCCCGGTGGATTGTGTATGGGATGGCAGATCCGATCTCAAAGCCGGCGTGGAGATATACTATTAAGAGCACACCAAATTTTGGCTCATTTCAAGCAGCCAAAATGACCCCATTTTGGGACCTTAATTTTCCCCTTCCGTGTGGTCAATTGGCGGCCCCATTTCTCTATGCCCACAGGGAACCCGGACCTAAATTTGTGTTGTACACTCGGATAGAAGTCCTAGGTCCTGCCTCCTAACCTGTGAGCCATTGGCCTTGCCCTGGCCGGGCGAGCCGCGCGTGACAATGACGCCAACTTTGGTGATTTTGGCATCATGACCCCACTTGACGAACACGTGGTGCCCTGATGCCGGGACCTCAGAGGGAACCAGGTTGAGTGAGGGCTCCAGGGAGTTGGTATGCGAAGGGTATAGGGTCAGTTGCCTCGTCCCTACCTTTGGCGGGTCCAGACGAGGGGTCAATTTTGGAGTTTTTCAAGCTAATATCAGTTTGGGCTGAAACAGCCCATTTTCAGCTACCAACTCCCTGGGGGAAAATGGCGGGACCATATCTCTGACTCAGAAGGGAGGTGGGACCTGCTGTTAAGGGAGCATAGGGACACATGGTTGGTTGGCCTTGGAGCGCCTTGGTTCCCAGGAACTCGCCTGTGGCTGGGCGGTACACACCCCCTATTGGGAGGGTTTCAGGGTCTGGACTGAGCAGGGCATGGGTTGTGTTTGAGACCCCGCCCCCACCAGCCACTGAGAGGGTCGGACCTGGGATTGGGATACGAGTTAGGACTGAGTGTCTATTGTTCTGTGATGCCCTTACCCCAGTCCAGTCTCAACCCCATGTGTACATATCATGATGTGTTGCTGTACATACTTTCGTTCCCTTGTTGCAGAGTGGCAAGGATCCTGAAACGCTTTGTCACATGACACGAGCGTATTGATGCCCTTGTGAGCGTAGTGCTTTGCCTGCCTGCTCACCTGTGCTTGTCACCGCAGCGTCCCGTGGCCGGCCCCCCACGGGAACGCGTCAGTAGTGGTCGGTAGATCCTGGGCGGCATGGGACATCTGTACCGTCAGGCTCCTCGGGTCCGTGGTTGCGTGCCATTCCCGCATGGACCCAGCCGGTGCCGTTTGTTCCCCGAGCATTGTGGATTCGCTGAACATGGGAACAAAAGGCCGCGCACCTGGGTCAACACGCGGAGGCGCGTAAGGTGCCTCTGCAGGGCTGCCCATGCGTTTCTCCATGGCGCTCCTGAGGGTCTTTACCCGCTCCACCAGCTGTGCCGCTGCTGGCTCTGCCAGGAGCTCCGGACCCGAGGTGAGGGGCTGTCGCTCCTCTAGCGTTTTCAGGCGTCCCCACATGTCCTCGACTAGGTGGAGGAGGCTGTCCACCACTCGCTGCTGCTTCTGCAGGGCCAGCTCCAGATTTCCCCAGGTACCGGTCCCGTTCCGCTCGCAGCTCCGCCATGTCTCTCTCCGCGGCAGACTGGTCATCCAGGATCCCGGCGATGTCCTCCTCTAGGCTGTCCTTCGCGTTGTCCAGGCGGTCGAGGCGATGCACGATGGCGTCCATCCCCATCTTTGGGTACTTGGCCATGAGGAAGGACACGTGCTCGCAGTGGCACTCAGCGTGCTTTCCACCTGATCCGGCGCATCCCGCGGTTCCCGGCGCCTCGGACTCCTCCGCCATGGGTGTGTCGCCCATGCTATCCCGCGTTGGCTCCGTGTGCTGGGCCACAGGCGCTGTTCTGGCTCTGGCGGGCCTCTCCAACGCCTCGGCGTAATGCTCCAGGCTGGATTCTGGGGCCGTGTTCGTTCTTGTGGGCGGTCTGGCCGTCTATTCCGGCTCCGAGGGTTGCTCATGAGCTGTCCGATAGCCTTCAGAATGCCCCTCTGAGTCCCACAACCTGACCGGGCTGGGCTCCGTATCCATAGCCCCGGTGTCCCCTGCCGCGGGCTTGGGTGACCCGCGCTTCCGGTAGCGCCAGGCCCGTCCTCCACTGCTGCCTGAAAACCAGGTGTCCTCAGAGTCCTCCGCGGCGGAGCGGAGGTTGCATGCCTTTCGGCAGCCACGCTCACACATGGAGACCAGGTCCTCCATGTCAAGTCCTCCTCTTCCCGACCGTTGTACTTCTCTTCGGGCTTCAACTTCCGGAGTTCGCCATGCTCCTGAGCGTCTCGGCTCTTCTCTGGCTCCAATCTCCGGCGTGGTCTCCACCGAATCCACAATACGCACCCGGGCCGTACTTGGGCAGGGCTCATAGGGGCCCAGGTCCCCGGGTCGGCGGTAGGTAGGGGCAGCAGGTACGCCTCTGCTACCATAAAGAAGGTCCCTACCAGGACCGGCCCCTGCTGTGCCCCTTCCGCCTGTAACTCCTGCTGACTTGCTCCTGATCAGCGATTGCATTTCTCAAAGTCCAGGGTCCAAAATCCAAAAATATAGAAAATACAATCCTCCTTCAACCCTGCACAGCAACCAGATCCCACAAATACAGCAATAACCCAATCCACAATCCAATCCAAATTGCGGGCTTCCGTTCAGCACAGTGGTTGTCTCACGGTGGCGGGCATGTACAAGAATTGCACCAAGGAAGAAAGCCCTGAAATTGGCATATGAACACAAATAAAGCAAAGTTGGGGAAAGAGGTAAACATACACAGACTCAGCCATAGACCCCTCATTCCCTGGACTCAAGACCTTCCCCTGACTCACCAACATGATGTCCTGAACACAGTCAAATAAGATGGCTAAATGCCATGTATCAAAAGTCACTACACAAACCCAAAAAATGTGTTCACTCCCAAGCCTATAAATCCTAGTTCAATGGGGGAGGTGGCGTGTCATGGCCTAGAGTGGCACTCAGGACCATGCCCTACCCTGACATAACCTTGGTTGGACTTGGAGTCGATTGGGCCTGGAGAACTGCCCCATGAGTTTGAACTCATAACATGCCAAAAACTGCCAATTCACACCATATTGGCCAAATATCAAATATATGCTCAAAATTGAAGTTACCACTTATCTGAAGGCTCAAGGTCTGCATGGAATCGGAGTCTAGTATTCATGGAGGATGGAGACCAAGGGTCAATGCCCATGAAAATCCCCACTTTACCCTCGGAACCCCTTCAGATATGGGCGCCACGCACCGCCCAAGTCAGCCCATGATCTTGAGACCAATTCTTGTAATCCTTCGTGCGCCAAGCCAAATGAAGTGAGCAATCCGGCATATGGTGGTGTTCAACTCCAAAGCATATGCCAACATTTGAACAACATACCATGGTTCGACTCTCCACAGGCTTCTTGCTGTTTGCCGACCAGGTAAGTACACAAACCGCAAACATGAGCACAAATAGAGGTCAAGAACATGACAATATGTCCAAATACAAAGTTGTCATGATAGTATATCTCTATGCTCACCCATGATATCCGCGCATGGTTCAATATACAAATGATTGGAACCATTTGCCAACAATTCCCCCACTTGGATCCTCGAACAGGCGCATGGAGATACCTTCGCCACTCTTATCTACATGCCCCATGAAAATGGGAGTGCACTCATGGATCTCTTTGCCAAACATACCACGAGCAATACATACGCGGTAGACTTAGTCTAGCTCTTTGAATTCCACTGTTGGGACATTGGCAAAGCCCTTGTCACGTGTGGTTCCCCATCTCTCCGGCCACACGAAGATATATAACATGGGCGTGAGCATATCGAAGCACATACCATGCTTATAACATATACCCTCCAAAAGTGGCTCCCACCCTGGTATGCCATGCCCCTCCATGGACATAACTTCACGTTAAAAATACGTAGGAACCCAAGGAAAATTGCTATGCAACCCCAACACTCATGCGGTACACTCGAAAGTTGCAATAAAATATTCGGTCGCACGGTCCAAGAGTGATATATCACTTTCTACCTTCTTGACCATTATCCCTTGCTATACCGGGCATGTGTACACACCAAAGGCGTTTGATGCTTTCTAAATCAAGTTGAGACCAAGGCAGTTCCAACCCATCTTCCAAAATTGATATTCACCGCCGTGAGCCGGAGGTATGATTCTTCAAAGTGGTCTCACGAATCACTTTTGTTTCGACTATATCTCCAATCAAAATGAAGGGCACAACGAAAGGAAGGTTGATTCGTGGTCGGGGAAAAATGTATGACCCCTCGAGATTCATCATATGCAGTGCGGCGATGTCGAAGTCGAAAATCCGATTCTGAAAGTCTGAAAAAATCAGATTAATTTTGCGAGTGTATAATATGAAAATTGCGGAAGCAACGAACCCTTTACTGATGAAATCTGACCCTTCATCGTTGTATCCGCCAAAATATCTGTCAATAACAGTTAACCATTCGGTTACCGCAAAATCGCGAGCCAACTGACAGTCGCCGATACATTGACAATCAGAACAGAAGGCGGAAAAATTACGGAAACTTTATGATAAAAAAACCCTGTTGATTCCTGATATTCTGATATATAAATTTCAGCTGGCGGCGCCTCGGTACTGAATATGGCCGGTCATAGCTGGAATGGCCAAACCTATCACACTATCACATCAGGTTAGGCCAGGTGGATGAGAGAGTATGATATCAGCCAGTGGCGGCCTGCCAGCACATAGATACACACCCCAAGTGACCCCAAGATGGCCACGGGGGTCCGAACTGGCTTCAGCACCCCCTCCCTTGCCTCAGCAGGGGGAAGCGCTGGTGCTGCAGGCTGCGGGCTACCAGGCCATCCTGCACGGCCACGCCGGGGGGTACCGGTCGCACATCCTGGCCGAGGGCCGCTGGACCGTCTGGCACGGCACCGCCAGGCAGGGGGCATTCCCGCCCCAGTTCCATGTCGACTGGCAGCAGGAGCCCACCCAGGCCTACTATATGACGGCGGACCCCTGGCCGCTAGCAGTGCTGCTACACACCGTCAGCGCCCCCAACAAGAGGCAGGAACCAAGGTGGGCGAACCGCACCGCACTGGTCTGGAGCCACGACCAGGAGGAGCATCTACGGGCCGCATGGCAGGGAGACGCCATCAGGGCCACGGACGTCCCGGACCTCCAGGCGGGGCTAATCACGCACGCCCGCCCGGCGGCTACCCTCGCGGTGGCCGGACGGGGACAGCAGAACCCGCAGTGGGTAGTTTGCATGTTCAGCCCGACAGACGCGCACATCACCGTCTGCGACTCCTAGCGCCTGCCGGGGCCCGAGGCCGTAATCCGTGTGGCGGACTGCGCTCGCATGATCGTCAAGGCGCTGCGGTAGGGCGAACACCACGCCCTCCTGCTCCAAGTCCGTCTGAAGGACAACGCCAAGGCAGCAAAGCCCGGGGTATGGCCGGCAGCAGCGCAACCCCCCGACCTAGAGCTCCAGCTGGCGGTCCCGACCACAGTGTACCACTGGCTACAAGCATTCCACGACCTGCAATCGAGGGGCAAGCCTGACCGCCAAATCGGCGCCACGCACTGGCAAGAGTAACTGCAGGCAGACGCGCAGCGCGACGCTTTCGAGAGTCTCGGGCCTGCGCCCGCGACACGAGCCCTCGATGCGGCGGCCCCGGGCGGCGCGTTGGCGCCACACACGGTTCCGCTCGCCAATCTGCCCTTCGACCCAGCGCCGGAGGGCGACATCCAAAAGGCGGTGCCGCTCCCCCCGGCACGGGGGACCACGGAGCCAACAAAATGCCCCATATGTGCGGACAAGTACTACACAAGCGGGGCGATGCTGGAACACCTGGCGTGGCACGCGGTGCACGCCGCCGCCCCGCTGGATGACAAGGAGGCGGCCTCCCACATCCTCCAAGGGGGGGCACGGAGGTCACAATGGCATGCCCCGTACCCCCGGCGCCCCCCGCCCCGGGCGGCCGGCCACGCGGAGGGGGGGGAGGAGGCGCCCGGAGCGGCCCCGGGGGCTGGCGGTGCAGCCCAACAAGGATCAATCCCCGCGGGACTGGCCCTCTTGGCCCCCCTGTGGGCCCCGCTGGGAGCGGGCTCCCCACACCCCATGGCCCCGGCACACCCAGGAGACCTGGCGGCTCGAGCGGACCCAGCGACAATGCCGATGCGGGACAGCTGACTCCAGGAGGACGCGGCGGAGGATGCCCTATGGCTCCTCTCATGGAACCTGCGCAACGGTCCCGTCCCGCCGGACCGGTCCCATCCGGGACTGGCTCCGGTAGCGCCGGGGGCCGGGGGCCTGTACCGACAAGGAGCACCTCATCACCGGCATGCTACCCCGGGAGGGGGGCTTTGCCATCATGCTCCAGGAAACAGGGATCGCCACCCGGGCACAGGAGATGCACGTGGCTGCGGGTCTCTGGGACAAGGGGTACACGCCCTTCTTCAGCAGCTGGCTGGCGGAGACAGGGGCCACCTCCACCTCGAGAGGGGGAGGCCTCCTCACCGCGGTCAGCAGCAAGTACGTGGCAGAGCACGAGGCCCTCAGTTTCACGGAAATCATCCCCGGGAAGGCCGCGGCCCGGGAGATTCGCAGAGACAGGGGAGGCCTCAGCCTCATCATTGTCCAGAGACCGCAGGCAGGCTGCTCCCCACGGGCGGGAAGGGCGGCGTTCTGGGCCCACATACAAATGTATGCCACGGCGCGCAGCCTCGGTGGGAGACAACCGGTGGTCATCGCTGGCGACACCAACATCTACATGGATGCGACCTGCAACCCGGCCAGGGAGCACTCCGGAGCAGGCTGGGAGGCCTGCGGTTTCTGGAGGGCCACGGGAGGCGGAGTGGAGGACATGACCCCCACGCTCCACCCGTCCCGGCACAGGCTGGACACCTTCCTGGTCAACGAGCCCCTCCTGCCGTGGTCCCTGCGGGACAGCGTCTGGGCCCGCGGCATAGCGCACCCCCAGGTGGTCGGGTCGGACCACCTCCCGGTCCCCCTGGCCCTGCTAGGCCTCCTCAACGCGGCCGGGCACGCGGCGATGCCCACTCCCTACAGACACATGGAGGGCCGCCTCCTCCCGTACGACGCCGAGGCCGCGCCCGTCCAACGCTGCCTGTGGGCAGCGGTCACCGCTGCGCAGGATGAGCCCTCCCTGGCGCCCTGGCTGGGCCCTGCAGAGCAGCAAGCCTACGGGTCCATGCCCACGGCCGCAGTGGACAAGATGTTCGAACACCTCCACGCGGCGCATCACACCCTAGCGCATGTGGTGGGACGCCGGCAGCCGTCCGCGGCGGGGACGGACCGGGCGGGAGGGGACCCCCCTGAGAGCGGGAAACGGCTTCAGGCAGCGATCCTCCGGTACGACACCCTGGCAGCGTGCGCGCCGGCGGCATATGAGGCGGACGCGGCACGGCATGGCATCCGGTCAGAGGCGGCGCTCCGGCTCATGGAGGAGCTGCGAGGTGCGTCGCCCGGATTTCGCCTGGCCACGCAGGGCCAGCTACAGGAGGAGCTTGAGAGGCAAGCAGCCGCCCTCGAAGAGGACATCCGCCACTTGCGCGCACTCCTGGCCGCTGACCGCAAGCGCGCAATCAAAGATTTCTGGCGCCGCCACGCCCAGGACATCGCCCAGCGGTGGAAAGCCGTGCACGGGGCCATAGAGGTAGAGGCCCCGGGCCCGTCAGGCTTCTGGAACGTGAGGGTCCCCAACACCCAAACGCTCCTCACAGAGGCCCACGACGTGATGTTCGCGGTTCGCGCCTTCTGGCGGGAACTGTATGACAAACGCCCGATGGACGTCCCCGGCTTCCAGGCGGTCCTCATCCGCCACGTGCCCCGGGTCCCTGAGGGGGCCTGGGCCCAGGGCCAGCACCACTCCATGCAGGACCTGCAGTCCGCCCTGGACAAGGCCGATGGCAAGGCCCCGGGTCCCAACCACGTGGACTCCCGTTTCATCAAGGCCCTCCCGGCACCCGTCCAGTGGCTCCTGGTCCGCTCCTACCGGGCCATCCTCAGCGTTGCCCCGCCGCCGATGCAATTGAGGGACGCGCACATCTGGCTCAGCTCCAAGGTACCCGGCTCTGCCAGACTGGACAACTACAGGCCCATAGCCCTGGGCCAGCTGGACATGAAACTGCTCATGGGCCCCCTCACCCAGCGCGTCACGAAGGTGCTCACATGGCACGAAGTGGTCAGCGACTTGCAACAAGGGGCCCTCCCCGGCTCCAACACCGGCCATCCCCTGTTCATGGCGCAGCGGCAGCACCAACGGGTAAGTCCCAACTACGTCTTCTCCTTCGATGCCCGCAAGGCCTTCGACACCGCCTCGCATGGCGCCCTCCACCTCATCCTACGCCACCTCTCCGTACCGCCAGAGGTCACCGACCTCCTGCTCTTTCTCCACACGTGCGCCAGGCTGCCCATCGTCACCGCGCACGGGCTGACACAGCCCGTCCACATGCTGCGCGGCGTCTGGCAGGGCAATCCCAAAATCCCCCTGCTGTACGCGCTCCTCCTGGAGCCCCTACTCAGGGCCCAGGGGCACCGCCTGCGTCTGCCCGGAGAGGCCGAAAGGGGCCTCATCCGGGCCTACATAGATGAACTGCTGGTAGTGACCCACACGCTGCAGCACTTCGTCCAGGGCGTGGAAGCAGTGGCCGCGTACCTTGGGATGATGGGCATGGAGCTCAATCCCCGCATCTGCGCCATGGCCACCACGGAGGGGGTCCCGGGCCTGCAGCTGCGCCTCTGTCCCCACCTGGAAAACCCATGGCACTGGGTGCCGGCGGCGGACTCTGTCCCCTACCTGGGACTTCAGCTGCAGCCAGACGGGGAGTTCTCTCTGCAGCGCAAACACCGCCTGCGCCTGGCGGCGGTGCACCACTGGTGCCTCAAAACCCTCGCGCCGCCAGAAGTGGTACAGGACGTCATCCTGGCAATGATAGGTGGGGTAGCGCAATACGTCGCCCCCTTCATCCCCGACGACTCCGACACCACGCGCCACCTGGACCACATCACAATCCAGGTGGCGAAGGACAGGGCGCGATACGACTTCGACGCCTCGCGGGACAGCCTGCAGGATGACCGGACCCTGGGGCTTACGCCAGTGCCGACGCGGTGCCAGCAGGCAGCGATGGCCCTCGTGGGCACACTCGTCCACCACCGCTCACCCTCCGTGCGCGCTGAGGTCACCAGGATGTTCTGGGAAATCGCCCGTGCGCACAGCATATGCCCCGAGGTGCACTACCCCGTCCCGGAATTCGCAACCCTGGCAGGGGGCGACTGGGTCCACCGCATACCCCGGGCCCTGGCCGCCGACGAAGTGGGGCTCTACAACTCCATCGCGTGCCCCAGGGCAGCCCACGTCCAACTACACTCCCCACCGGGCAACATCGTCAGACTATGACGGTGGCATGGGCACCACAAGCCGCACCACTCCTTCCCCGACAACGACGACTCGTGGCCGACGGCGGTGCGGGAATGCCTCAACCAGTGCGCCGAAAAAAACCTTCACTATCGCTGCCGCGAACAGGAGCTCACCAACCACCCCGGGTAGCGCGACGCTTTGGTCCACCGTTTCCACACCCTAGGCACGTGCGACCCCCGCCTGAGGCTCGTCCACCCCACGAGGGCTAAGCAGGATGCCCACACTGGCCCACGGGTGACCCCTGACGGCCTGCACCTTCACGTCGGGGGCTACCGCCGTCGGGGCAGCCTGTCCCCCCCCACGCAGGGGGCAGCATACCACCCACCGGCTGCCTTCCTGTACATCCTCCGCGACGTACTTGCGGACGGTGAGCATCAAGAACCTAACGCGGATGTGGCGTGGCCCGAGCCTCTGTGCCCACGGCCCAACCCGCCGACGCCGGTATGGTTGGTGACTACGGACGACCAGTGCACCCAAGCGACGGAACAAGCGCAGCTCCAGGCGGAGTGGGTGATAGTGCAGGTGGGGGCAGGCCAGTGCAGGCCCCGTGGGCTCCCCCGCGGCACCGCCCTGCTGGTGGTTACGGAGGTGCCGCACGACCCACACCTGGCAGTGCACGCGCTGGAGGACCAGCCGGAGGACACGGGACACCTGGTGGTACACCAGCGCAGAGGCCCGGCGTGGCTCAGGGAACATGTGACGGCGCTCTGGTCTTGGGCAAGCACGATCGCTGGAGCAGAGCTCGGACTACACGACCACCCAGCAGTCCGCCCTGGCAACACCAGGGCGCTGAGCATGGATCAACTGACCCCCAGCCCCCCCGACGTCCGGTGGCACTCTGCCGACCTCAACGCGGGGTGGCTCAGCCCCAGCAGGTGATACTGGATCCCGGAGGCCTGGGGCCACACCTCCTCCGATGCGTCAGGGGGGCGGGCCCTGCAAGCACGCCACCAGCGTCACTTTCGCCGCCGACCTCACCCGCACGTCGGCGGTGGCCATCTCGGGCACGGTGCTCGATGGCGAGGGGCTGGCTGCCTCCCTCCCCCTGCAATACGGCGCCCACCGGCCATGGGTCCATGCGGTGGACGCCGAAGTGATCCTCCACCACCTGCGACACGCGGATCGCGAGCGAACCAGGGGAGTCCCCGCGGGCGCTGCGAAGGTAGTCAACCTGATGCCCCTGCGATGGCTCAGGGACGGCCTGCGCGTGCGAGGGCAACACACCGAGCACCCTTTGTGGTATGCCTGAGCCACCTCCCACCACAGCGACGCTCTGCTACACAAGGCGGACTGGGCGGCGTCCCAGGACCATCCTACAGAACACGCCCCGGGGCCCCAGCCACGCCCAGCTCATAGTCGCCGGTCATGACGGCAACGTCAACCTCCGGCCCCCAACAATGCGGACGCTCGGCGCGGTTGCGCAGCGGGCACAGACGGACCATGCGCTGACGCACCGAGGACACACACCACTGGGCGCGTCCCACGCCACAGCCTATGTCCATGCCCGGGACCTCACCGCGGCGGCCACCAACCACCGGGCGCTGCGGGCCAGGGACGGCCACACGGCGGTGCAACGCAGGCTCCGCGTCCGAAAGGAGCGGCTCTCCGGCGGTGCCGTCATCCCGCAGCCATGTCTCCTCTGTGGCGGCCCGGAGGAGACCCCGGTGCACATGCACGTGGGATGCGCTCACCCGCGGCTCATTTGGCCCCACTACCGCCAGGCGGTACAAGAGGCAGCCCGCCACCTCCCGCCCGGGGACAAGGCTCTCTTCGTGGCCTCGTGGCGCTCGGCGGGCGCCGCATGGACAGAAGTCTCCTGCTCTGGGCTGGTGCCCGAGGCGGCGGAGGCGCAGCTCCGCGCCATAGCCCGCTACAACCCGCCAGGAGGGATATCCGTGGACAATTTCCTCCACCAGATGCTCCGCCCGGGGGATTTCGCGTGGGAGCTTCGCATTCACCGACTGGAGCAACTCCTCAGCGAGCCCCTAAGGGCGGGGGTCCGGGTGCCCTGATGGCTCACCGCGGCAGAGGGCAGCTGCCCCCCCCCTCCCTCGCGCCCTGGCAAAGACTTCGTAGCCTCCCTTCGTGTCGTGAATGGCACCCTGGAGTGCCCGCCGCAAGAGGACCCCCAACCGTACCGGGACCTGCCGGGGGGTTTCTCGAAGCACCTACAAGACGCCCTGTTCCCACAGTGGATCATCGGGCGCGGCACCATGACCGCATGGGAAGCTCGTATAGCCGGTGAGGAGCGGGCGCGCGAATGGGGCTGGTGGTGCACCGCCACGCGCGCCCTGGAGACCCCCGCACAACAATACCCCGCCGTCCCACTCGAGGGTTGGGGGTCGCACACCCGACCACGGCCAACCATGATCCGCGGAGCTGGCCCTGACCACACCTGGGACGCGGCGGCAGAGGAATGGCTACAGGCGGCCACGGAGCCAAAAGTGGGGTGGAGTGGGGATGTGTCCTCGCTCACCCGAGCGCCCCTCCCCCCCCGCATCGTCCTCCACACCGCCCACGTGCTCTGAGCCACGGAGATACACACATGGGGACGCGGCGCGGCCACCATCCGGCGGCTCCCCCTGGAGGGCGGAGCCGCCCGGCTCACCGTGGCGCACTTCAAAACTGGGGGGCCTGTGTACGACGACGCTCTGTCCCGGCTGGGCGACATTCTGGGGCCCCTGCTCCTCATGCTCCCGACCGATCTCGCAGCCGCGCTGCGCCAGGAGCTAGACAGCTGCGAAGGGCTAAGGGTAGGGTGGGAGGCGGTCGCGGAGGGCAACCTACTGGCCCTCCTCCACCGGGACGCCGCGGACGAGTGCCAGTGGGGCGCTCTGGTGCCCCACCTCACCGGGCGCCACACGTATATGGCAAGCCCCCCTGGGGGCACCCCTGCCCGGCTTGGGATGACGTCATTCCCGTCCTCCACTTACACGGGATTCTCCCTGACGACATGTGGCAGGAGGTCCGGCAGAGGACGCTTGGCAGGGACTACCCGAGCCGCGTCCGCGCATGCCTGCTGGAGCTCCGGGACCCCCTTCGCCAGTGGTGGAACGACCTCTAGATCCGCCGTCTTGGCCCCTGGTCGCCGCCCTCCCACCTCTCACACACCTGCCAACTCTGCGGAGAATGCGACACGGTATCCTCCGCAGCGCCGACGGGCGCCAACAGGTGCGCGCAGTGCTCCCACGTGGCCGCTTGCCCCTGGCCCCAACATCCCGCGGGCCCGCACAGACGCACAGAGGAGGAGGCTTTGCACCTGCGCATCGGGGGCGCACACGCCCCCGCAAACGAACGCGCGGGCCCCGCGGGCGCCGCCCTCCTGTGGATCCACGTGCATCTGCAGGACCCCACGTCCGTCGCGCACCTGTCGCACGTGTCCGCGCCCTGACCCCCACCTGCCACCGCGCTTTGCAGAGCCCGCAGCACCATGCCTCGCCGACGGGGGGACAGGCCGGAGCACGCCAGAGCCCGCCGCCACGCGCAGGAGGATGCTGTCCGGGGCCTGGTAGCGGACGCGGTAACGGATGCGCACGAGGTGCATGCTGCCGCCCAGCAAGGCCCGGCGGGCAGCGCGAGGGCTTTCCTCAGCGATGCTGCCCTCCCGGCCATCCGCGCCCTGAACGGAGCGGGGGCCCCTACGCTGCTCCCGGCGATGCACCAAATCGCGAACGCTGTCGAGCCGGGGCTCATCAGCCCGGACGCAGCGCTTTACGGGCACTTGATGGAGTGGCGCACGTCCAACTGGTCAGGCCGGCCCCTGTCCATTGGGGACACCCTGCGGCTGACGGGCGCGGGGTCCGCCATGTCCCTCAACAGCAGCGCCCCAGCCCTGCTGCACGCGCTCAGGATGCGCTGCCCCGGGGACACGGCCCCGTACCTGAACCAGGCGCGGGCCACATACCCAGGAGGAGTCTCCGAATTGGACGCGGCACTCCACCTTCTACATCTGCCGGACGAGGACCTGGAGGTGGGCAAAATCACGGTATTCGTGGAAGGCGCGGGCGAGGCGCCCATCCGCCCCCGCCCGACCGACCCGGTGTACGACGGCGCCAGGCCGACCCCCCCGTACGCCGTCATGTGCGAGGCGTTCCCCAGGGGGCCCACTTGGTGCCCCGCCCTCCTGCCGGCGACGCACGCACCCCGCGGCTGGGCCAGCCCGAACCTGTCCCCCCCCCTCTCCAGGACCAGGAGTGCCCACCACAGGGGGCAGGTCCTCTGGCAAGAGCGCCCGGGCACCCCGCTGCTCCTCCTTGACGTCGCGACCCGCGGGGACCCGGAGCGTGTCCTGGAGATCAACCTCACCCACCTGTACGGGGCAGCGCCCGTACCCCGCCCACCCCTCCCGGCGCCCGCAGGGCGGGACGGGGTACACACCTTCCTGCGAACACAGGAGGTCACCGCCGTTACGGGGGTCCACCTAGTGCGGCTCCCCTCGGTACCACCCGACGACCCCCGGGGGTCCAGGGCCCTGAGCCCTGCCCCAGACTGGGAGCTGTGGCGCGACGTGTGGGCCGCATGGCTCACCCACCTCCCGCCCAAGTGCTGATGGATGGCCACCGGCCCCCGCCCGGACGGGCCCACCGCCACCGCCGGCCCCCCCTCCCCTCGCCCCCTCCCCCCTGCAGAGCACTGCACAGCACTGCCCACGGCAAACCACAGATGCACCAGGAGGTAGTGGAGAGGGCACGCCTGCCACCACGCATGCCTACCAGGATAAGAGTGATGTCGGACTCCGATGGCTCCCCCCGGCGGGACGACCGCCACCACCACCGGCCCCGCTCCCGCTCCCCCGTCTCCCCGGAATGCGCGGGGGAGAGCCTCGCGGAGCGCGAGGAGCGGCAGCTGGCGGGGGCAGCGGTGCTGGTCGGGCCGCCAACACGGAGCCGTCGACCCGGGGACCTGCGCCGGCCGAGGAGACCGCCCCCGCCGCCCAGGCGGCGAGCCCTGCCTCCCCGCCCCCGGAGGGGGCCCCAGGCGCACAGGGGGCCGAGACCGCAGCCCCAGCAAGCCGCGCTGCGGCCCCGACCGCGGCCCCCGGCACGCCGCCAGCGCGGGGGGTAGCCCCCGCGCGGGCCCCGGGCGCCTCGCCGGAAGCCGCTGCAGCTGCAGCAGAGGGCAGCGAGGGCGCGAAGTCTCGCGCCCACACAACCCCAGCCACACCCACACCAGCACCTGCAAGCCGTACCCCCCAAAGGCCGCCTTCCCTACGGGACGGCCGTGGCCCATCCGCCCCCCGGTGCCCGAGGGTACGCCGCCAGGCGTCACGCTGCCGCAGCTGCGGCGGCAACAGGACGCCCGGCGCGTGATCCGGGAGGGGTGGACAGCGCGCAGGCGGGGAAGGGTGCCGGCCACTGGAGTGCGGAGCGGGGGACAGGAGGCGACAGGGGGAGTGCCCAAGGACAAGCGCAGGGGGCAGGCCTGGGCTCACGCGGCAAGGAGCGAGGGCGAAGGCGTGGGCAAGGCGCTGAGGCCAGCGGCAGCGGAGGGGGACAGGGCACGGGCAGCGTCCGGCATGACGCGGGACAAGGAGCAGGGACAGGGCAAGGGCACGGGAAGGGCAACCAGGGGCGCGAGCAGGGCGCCAAGGCGGGCGGCCAGGGAGCGCATGGAGTGGAGCAGGGCGCGGTTGGCGAGCGTTGGCGCAGCCAAGGGCATGGGCACGGGCACGGGAAGGATACGGGTGCTGGCGGTGCAGCCCATGGCGCAGGTGACAGTGCGCGGGACGCACGGCGTCGGCAGGGAGACAAAGGCGTGGGGGCCGGGAAGGGACCCAAGGGCAAGGTCAAGGGCAACGTAGGCCCCCGGGGACAGACGAGACAGGGCACGGGAGCTGCGGGGGGAGGGCGGGGCGAAGGGAGGGGGACGGGGGGCAGGGCGCCCCCGCAGCCGGACGTGCAGCTGGTGCTGTGCATCCCCCCCGGCATCCAAAAAAAGCCGGCGCACCACACCCACCACCACCACCACCACCACGCCCACCTCTACAACATCGACCCTGACGCCGGAGACCTAATCTCCCCCCAGCCCCCCCGACCCCAGCACCAGCCAGCCCCCCCCGCGCCGATGCCGGAGCCGGCGCGGATTGCCGCTGCCCCGGCGGCGGGGGGGCGGGGCGCGGCGGCGGCGCCGCAGGCACAGGGGCCGCAGGGGGAGCCGGCGCGGGGGGCAGAGGGAAGCCGGCCCTGGGACCGGGACTGGGACGCAGTCCCAGACCCCCTGGGGGGTGAGGCCCTCCCCCTGGTGGTGGAGGTGTACAGGTGGGTGAGCTAGGCCTGCTCGGGGACCACCAGGGGGATGAGGAACCGGCCCTTCGATGCCGTGCTCTTCCGGAGGGACGGAGGCAACCAGGAGCTGCCCCCGGGGGGTGGGCGGCCCCAGAGGACCACAGGAGGGTCCCCCGGGCGGTGATTCGGGCGGCGTGGCCCGACAGGGAGCCGACGTTCCCCGTCTTCATGGAGGGGGGGGCGGTGCTCCGCATCACGGATGCGGATGCCAACAACTGGCTCTCCCGGGCCTTGCGCAAAGCCCTCAGCAACTGGCGCTACCGCCGGCGGAACCCGCCGCCGCCGCAGCCCCAGCCCCCACGCAAGCGACGACGCAGGTGACGGCCGCGCCCCGCCGGTCCAGGCGATGAGCGCAAAGGGGTGGGGAAGGGACAGTGCAGCGGGACGCCCGCCCTAGCAGGGCCGGGCTTCCGGACCCGGAGCACGACCCCCACCCCCCCCCACAGTACGACGCGGCGGAGAGACGCGCACCGCTTCCAGTAGGGGAGAGGGCGGGGGCAACGAGCGCGGGGGGAGGCCCATTGCCCCGCAGGCCGCTACCCACGAACCGCTGACCCGAACCGCCGCCCGCAGCACTCGCCGCCCCCCCCCCCCCCCCGGCCAGCCGGCACTGCGCGGCGACAGCGAGGAGAGCAGGGGGCCCGAGCGAGGGCCTGAAGGATGGAGGGGGGCGGGGGAAGAGCGCGCCCCCCCCGTTGGCGGCTGGCCCCCCGGGACCGGAACCACCAGGCCGCCCCCCCCGCAACCGCTGGGGGGCGACGCCAGGGGACCAGGGGGGGACTGCGGGGAACCCCTCCTCACCCCCCCTCTCCTCCCCCCCCTCCGGCCCGCGGACAGCCGGACGCCGGCCAGGGAGGCGGCGGCCCCGCAACCCCCCCCGAGAGGGCCGCGGCACCCGGGGGGGGGGCTGCCACAGCCGCAGCGACCGCAGCCGCGCGCCAAGTGTCCCCAGTCAGCCGCCCACTCACTCCCGCAGTGCCCGCTGCCGGCCAGCAGCTCTGCCCCCGGCGCTCCAGGGCGCCCCACGGGCCGCAGCGGAACGGCGGCACCCAGGAATGCAGCATGGAGGGTGGGGCGCAGACGAATCAACCCGCCTTGGTGTCCGCCCGGGGAAGGCGGGGAAACAGACCGCGGCAAAGTGGCCTCCCCGCCCCCCACCCCGCGGGGCCCTCCGAGCGAGCCCCCGGGGGTACGGCGCACTGGCAGCCCCCCCCCCCCCCCGCCAGGCTGACCCACTGACGACCGACCAGACCGCGCCTGGCGCCCGGGGCTGCGCGGCAACCCCGGCTGAAGGTAAATACCCAGGGGGGGTGCACCGGAGAAGAAAAAAAACCGGGCTGGGCGCCACGGGCCACCCTGCCCGGGGTAGGGGGGTGGGGAACCACGGCACGCCCCCCCCTGCCCTTTCCCCCCCACTCCCCCCTCCGTCCTGCGGGCACGGGGACGCCGGCCCTCAACGCCCCCCGAGGCAGAGGGGACCACTCCCCTCCCCCCGAAGGGGCCGCCGCGCCCAGGGGGGGGACACAGCTGAGCCCGCCCGCCGCGCGCCCCCATGCCCCCCACTGCCTGCTCCGGCGGGGGCCGCGACAGGCGGGCGAACCCGCGCCAGTGCACAAGGACGACACGCGGACCACGCCCGCGGGCGGCACATGAACACGAACCGGAGGAGAATGGGGCCCACGCCTGCCATGAGCTGAGTGTCGCCAATGACGGCCGCTTTGTCCCCTGCCCAGGGAAGGCAGAGGGAAGGACCGAGGCAGAGCGACCCCCCGCCCTGCCAGGCCCCCCGGTCACTCCTCCAGGCAGAGCGGCTCACAGGCCGCCCCTCCCCCCCCCCTTGGCCAGGCTGACCCGCCGGCGGCAGGCCGCACCCGGCGCCCGGGGCTGCCCCACGACCCCGGCCGAACGCGTACACCTTGGAAGGATGCGCCGGCGACGAAGAGGGGACTGGCCAGGGGGCCACAGGCCGCCCCCTCCGGAGGAGGGAGGTGGGGAACCACGGCGCCAGTCCCCCCCCTGTCCCCGAACTCCCCCCCACAGACCCGCGGGCCACGGGGGCGCAGGTCCCCCACCCCCCGACACGACCGCGGCGTCTGGGGGGGGTCGCAGCAGGGCTCGCCTCCACGCCCCATGGAGCCTGCTCCCGCAGGACCCGTGAAGGACAAGCAAACCTGCGCCAGCACACAAGGGCGCCCCACACGGACGGCGCCCGGGGACAGCGAAGCAGCCCCGAACCTGGAGTATGGGGGCCACGCCCTCCATGGCGAGAGCGACGCCAAAGACACCCGCTTTGTTGCCTGCCCAGGGAAGGCAGAGGGACGGCCCGAGGCAAGGCGACGCCCCGCCTCACTGGCCCCCCCTGGCCGCACCGCCGGGGGGGACGGCGCGCAGCCCCCCCCCCCCACCCCACCCCACCCCCCGGCGCTGGAACGCCCCAGACGCGCAGAAGCACCGTGCGGGGAGCGCACAGCCCCAAGCCAGGTAGGGGAGAAACAGGAACGCCCCCCCCCAACCCAGCAAGCCAAACGGAGCACGGGACCGATGCAGGACACGCGCCGGGGCAAGCACCGCGTGGAACGGCCCTATTAGCGCCCAGCACCGGGACCGCGCGAGGTGCGCTTGCCACACCAACCAGGGGAGGGGGGCGGGGCGACGCCGCGAGAGCGCGATCGCACACGCACACAAAAGACACGCGGGGAATACCAGAAGCGAAACCGGACCGAGTCCGTGAAACGCACGGACCGCATGGAATGGCGTACCAACCAGCGAGGATAAGGGACACCCAGGAGGGACGGCCCGCCACACACAGCGCGGGAAACGCGGGGCGGGAAGAGGGAAACGGGGAGGACACGACACCCGGCACCGGCCCCAGCCCCTCGAACCTGGGGAAGCCGGGGAGGGACAGGGCACCGGGCCCCGTGAACCCGAGGGACTCCGCCACCAGGCAGGAGGTGTGTCATGAAGGGCCCTCCACTTGATCCTGGTGGGAAGGATATCACCTGGCCCGACCGGGTGGCCCCCAGGGGCCGAAAGGCGTCTAGTACCCGCAAAATCAAACCTCAAACATCAAACCTCAAAATTCCCAAGCAATGCCTCGTTCAAGTCTGTCACTCTACTATGGTATGCACCAACCTTTTTTTTACCACAAATGTCTATGAAGTTTGCCCAGGTGACCTTTGTCCGCACAATTGAAAGGAGGTAGTCAATAATGCACTCAGGGCCAGGATCCCGAGGTGCCCTTAGGCGTGCCAGCAATGGCTTCCTAGGACATTGCCTAAGCCGGCTCTTTGGGTTGCAACTTCTTCTTTGATTTCTCCGATAGCTTGTGCCATGGAAGAGGAGGTCGGCCCATTGCACTGAGTGCGTGTGGTGTGTGTCGTGTGTTGTCTGCGTGATATTTGCTCTTCCCATAACGAGACACATGACATGGGCAACAATCCAATTTGAAACCTCATGAGATATCAACATGACATGAGTGCAGTGTGGGCAATGAAGCAATGGCAGCGCAAATACAAAGCCCAGCAATGTTCTCAAACTGCCTCAATTATGTCAATTATGATGGATTGGGAATGTGGCTGGTTTGAGGCATTTTTAGCACCCTCTGATACTTCGTCTTGAGCAAAGACCTTTTGGGGTCATAATTTGTGGTTTATCAGGCCCGAACCAACCTTACAAATGAGGTTGAACAACTTGAAATCTCATGACATCTCCTCTAAATCTACCTATACTAGAATTACGCGTTAAAAACGGCAAATATGGCTCTATGGAGGCAATTTTGGCACCCACTTTTCGTTGATCATGAGCCAAGAGCATTTAGGGTCAGATATGGTGGTATGCCAGGGCAGAACTAACCTCAGGAACGAGGTTGAGCAATTTGAAATCTCATGATGCGTCCCCTAAATCCACTTATACGAGATTTACACGTTACATACTGCAAATATTGCTGTTTTGAGGCAATTGTGGCTCCCGCCATTCATTTATCTTGAGCCAAGAGCACTTAGGGTCACAAATGGTGGTTTGCCAAGGCCCAACTAACTTTCGGAACAGGGTTGAGCACTTTGACATCTCATGACACTTCCCCTAAATCTACTTATACTCGAATTGGGCGCCAACAAGGGCAAATATGGCTGTTTTGAGGCAATTTTGGCACCCGCTGTTGATATGTGTTGATGCAAGAGGATGTAGGGTCACATATGTTGTTTTCCCAAGGCCAAACTGAACTTAGCAACAAGCGTGAGCAATTTGAAATCTCATGAGACCTCCCCTAAATCTACTTATGCGAGAATTACAAGTTAAATCGGGCAAATATGGCTGTTTTGGGGCAGTTTTGGCACCGCCCCTCAACTATCTTGATACACCAGCATTTAGGGTCACATAACCTTATGGAGAACCTTGACCAGCTTGAAATCTCACGAGACCTCCCCGAAATCCACTTATGCCACTTTCTTCGTGAAAAAGTGCCAAGAAAGGCCCAAAAAAGCGGTATTTTGGTAATATCTCCCTAAGCTTTGATGGAATGACCGTCATTTGGTTACAGGAGCAGGATATGATTGCGATTGGCGGATTGCGGTTCTAAAATTGGCCTTACTGCGCACAGAATTGGCACAAATCTCACAGAATGAGCCAAAAATGATTACGGAGGCGGCGAAATCGCCACCGCAGTGGTTTCTGTGATAGTGCGGCAACTGAATTTTGGGATGTGGCGACATTGTAAAATCATATGTCAGTGGGAAAGGCAAGGGAGGACGCGGAGGCTCTGACCGCAAGGCGGACAAGGACAAGAATGTGGACCAGTCCAGAAGGAACCTCAATACTACGCCAGGGGGGAACTCTGAGCCCTCTGGTGGGCAATCAAACACGGAACCTACGACCCGTTCCCACCCACCATGATAGACTTGACCGCATCTCAGGGAACCCTGTTTGAACCGTATTTGAATGGTTTGAACCACCGAAAAAATTCAAACAGGGCAGTTGAATCTGTTTGAATTGATTCAAACGTCGAGCGCCGCCGCCGCCGCGTGCGCCGCCAGGGGCCTGTCGCATTCTGTCGCAAATTTCGGACTCTTTGCAAGTTTTGCAATTTTTTAGGCGACCGCAGACAATTTGCACGCAATATTTAGTTGCAATCAGGACCGCTTTAGCACCAGTTTTGCTGGGATTCTCATTTTTTTGGTTCCCACGTTCCTCTTCACCATTTCACGTTGGCAACTTCCCTTGTTGCTAATGCAGCGCCTTTTGGCATGTCCCAAACGCTAAGGGACGCGTTAGAACCGGTCTACGGGCGCCGCCCATTCCGGAACGAGAATCTGGAGGCCAATTTGGTGACATTTTTTAAGCACCGGTATGGCCGTGCCTTGTTACGCCGGTTGTCAACGAAAGTCGGTGTTTCCCGTCGGATCAAGAGGAGCATCAAACAAAAAATGGAGGAGGTGTTGACCCCAACAGAGGGTGTTTGGTTGATTTTAAAATTGCAAATGCCCAAATCGAGGTGTGCGTTTGAATCCGTGTTTGAATCGATGCAAGTGCTTCAAACGTGTACTTTGAATTTGTTTGAACACTTCAAGTGATTCAAACACGGATGTCACACCTCAGGTACAAAGATTTCCTAATTTGGGTCCACGAAAAGGCAGTGGCGGCCGAAGTGCCCGCGCTCAAAATGTGGTGCAAATGTGTTCCATCCAATGAAAGGATGGATGCTACGTGGGAACGCCTCGCCTCTGTTCAACAGCTCGAGGCCCAGATTCATGACCCTTCAACAGGTCAAGATCAGGCGGCAGAAAAAGTTTGTAAGTGTGTTTTGGCCCTTTGAGGACCTTTTGGAGTACCTTCCCTCCCAACCAGATCTAATGGAATTTCACGAGCCGGACTATCGCTCTGTACTCATCGTCCGAGGGGATGACTTTCCATGTGTTGCCCGCCCATGGTGTCAACTCACCGTGTCGTTTGAGAACCACGGGGAGCGTGCTTGGAGCATTAACTACACCTGGACCTTGGATTTGTCACTTTGCTCCGAGCACAATGTAGAGGCTCTTCGGGATTTAATGGCACACAACCCGGAGCGCATCCAACATTTTCCAGACAATGGTTGGATTGTGTTCTGTGGTTATAGGGTTGATTGCGGATGCACCGTCGGGGGTGATCACCTTGGCTTTGCCATGTCTTCGGGTTGAGTGTATGGTTGGGGGTGGGGGCTCCTTACACATATGCGACGTGGAATGCGGCCCGCAACCAATGTGAACACACTACAAGGGTCCGTTCCTGGAAGGGGCATAAGACATTTCTGAACATTTTTCAGCGGAGTCGGCCGAAACCTACCCTGTCCGATGTTTATTGGTTCATCCGCCTTCCTCTTTTGAACGGCAGGACCGGTTTTTTTCAATTGTCATGTGCATTTTGCACTGTTTAATTTCTGTGGGCAACCAAACCACGCTTTACGTGCGCCGCTACGCCAAGAAGGTGGCACCGACCGTGCGTGCTGAGGTCCAAAAATTTTTGACCGAGGCGAATCCGAAAATCTCGCTCCAAGAAAGGCCAGCCCAAAGGGTGAGGAAACATGGCGTCTGTTGATTGTGTGGCCGGCCATCGCTCATTTGTTGCATGTGCCCTGTCGTGCACAAAAGGCCGTGATTGCGATGGGCAAGCTGTGCGCAGCTCTGTTCTCTACATATCATAAGCCCTCCACATTTGAATGTGCCAAAGTAGTGCGTAGGTTTCAGGAGGAAATTTGCCCGCGTCTTCGCTTGCCTTATCTGTCATGGCTTTGCCGTGATGCACGCAGGGTACTGGATGCCATTCGCCCTTGGGGATGTGCGATGTTTTCCGGGGACGTTGTGGAGTCTCTGAATGCTTTTTTGAAGAACATTTTTTTCACTGCCACGTCTCGGGGAGGGGGGAAGGGCACACCGGAGGAGCAACTCATTGAGTTGCTCTTCCCAGCAATGAGCCGTGGTTTCTTGTACAAGGAAATTCCACGTTGGAGGGAGGTGGAGGGCCTGGGTGCACTGCAAATTTAATATTCTGGGGACGTTGCTAGGGAGTACTTGGGGGAAATGTTGGAGAGTCGGTGTTGTATTCCCATGGGACCAACGGGGGGGGGAGAATAGTTTGTTACTGCGCATATTATTTTGGTCCGTTTGAATCCGTTTGAATCAATTCAGGTGCTTCAAGTAGGACATTTGAATCACGTAGGGCTATTCAGGTGTCATTCAAACGTCGTGTATTTTACGTGTTTTGACCCGTCTGCTGTGTCGTGGTGTTCTCGCCGGGCTTCCTCTGTCAATATTCCAGTGTGCATTAAAGGGCCCGTTGTCATGGCGGGCCTGGACCAGGCGCTGTGAGGCTTGGCCTCGGGTCAGCTGCAGGCGATCGTGGCGGCAGCGCAATCCAAACTGCAAGCAGTACCGACAACTGGCTCGACGTCCGCTTCAGCAGCCGTTGATGTCGCCGTTCACGACACCAAGATTCTCTTTCCACCCGTCTTTCGCATGTTGCCAGATATGTCGAACGGGCGCTTCCCCAACCCAGACTCCGCGCTCGCACGGGCCGAGCCCGCGTTTGGGTGGCTCACGGACGTTACCGCGAAATACCTCTTCGAACGAACGCTCTACATCTGGAAAGGGAAGCGGGCCAGTGCCAGGTCGACCTGTCAGACCGTGTTTCCGTGGGAGACGACTCCACTGTCAATTTCCGACTGGCAGGGTTGGAAAGCTGCCAGCATCGGATTGGACACCGATGGAAAAATGACGTTTGATGCACACCAAGTTCAGCGTCTTTTTGAGATGTGGAGTCACCACGGACTGGGAACAGTGGCTCCTGGCGGAATCAATACCCACTGCCAATCATATGGGCCCAACTTCTGGTTTAAAAACCAAGATGAGATCGACCCTGACTGGCATCCACTGGAGCCACCAGCCTCGGTGCACAAGGTGGGGGGGACCATTTCGACTGGCGGGAACAAGAAGAGGCTGCAGGGCGTGATTGGTGACCTCGAGGTAGACGAGAGCGGGCAACCGGAGAAAAAGCAGCGGCGTACGATGGGCGCATCAGCATCCGCATCAGCATCCGCGGCCGTTTCCCTGCCCTACGCGCCTCCAGCCGAGCCCACCGGCATGGAGGCCGTGGGCGACGAGTCGCTGCACGTACTACCCTCGGTGATCAAGCAGGAGTCGCAGGACGAGATGATGGCCCCCACAGCCGCTCCGGCCGCTGCCGCCGGCGGTGTCCCGGTGTGTGATGCTCTGTAGGTTCAAACCTGTCTTGTGTGCTTGGAACGCAATTCAAATGCGTCCCGTGTGGTTCAAGCGTGATTCAAGCCCGGCATGTGAACTGCATTTGAACTATCGGTGTGACGTTTGAATCACGGTTGATTTTTGTGTCACCGTCTCCAACGGGCGTTCGGAGCCGTGTTCAACCACGACGTGTTGGTGCTTGATGAGCGGGGCCCAGGCGTTCTTCTCGCCGGCGGCAGCATGGTCACCAGCATCAGCAACTACATCCACGCAGCAAGGATCCAGACGCGCTGGAGAGGCAGGTCCGACGATGGACAAGGTCGATGAATCAAGCCCAGTCGGATTTCGCTGACGCGACCCCGCCCGCAGGCCAGCCCAAAATGGGAGAGTCTCTGAGACCAAGGGCAACAATGCCCCAGCCACCGCTGCCCTTGTCCGGAACGTCAGCAACGTCTGCTGTCCCGTCTGCCGTCCCGACTGCCGTCCCGTCTGCCGTCCCGTCTGATAGGACAGCTGCGCCCAAGGACATCACGGCAAACCCTCGACTGGCCAAATTTTTGCGACCGTTGCAACCGCAGCAACGAAGGCCCCCGACAGACTCGAGCGCGGAGTTCTCCTTGATCCGCCAAACAGAGGAGAGGCTGTCGCAGAAGCGGCCAAATCCGGGCCAAGGGGCAGCCTGAAGCAAGCCATGGTGGCGGCTGCCTTGGCGAACGTCAGGTTGCGCGATCGAGTGCTGGAGGCAGCGGCAGAGGCCCACGGGGCACACGACTCCTCCACCAAAACTTCAAGTAGCGAATTCGAACCATCGCTGGCGCACAAATCCCGCCTGCGGGTCAAGCCAAGTAGCCGCCTGGTGACTGGGAAGCAGCAACTCAGCGAGGCTGTGAACGCGCACGCTGAAGCCAAGGGGTCAAGGAGTCATGGAAGTCAAGGAAGGGGTCAAGCACCCTAGGAGTCCTGGTTGGCTAAACAGACCAAGAAGGTGAAGGCTTCGGCAGTGTCGGAGGCCAAGAAAATGGTGAGGCACACGAAGGACGAATCCGCCAAGACGCAGGCCGTCAGGGAGCAAGCGGCCAAGAAGCAGGTCGCCAAGGGACACAACGCCACGGGGCAAGCCGCCAAGCCGCAGGCCGTCACGGAGCAAGCGACCAAGGATCAAGTCGCCAAGGGACAGACCGCCACAGGGCAAGCCCCCAAAGCCGCAGGCCGCCACCGTCGAGGGTGGCAATAAATGGGATCCGACAGCGGGCTTCGTTGCTGATTGCGTTGCTGCCAAGAATGAGGCCACCAAACAGCAGGAGGCCAACGAGGACGAGCCCGAAGAGCAGCCTGAGGAGCCTGCGCAGGTGCGCCCATTTGAAGTGCATTTGAAATACGGTCGATCCAATTCAACGACTTCAAACATCGAACTTGAACCACTTGAATGGCGTTTGAATTCTGTTTGAACCCAGCCCGACCCCCAGCACATTTGCCCTTTTCGTACTGCAGGAGGAGGACTCTGACGACGCCAATGAACGGGCCAGGGAAGAGTATGGGCTTCTGGCGAAAGCTGCTTTGCGATGGGCGGTGTTTGAGGACCACAGAGAGATCCGCGTCATGCCGGGAATCCGGGGGAAGTCCTCGACGAAGAAAGCGGACCACGTCCAGGTCAAGATGATCGGACAGGGAGGCAGAGCCAAAAGTTACTGGACGGTGAACGTGGACAAAAAGACAGCGAGCTTCACCAGCAAGAGGAAGGCCGAAGAGGCGGCGGCAGCTCTGCGCGCGGACCTTGCAGCGCGGCTGCTGCAGACCGCGAGCGCCGAGGACAGAACTGTGGCGCCGGCACCAGAGGCGCAGGGTGCGACGATGGTGATGAGCTTGTGCAGGTGGGCGGTGGTGCTGGCGTGCAGGGTGTGGAGGGTGTGGAGAGTGCGGAAGGTTTGACGGGAGCGCACGATGTGGTGGTGAAACTGGAGCCTGAAGACAACCTTGGGGACATCAATATGAAGGTGCCGCCGGAGGACAGCCCTGTGGCAGAGGACAGTGCGGCAGCACAGGGCAGTGCCGTGCCTGCGGACAGTGCGGAGACGCAGGACACGCAGGTGCTGTGGCAGAGTCCGGCGGACAAGGATGCGGCTGAGGTCCGCCGATGACTCGCAAGAACAAAAGGTGTGCCCCTTCTGCGAGAGCTGCAGACTGCGTCCGGTTGGCGACTCGAGGTGAAGCACAATGCCAAACTGCGGTCACTGTACTTGGGTGCCATGCGCAGGTGCTCTGTGGTGACGGTTAGTGCGGCGATGCAAGCAAATCGCAGCCTGACCACCCGCCTGAAGCCATTTCGACGCGTCCTGTTTCCCACGTTCTCCTGGACGGCGATAGGAGTATTCCGTTTCCTTGAAGAAGGCCAACCCATGCTGCTGCACATGCACCCACGTGACGATGGGCCTCTCTCGTGCGACCTTTCGCTTGGCGCACACGTCGGTGGCGAACTCTGGACGAGAGGTCTGTTGGACGGCTATGGCGCCCGTTTGCGGCCGTCATGGGTGCAGTGGGACGGGGACCGGCTGTATGGAGGCACCATCTTGCCGCGCGAAGGGGTCGCCTCCAATGCATACAGGCCGCAGTGCCCGCTGCGCTGGACGGGCGAGCGCTGAGTGGTGGTCTTTTTTTCGATTATGGGGTGGGCCAACACTACCCGAGATGTTGCCCACCCGCTGGAGGCAACCGCATTCCCACGCTAACAGATTCACGATGACGGCAGATGACCCACATAAGTGAGCTTGAGTGCGTCAATGAGAGTAAGGGTGTGGGATTCAGGCAATTTGTCGATTGAACCTGATCCACACTAGACATGCAATGAGCGTTGGGTCGTACACGCGCTTTTAGCAGACCCCCCACCAGAAAAAAGCGACCAGCAACGGCAAAAGACTCTGTCATTTCCGTGTTTTCCATCTCTTTTGGTGAAAAAATGGGTGTGGGTACATTTCAGCGCTTGAGTTGATTCAAACAGGGGCTGGGCAATTCAAACGGGGCATTTGAATCACCTGATGGGCGTTTGAATTGTGTATGAAGCGTGTCGGGTGTTTGTGAGATTTGGGGTGTTCCGGCTGTTTACACGCTCTGTGACCGCTTCTGAGATACTGCAACCCAATCTACAAGCCACCCAGCGGTGATGTTGTATGTTCTGGGAATCTTCGGGGATGCGGGTAGGATGTGTGGTGTGCATGGTGATGACTGAGGGTAAGCTGTTGGGCCGGGCCTGAGGCACCACATGCACAGGACTGAACGCACAATACACCTGGGCATGTCATTGCACACTTTATGCGCTGTGCCAATGCTTCGCTGTTGCGGGGAGGAAGCGTGGAGAGGGCCAAATCAAGTAGAAAACAGCACTGTAGTAGTAACACGGGGACCAGGTCCATTCAAGTGATTCAATTACCACACTTGAATTGAGGTTTGATTCACGGAGGCTCCGCCGGCTCTACCAGCAGGCGCAAGGGGGGGGGTTCCTGTGTGCTACACCACAGCAAGGGTGAATAGTATCTAGTAAGCACGTTGCACAATGGCTAGGCAGTTTTTTCAGACGCCTACAGGCTGCAGAATGTTACGAAAGGACACTTTGCCACACAGCGGTGTTTGAATCACAACTTGAATCAGCGCCGCCGGCGACGGCACACCGAAACTGTTACTTTTTTGTTGCAAGCCGTGCAGGTTGGTTTTGAAAGGCATTGTTTTTGATGAAACAAACAAACAGGGAGTCCAATAAGCCACAAAGGCAGCAGACCGGCACACAAGACGAATGAGAATCATGCCTTTGTCCATACCACCGGGCTCCTGATTCAAACATGATTCAAACGTGGTTCAAGTCAATTCAAACACCGCCTCTGAGTCACATTTGAATCAGTTTGAATCAGGGGGCTATGCCAGATGCGGTCACTTCTATCACCATGGGCAGACACAAGCACAACAAGAACAAGGGACTAAGCGTGCCAACGAAGATGGAGACCAGTCAAACGCCCGCAAACGCTCCGTTTCATGCGCATGGCGCGGAAACTACAGAAGAAGGGGTTTGAAGTGACCTGCCCCGCGGAGTTCTGACAGGGACGCTCCGGGGGGCCCACAGACCTGGTGTTCCGGGTAAATAATCATCTTTGGGGACGTGAATACCTGGGGGTACTGGATACTGGAGCCACTATATCTATTGTGGCCAAGAAAGTATTACCTCGTAAGGACCTGAAGAACATCATGCCTACCGCAGCCATCCGCATGGGAGATGAGCATGTGGTGCACAGTTGTGGGGACTGTGAGGTCGAAGTGCCTATGGGATCTAGCAGCATTGCCCACAGGTTCTACGTGATGGACACCGAAGCCTCCGACTTTGTACTGGGGACCGACTGCTTCGTCGAGGACTCCCAGATTCGATCCCTCACCCTGCAAGCACCCTACCTCCTCCAAGTGGACCATGGTGACGGATGGGAATCTGTACCTCTGGAGCAGTCCGAACACACATCTAGCTACCTGACGGTAGGCAAGAAGGAGCCCTGAACCATGATGGTCGCCTCCAAAACCGAGGCTTATCAGCTCCTAGGAGTTGTCCTGGACCAAGGTCTGAAGAATTCGGGATACTCCCGGGAAGACCTGAACGTGGAGCTATTCGGCAGCGACAAGCAACATGTCATGGACCTCTACTGCAGCAAAGGAAAAAATTGCTGCTATTAATTTTACTGGCCCTCTTTTGGGATGGCCTGCGGGAACCCAAGATTCAGTGAACTGGGGAAGGTCTTGACCAAGGTGGCCCTGGAACCTTCCTGTATGGTCCTGTGTTCCCCGGATTGGGGAGCCCATGGGGGAAATGAGTACTGGCGTACTCTATTGGACAGGCTGACACTCACCTCCATCCAACTGCCGGACGACGCCATCTTCGTGCCTTTGGGCCGCAAGACACCCATCGGGGAACCTGCATGGGGGAGCATGCTAAGCGTGGTGGACGGAGGCTTAGCCCTAGTGCCTTGGGAAGATCTGGATCCTGCTATGGTCCAGAGAAATTCGACGTGAGAGCAGCGGCTACACCCTTGATGTCCTGAATAATCAACTACGACCTCGAGACGCCGTAGAAAATGTGCCTGGGGGAGACGAGTATGTCGTGTCTGACACTGTTGCCCCCAACTCCCCCTGCCGTGTATCTAATCGTGATGTAGTCTCAGAATGTGGGCTATCTGAGCTACCCAGCTCTATACACTCTGACGACAAGACTGAGCATGACGCCTTCTTCGTGCAGACGTGCGTGGAGGAAGTGGAGAACGCCGATTACGCTGCCCCACAAAAACCCCTACTCTCCATGAGGGGAGAGGAGCCCCTGGACGAGGAGCTGGATCCCTGATCCAGGCTGAGAGAGTACGTGGACTCCAAGAGAAGATTGGTGGCGAAGAAGCTATGCTACGCTAGGCCTACCCGCCGCTCCTGGCCGTTGAAGCAAGGGTCTGGGGGTCCCAACTGAAGGAGGATCCCGAACAGAATATTACCACCTTGCAACGAGAGGTGGGTCTGAAGCTCATGAAGAGGGTGTGAGGTGCCCATGTGAGGACCCCACTGGAGGATGAACTCTCAGAAAAATGCGTATGTGAAAGCCCTCGAGTGTGCCTATATCGTCACCGACCACCTGAGACTGTGGAACAAGACCTTCTCCACGCCTATCAAGGACTGAAGGATATGATCAAGGACGCTGAGCCAGTTGAGGTCCACCTCCCCGCTTCTATACACCAAGGGGCAAGCAATCTACACTCTGACGAGGACATGGAGGACAAGATCAAACTCTTGGACCCTAGAGTACAGAAGCTGATCAGGACCTATCGGGAGGTATTTGGAGAACTACTCCCTCCAGCCTCCTGTCACAAGCTGGTACAGATGGACCTCAAGCTGAAACCCGAGGCCGTTGGCCACAAGATACGTAGGAGACCCTACCCGGCTCCTAAAGAGCAGGCTGATGAGATAGAGCGACAGATACAAGAATGTATCAACGCTGGCCTGGTCCTGGAGTACAAGGATGGGGACTACCCCCAACATTGCAGCCCTCGTTTCCTGGTGGCTAAACCTGGGTCTACACCCAAACGGCTGGTAGTGACCTATGGAGAGCTGAACGAGAAGATGCTGAACCACTCAGGGTCCGTCCCTAACATGAAGTCAACCCTCGAGAAGATAGCCTCCTGCCGCTAGAAGACGAAGATGGACAAGCGGAGTGGATTCTGGCAAGTGGACCTGAAACCCAATGCCAAGGAGCCCCTAGCCTTCATCACCCTTCCGGGGAGGGTGTTGAAGTGCAAGGTCATGCCCTTTGGCGTGGCTAAGGCACCCGCTCCTTTTGAAGAGCTGATGAACAAGATCCTCTCCATCCTACATCCGAGACCTGTGGTGCAAGAACTCATATCCAGGGGAGCCCAGACGGAAGCACACATCGACGACGTATGCCTGGGAACGAATACGCAAGAGGACCACCTAATCCTCTTGGGCGAGTTCTTTGCAGTCTACCAGGAGAACCACACCAGACTCAAGCTGAAGAGGTGTGAGTTCATGCAGAAGACTATGCAGTACCTGGGGTTCGACATATGGGTGGTGGAACCCTGCGGCCTCTAAGGCCATTCCCCTGATGGATGCTAAGGTACGACACGAAGACCCCAAGATAGGACTCCATGATGTACGCATTTTCATTTGGGCCTGCAACTTCTATCGCCGCCACATCAAAAATTTCACCTACACCAGCGCCATCGGAGGACCTCATTCAGAAGACTACCACCTGGCGCTGGGGCCCTCAAGAACAACAAGCGTTTGAAGAGCTCAAGGACAAATGGCCAAAGCTAAGTGCTTGGGCGTGCCTAGAGCACAAGGGGAAATTATCCTGGTGACTGACTCCAGCAATGTGGGCGGAGGTGGAACGTTGTTCCAGTGGCAAGCACTAGAGAAGTAGGAGTTCCACTCGGCCATCTCCCAATGGGGTACTGATGGACTAAACCGGAACGGTACCCTCAAGCACAGCTACCCTGACAACAAATGGGTCCTGGTTCCCCTAGGGCATTGGAACTGGAAATCGAACCAGGCCCGCGGTAACTACACTACCTATGAGCAGGAACTGCTCGCGGGTATGCTAGTGCTGTCCTCTCAGTCCCGACTGTTTCGGGAGTAACCCAGTGGTTTGGCTGTGTGACAGAGAACCGGTCTGTACCTTCCAGAAGGGAGCCCCGCCTGAGAAGGCTAAGCTCAGACGCTGGTGGACCTACCTGAGCCAGCTACGACTCTCTGTACATGATATCCAGGGCGTCAAGAACGCTTTGCGGACTACATCAGCCGCAACAACTTTGAAGACATGATTGGTGCCAGGTCTGACGAGCTAGCCAAGGAGGCGTTCAGCCGTATGGATGTACACCTGAACCTCAACATGACCAAGATCAGACCTCTAGATGGACTCCAACAGGTGGGTTACCTGAAAAAGCTTGGACACATCTACAAACGCCTGGAGAAGCCTCTGGAACCCGCTCTGGTCAACCAGGAGCAGTGGAGGCAGTACAAGACCTACCTCTGGCATGAGGACCGGACATTCGTGC
Organism: Eutreptiella sp. 'Long Island Sound 2002'; assembly: GCA_964036045.1. Lineage (NCBI taxonomy): Eukaryota > Euglenozoa > Euglenophyceae > Eutreptiales > Eutreptiaceae > Eutreptiella > Eutreptiella sp. 'Long Island Sound 2002'. Next base: position 19,336,051 of record OZ038384.1, on the reverse strand, counting down.
CTAGCGACCGTATCCTGGCACTCCTGAAGTAAACCCATGAATCCAGTGGTCATGTGGGAGCGAACCGTACCCTGAGGCTGTTCAAGCAGTGCTTCCATTCTACGTGGAAGGACGATCAGCCTCGGACAACCCTCCAGCCTATCGTGGACAAGTGCCCTTGTCGGTCCTGTACACCTGGGGATGTCAGGGACAGAGGTCTCTATTCGACGCTCCCTCTCCCCCACTGCGCCAACAGTGTTCTCTACGTGGACTACACGGAGATGCCTACGTTTGGGGGCTATGACTTTGCCCTAGCGGTAACCTGTTGGCGGACCCGGTTTACCAGGGTGTTCCCATGTACTAAACGCATCAGCGGCGAGGAGACCATCAAGATACTCCTGGAAGAGTGGTTCTGTGTCTATGGGGCACCAAAAGGGATTAACTCGGACGAGGACGTCCGAGTACGCTCGGACACTGGCTGGTACAAGAGAGTCCTGAGGTCCCTCAACGTCCAGGTGTCAACGAAGATTCCCTATGCTCATACGAGTAACCCCCTATGTGAGCGACAGATTCGAGTTCTCAAAGAGAACGCAAGGATATCGTGCAGAACTGAGCGCACTAAAGACTAGGTGAGACTACGCCCCGTCATCTCCTTGATGATGAACTCCCAGGAGAGTGCAGTAACTGGCTATTCGCCCCATGAGCTGTTCATCGGACGCCCGGCTTGGTTCCTGCACGCTCCCTATCCTGAGGATTCCTACTCCACTGTGGGTAAGTGGGTGAAGGAGCAACAAGACAAGGTGGACCAGGCCAAGGCTATGCTCCTGAGAGTGAAGGGGCGCCAGTTGAACAAGAAGAAAAAGCACTGGGTGCCAGCCTCCTACCAAGAGGGAGACTGTGTGCTGGTGCACCACAGTCGGCTACCCGCCTGGCCACGCTCCGCCACCGATGACCCCTACTTTGGGCCCACAAGATCTCGTCTGTGGCCATCGCATGGTCACCGCATCACCGTGCGGTGTTCTCCCCGACTAGGGGTGACCCTGGTGTGCGCTGCATAACAGCTCAAGCGCCACTACGACCCAGAGGACCTCTGTGGGGAAGAATAGGAACTAAACGACGAGGAGATCGCCGCTAGGACCTACAGGGCGCTGCCAGCCCAATGGAAGTGGAAGGAGAACTCCCCGACATGAATGCCAAGGAGATGGCTAAGGATGGCTTCCACCTGGTGAAGTCGGTTATCCGACACCGCTATCGCCAGGGGGGGCGTTTCCTCACCCTCTCGGAAGGGTTTGGAGTTGAAGAAGCTACCTGGGAACCCTTCTCTGCCTTTGTGCTTTCTGAGGGATGCCTGAATTCTGCTCTGGTAGACTACTTGTCCCAAAACAACCTAAGAGAATGGCTGAGGCTCGCTGAAACGCTTGCCTCTCAGAAGAAGCCTAGGTAAAGGTAAAGGTAAAGTGCTCGGGCGCTCTCCGAACTCCAGCGTATCATTGATCCCTACCTGTCCCTCGCAGCATCCCTTCCGGCTCGCGGGGTCACAGACGCCCTAGCGCCTAGGACACTGCGTTCCGACCCCACCCGGATTCGAACCGAGCACCTCTAGTTCAGGCGTCACGTGCATTACCGCTGAACTACGGGACCTCAGAGAAGAAACCTAGGGACTGAACCCTTCCCATACCTGCCTATGTGTGTGTGAGTGTGCTGATCCTGAGGACGTATGAGCAAGCTGCAGAAATAGTGTCCTAATTATACCCAAGTCTGTGTACTTGTTGAACCCGGCGGATGTCTTTACACGGTGCCACGGGGTACGCCGCGGTTCTCTCCTCCCCTAGGTGCCCTATTTCTGTGCTGGCACCAGACCTCCTTGCGGGAATACCCAGCGCTAACGCCAAGGTATTGATTTTCCTACGTGCCTGCCTACTACAGGGGAGGGGTGGCCAAAAGCTGTGAGGCATGAAAACGCCTGTTTGCTACACGGCCAAAACCTAGACTACCACTGCCACTGCCCACCAAACCCCTGATGAAAATTCAGGAAACAGGCGGGACAGTAAGACACACACTACAGGTTCTACACTCACTACAGTGGCACCAGCTTTCGAAGGATGAGCGAGCTCTGAGCTCAAGCCCTCACCCAGGCCTACCACTCCTACACACACACGCTACTTGGTGTCGGGGAAGAACATGTCTCAGGCTCTAGTGGCCCACCTGTGAAAGAACAAGAGAACACAGCGCTACTAAGCGACTGTGTCCTACCAGGGACGCCACTACGTGTTTCCCTGTCAGGGCTTGGAGGGAAGGAGTGCTCTGTTTGCGTACACAGCGTGTATGTCAAGGAGGTCGGACTGTCCTCGCCACTCATGGCTGAGGTACAGTGTGTTGATTGTTGTGATCTGCGCCGCATGGTTTAGCGCTGCAGGGAATGGAACCAATTCACCCTTACCTACCCACCCGTAAAGCAAAGGCTGATGTACCTGGTTTGAGACGGGGCAACCAAGCCAGCCTCCACGTATCATACACTTCTCACGCTGACCTATAATACGCTGTTCCCAAACCAGGTTACAAGCAAGCAAGCTTAAAGAACTCCACCCGTTCTCTTATGGAACGTGGGGTGGAGCCACTGGATAACTTAAACAAGGGTTATACCGTGCGCAACACGCGTGGCCTACCCTTTAATGCGCCATATGCATGCACGGGTACGCAGGAGACTGTCAATCAACTATTTTAATCCTTCCTTTTCTATCCATCCGTACCAATCACAGTCACGAACTCAACCAGGGGGTGGTGCCTCCTGGGCTCACTCACCTTACCTACCGCTGGAGAGAGAGAGCAAGTGGAAACGTGACACGAAACACAAGCGCAGCAAATCGTTTATGCACACGTGTCTATGGGCTAATCAGTGCCACAAAAAAAAGGGAGGTTGGTGTGTAAGAGCAGTTGTCACGGCTGCCCCGCATTGCAGCACAGGACAGGACCGGTAGCCCCGTGTGACAGCCACTCCCTGGCCGAAGGCCATCGTTTTTGCTCTAATCTCACCTCTAGTCATCGTGCAATCTTCTAATCAAACCCTCCCCTAGGGGCCCGTTTTGACATACGTCAAAGTAGAGTACCCAAAACCCAAAAGAAATGTATTCTTGCCAAGCGCAATTTTGGCGCAATTTTGGTTTTTATTGGTGTTCGAGAATCTATGTTTTTTACCCTTGCCACCAGTGATAGGTTGAGGACACTATGGAGACACATTTCTCTACCTCACGTCATTGCCATCTTCAGCGTTCAACACCACCCAGAACCATGGCAATCCCATCCCAGCAGCATCCCAGCAGGCACTGGGCCTCAACATTGGGACAAGTGACTGCAGCGTTGGTGTAAAAAACCTCAACTTTGGTGCAACATTGGCAACCTTGAGTGCATCCTTGGCTCAGCAATGCTGAGCATTGCAACTTTGATGCAACAGTGGCTCAACTTTGGTTTTCTGCAAAGGAGCACACGATAGGTTTATAATTGGAAATTAACAACCTTAACTCCAACGGAGCCCAGTTATGGATATTCAAAGGCAACGGACCTCTCTCTGCAGAGACGCGAGGGGGGTGAGTCTTCCTGGGTTGGTGTTGAGTCACACCATTGGCAATTCCACCCAAGCCATTCCCCCCTCACCGCGGTAAGGCAAGTGTAGAGTGCACACACAGTGCGATCGATTTCGAGCTTACAAGCCTTCCAAGATCCCCCCCAAATTGGAAGGGTGTGTCAATCCATACTTGTTTCCCCTTCTCTCCGGTCACGACGCCAACCACCGGTTGTACACACCCAGGCCCCTCGCGTCTCCATTCGTTGCTCCCGTTCGCACCGCACTCCAAGCTTGTCTTCCACAAGACCCATCCGACTTTGCTTTTGGGTGGCCATCCGTGAGTCTTTCTTGCGAGCCCCCTTTCGATGTCGCCGAGTTCACGCCGTTCCGGCACCGTCGTCTCCCAGTGGGCGGGTACCTAGGGACATGTGGCAATGTGTTAAAACAACAAAAAAAAAAGACCGTTCCCAAAGGCAAAACACAAATCCCATTGAAATATTTACATGTGCGAGTCGTTCGGTGTCCCACAACCACTCACACGTGGTGTACCTCCCGACCATCTTCTATTTCAACTATCATCCAACGGCTCTTCGTTACCATCGTCCACCAGTGCTTTTTGCGTGGGCACTTCTTGTTGGGTGAGGTTGCTCTTTGGAGAGGAGAGTGAGGTGATGAGAGTGCCGGCCATGTTGCATCGATGTTGAGTCGAAGTTGAGGCATGTGGATGTGCCATGTATTGTAAACAATGCAAATTCATGAAAATTGAACAAAAGTTGCACTACGTTGTATCGTTGCCCATACATTCTTGCTCTTCTCCTTGTCTGCGGTGCGTTCCTCCGTGCGGTGCTTTCAATCTTGGCGCTCTTGCTTTTTTTTCTTCTCGGCTTCTTTCGCGCGCTTTTGCTCCTCCGCTCTTCTCTTTTCCTTGTCCGGCTCTTTTTCATCCCTCTTTTCTTGCCTTGCCTTCTCGTTGGCCTTGACCTGGGTGATCATGTCCGCAATCATCTTCTTCGTCTCAGCCACACCGGCTTCCTCTTCCGCGGGGCCTCGGGCCCTTGTGTCCACCCCATGGGACCAGGCCTTCTCCTTTTCCTTCTTGGGGTGGCTTGGCCTTTCCTTATGCCGGGATTGGATCCATGCCAAGGCCACCTTGGTGGGCTACTCTATGTTTGCGCTGCTACACCCCTAGTCTACGGTAACACGAGACAAGCAATGTGCATGCTGCATACGAAGTAACAAAAACCTGTATGCTTATACCTTGCTCTGTGAATCTTTAATCAATTCTTGAACTCTTTTCTCTTGAATTCCCATAGAAGCATGCGTGGAATCTCTACGTTTCTTTTTTAATGTGTGTTTCGTCATTTCTTTTTTATTGTGTGACATACTGTTATAATCTTATTTTCTCTGTCTTTTCCGGCGCCCAAGTAGGATGCGCTCCGGCGCGCCGCTTTTCTCTGCGTGTAAATCCAGGGATTTCAAAATTCCTGTGATGAAGTAAAATTGCGTTGGAAATGTGCATTCAATGCACAAGGAGATTCTGGACAGGTGTGTACCCTCAGAAAAATTTTGGGCCGGCATTTGACGGATGTTTGTGTTTGCGTCGATCGTTGCGTGTTTGTCAGTCCCTCAACCCTTTGTCCCTTCTCGGCAGATATCCTGCAGCGGAAACAGTGGTGTAGGCCGTGTTCTGGCCAAAGAACACACTTCTGGACCACTGTCCAGAATCCAAGCCCCCCATGAGGACAAAAGAATTTCCAACGCCACCCCTCGCACTAAGGACAGATCAGGTCAGACAGCAGGTTCAACGAGACTCCAGACGGCGTGCCCTGATCGTATCCTGTGTCTTAGGCGGCTCAAGTTGCATGGTCAAAATCACACCAAATGCACCCAATTTGGACCATGCAAAAAAGAAAGTTTTTCACAGGCTCTGTTTTTTGAAAACAGAATATTAGTTCACAGAAAGTATCTTTCTTACCATTTGTGCCATTTTGTGCCTTTTTTCGGACAGCCAAAAACAAAAAAAACTATAAAAAAAATAGATAAATCTTATGATTTCAGTGGGAAATGATGTGCTTTTAGCGGAAATCGGCCAATAAATACATTTTGCGTTCCCCTTTTTTTTTGGATGAACATGGTCTGCAGAAAAAATGATTGCAACATCATTTCTCTGTTCTGCATGTTCATCGCATACCTGAATAAATGATTCATTGATCGAATTCTATGCGCGAGGCCTCGCGCAATCAAGACCAAGGATCATTAAAAGAGAAGCATGGCAGATTGAATATCAACGCAACAGATATGCAACATGTGGTTCAAGGGCTGCCCCGTGCGCGAGGCCTCGCGCATAACTTACCAAACCCAAAACCTCCCCCGATTCATTTTCCCTCGGAAAGACAGCTTCAGTGTCGAGTGGTCTTACTACCCACCCCACGGTTTGATTTTTGATTTGCACTGCCTGAAAAAGGAGGTATAGGTTGTGACTTTCAAGTTCTCGGACTGCATTGCAGTCTTCATTGCGCGAGGCCTCGCGCAAAGAAAGCCCAGAAAATATATTCCTTGTACCATTGTGATGGGTTCTCATCTGATGGCGCTTGTGCATAACCTTCATCGAAGCAACGAGTACCTAAATTGTTGTTGAGTCATTCAAATTTACCAGAAGCTTGCCCCCCCCGGGACGCGGAAGAACTCTTTTTGGGCTCCGTCAGCCCCTGCGCTTGGCAGACTGCTTCCCCCAGGGCACTTTCTTTCTCCAGGTATCGAACATCATTTTGATAATTTGTGTCGTTTGCACTACATTGCATTTTACTCTCCGAAAAATCAGTTTTTCTGGCCAGAACAAACGCTCAAAAAAGTGCCACGCATGGCAAATTCATATTTTCTTTGCACATTCTACTTTGGTCTATAGGCAACAACGGAAGGATCAACTTTTCTTCAGCCAAAGCTACAAGGGGGGTCCCTGTCCAGCTCAGCGTCATCTGTTGAGTGGACATGCTTCATGTGTTACCAGTGATACTCTTTTTTAGCTTGACACTCCCCATAACCTTCCGGCAGGTGTGCATCATGAGCAATGCTGAAGGATGCACCCTGTGCAACACCTCCAACGTATGTGCTCCTTTTGTTAGGAATGCAACAACAATAGAAATGATTTCTTGAGTCATCAATTAGATTTGCACGGTTTGTTTAGAGCGCTGAATGTCCGCCCGCGTAAACATATTGTACAATGTGATCAAGTCAAGGCTGCCAGTAATGTCACTCCAGTGTGGACGCCTGCTTGATTCCTCAATTCTACCATCATTACCTGACTTTGGAGGGGCAATGGACGGCTCCTTGCGCGAGTCCTCGCGCAAGGAACAGTCCATTGCCCCAAAATAAGCATTTTTTGGACCCATCAGGACCAAGAAAGTACCAAAATTTCCTACATAAGAGTTCTCTTGGTGTTTCAAAAACGGCTTGATTTTTTGCAAGCCAAGGAATGGTTCTTTTGATGTTTTTTGAGGCCGTGTATTTTCGGCACTTTCTGTCGTTTTATACCATGCAACTTGAGCCGCCTAAGTGTGTTGTGTTTTGCGTATTGCGCTGTGTTTTGCTGTTTGTACACATGAATGCCCATTCTAACCCCCCACCCAGCCACCACTGCTCCAGCGACGCCAATGAGCGCAGTGGGAGCTGTAGGTGTCTGTTATGACTATGCAAAACCTGGCGACTGCCCTGATGCAGCGCCTTCTTTCCAATGGTAGTTTTGTTATAGGAAGCTTGAAAAAAATGTTGAAGCCATGGGGAGGTCAAGAAAATTCCCTGTTTCCTTTAACATGCGACAGTGGTGGCCACCACATCACAAGGGGGGAGTAAGAAAAAGTGTATTTGCCTGCCAAAAGTTAAAATTTAGTTGTCATGAAGAGGCCTAAAGGCACACCACATTTTTATTTGAGTATTGGCCTAACCAAAAGGGGTGACAAGGCATTTTGACGTATAAAACCAAGCATTGATCTTTGGAGGTTGTGTGGACCCGTGACCCCCCAACTGATTGGACCTATACACCATTTCCTGGACTGACTGAGGCGCTGACATTGATCCAGAGCCTATACATGTCTCCATATTTTGTCATGAATGCTTAGCTATCCTAGTGCTCTGCACCCTAGGGGGCTGGGGCACCTCTTTTTGAGAGGTCCTGGGTTCAATTGACAGTCAGCCTAGCTAAGTAGGAAGATCCCATGTGACATGGCAGTGACCTCAGCGCCACAAGCCATGCCACCTCACCACCTATGGGACCCGAACCAAAGAGTGCACATCTCTAGATGGCACTATAAAAGAGAGGATGCCCATGTGGACAGTTTTCCCATGATTGTAGGATACTTTCTAACTATCCTTTCCTAAATCTGTAGTTATTGTGAGTTTTCTTTGCTGTTACACTAACTCCTTTGACTGCAGCCCTTCAAGTTGTGGATTTGATCCTATGGCCCCTTGCTTGCATTGTGGGTACTCATATCTCTGGTTGATTTCATCAAAGCTTATTTATTTGGAAAGCCTGAGCTACATCAAGAAGCACCAGGAGCAAGCACAGGCACAAACAAAACAATATCATCAAAGCATTCAACAGTGAAAGCCTGTTCTAACGTTCTTGTTGAATCCGATGATGCCATTCTGTTGTGTATCATTTTCTTGTGTTTTGCCATGTAGAATATGGACATCATTGATGTCATTTTGTCCCGCATGACCCCCGTGTCTCAATGTCATTTTTCCTAACGTGTTCGACCGAGGTTGTGTTCGCATGGTGTCATATGTCCGTAGTTCTCTCTCTTCAATCCGTGCAGCATGCAATGCACCCACAGGGTGCTCCGCCAGCAATGGCGAGGGAATACCCTACCAAGGATGACAGCAAGCACGCCAAGATTGGCGGAGAAATGCATCCACACGTCCCTCCACCAGGATTGGCGAGGTACCATCGCAGAAAAACGAGCAACAGGGCCCAACTAGGATTGCCGAGAAACTGCACCCACAAGGACCTCAGCTAGGATTGGCGAGGGACCACTCCGAGAAAACCACGAACAGGCCCTAATTAGGGTTGGCGGAGAACAGCACCCTCAGGGCCCTCAGCAGAGATGGCGATGGAACAGCCCACAGAAAGCAAGCAGCAGGTCCTAACTAGGATTGAGGCGAAAACATGTACGCAAATAAACACGCCAAGGGCCCCCAGCCAGGATTGGCTTGGTTAAGGCGTAAACCCGTATCTAAACGCAAACGCCATAGTCCCCAGCCACGGCAGGAGTTGTTAAGGCAAAAATGGTACGCCACACACACGCCACAAACAAGAGCCACGAATGGCGGGATTGAGGCGAAACGAATATCCCAACATACGTGCCACAAACGGCAACTCAGAATAGCAGAGTTAAGGCAAACCCCCTACCCAAACGCACAGACCACAGACACTAGCCAAGACTGGCGAGGTTGAAGCAAACACCCGCACCCAAGCACACACGCCACGGCCCTCAGCCACGATGGGTGACGTTAAGTTGAGAGGAAAAACCCGAGCACGCACGCCGACGTTCCTAGCCAGGAAGGGCCCGGTTGAGGCAAACTGAGAATCCAAACATGCACGCCACAAACCCAAGTTGGGATTAGCAGAGGTCACCCAAAAGGGAAACCCAAGCACACTGAAGGCGGTTCGGATCCAGTTTGGCTGCATTGTTCTTTATTTCAACAATTTCTGCGATTTCAGTGATTTCTCTTATAAATTTAGGAGAATTCCAAATTTATACTATTTATAAGCCACAGGCTGGTGGATTTAACATTTCTGGTTCAGACCATGCCTGCTGTGTGTGCGTGCGCCCTTCTCGTGTTCTTGTTGGCGTGTGCATGCTCTGTGTTCCTCAATGCAAACCGTTCGTCTGAAAACCCTTCCCAATGGGTGCTAATAGTGTTAGATGTATCCTGTTGCCAAAATGGATACGGATTGGAAGCTAGGTTAACTCAGGTGGATGATAGAAGGCCCGGAACTGCGATCTGGCTAAACCCTGGTTTGGTGCCTCCGCCCACAACCGGCTGTTGCCCTTGAGGGGATTGGTACACGTTAATGGGCGCATCAGCTTCGGCAGTGCAACGCCCACGTGTACGGGGGATCACAGGTCCCTTGAAGCTGGAGGAGTCCTAGTGGAAGAGGAGTTGAGGTTGGAAGTGGCTGGCGCACCGGGCGGGAAGAAAGTAACTCGGTCATTGCTCCGCCATCAATGTAATCTACTTCTATTCTTTGTCCTTTGTTTGCCTTGCCTGTGAGTCATGGTAAAACAATCTTTGGACATGGTGTGCCTGTGGAACAAGTTGTGTGCACGTGCGGTGCGTGAACATGTTAAAGCTGGAGAATTGCACCTGGGTGATGGGACTGAGTGGCATGTCCACACATGTGTGGGCATGAGGTATTTGTTATGTGTTGGCCTCACACTTTCTTCATGCTGAGGAGGTAGGGGGGAGGGCAACCTCCAAGCTTCCCTTGGCATGCACGACCCCAATCCCATGAAATCCAAAACTTCCTCTTGTTTTCTTGCTGATCTTCCATCAGTTTGGGTTTCTCCAAAGAATTCTGTGTTCCTTGCCTCAGCCATGACACATTCTGGCGTCCTAGGCAAAGAGATGAAGGTATATGTAGACAATATAAACATGTAGACAAGTATTATGTATATGTAACACTTCTGTATTATAAAATAGCTTAGAAGAGAGGACGAAATGAAGGCGGCGGCGTCGCCGCCATCAGACAATCTGACGGCTACGAGTGGTCGCCCTCAGGATCTCCACTGAGATCCTGCCCAAACTGGGCCAAACAGTGGTTTGTGGGGAAAAAAAGTGAAATATAGTGATTTTTGAGCCAAAGAGAAACTCATTTCGCGTGTCTCCCCCCAACGTGTCGCGTAGCCGACACGACACGTTTTTGTCCCAATTGAAACTATATATGAAGGAGGCCACTGTTGGGCCACACCATCGGCGCCTGGCTGATTGCTGGGATCGCCTCGGGGTTTTTTAAAAGATTCGTGAACCTGACTGACTTCGCAAAAATTGACCTTCGCGGAACGCCGCGAAAAAGGTCACGTTATATTCCTAAATCTCTAAAATCGATGAATCAATAATAAAATTGATTAAAATCTTCAGAAATCGTGAAATAAAACTTCGATCTGGGGCTGCGTCGCGCAGGCGACGATTGTCGTCGCCAGCCCAAAAATGACGAAAAATGACCATTTCTGGGGTATTTTACAGAAATCCGTCAGAAATCGGGATGCCATAATCAGCCCAGGAAAATTCCTGAGCCAGCCTGGCGAAGAGCGCCACAGGCTGGGCAGTGGGTATGGGTGAGGCACCCCATACCGCTTCGGCCCCCTCCTTAGAAGTCTTGCCTATATCCAAAGGAAGGCAAGGCCAAGGAGGCGCTCTGACCCCTGCACTGCCCTGGTTTCAAAACTGATTCAGCAGGACAGTGGGGGGGGGGGCTTCGTAAGTAATTTACATGCCACTCACATGTAGGTTTCCTTTTTTTTGTTTTTTTTTGATATATTCATAGGGCAATTGTCCCCCAGGCGACCAAACTGGTCCCTGGCACTCCTTTGAGCCTCTGGTGACCGAACCAGGGGCGCTGCAGGTCCTTCTGACCTGACTGATGGCGCTGAGGCGCACATATTGGCCCTTTTTCTCCATGGGCTTGGAAACAAAATAATTCAAAAAATTCAAATGCGGAAAAAAATTATTTAGGGTCAAACCCAAGGCAACGAATTCCTCGCGCCTCAATTTAGGGCCATTTCCTGCCCAAGGCGACGAATTCCTCGTGCCTGTTTAGGGTCGATTCCCAACCCAAGGCGACGAATTAACGCGCCTGATTTGGGGGATTTAGGGTTATTTCCTACCCAAGGCGACCCGCGCCTGTTTGGGGTGGCGACCTCCGGAGGGCCAACCAACCCAAGGCGACGAATTAACGCGCCTGCAACGTTCGCAGATGGCGTCGTCGTCGCTGTGGTCGCCGCCCAGAGGATACGATAGACTTGGGGGCTCCATAGGGTCCATGGGGAAGCCAAGGTGATACCCATTGTAGGAGTCAAGGAATTCCTCCTTCATCATGTTGATGCCCTGGACCTTAGCTCCTGCAGATGTTTCCCAGCGAAGAAGCGGTACTCCTGCAGTCTGGGCGTGGTCGCCGTCCGCAGGCCGTCACACCGCCTTGGTGGCCTTGGCGTCGGGAGAATTCTTTTGAAGAGGTAGGGGGGAGGGCAACCTCCAAGCTTCCCTTGGCATGCACCACCCCAATCCCATGAAATCCAAGACTTCCTCCTGTTTTCTTGCTGATCTTCCATCAGTTTGGGTTTCTCCAAAGAATTCTGTGTTCCTTGCCTCAGCCATGACACAATCTGGCGTCCTAGGCAAAGAGATGAAGGTATATGTAGACAATATAAACATGTAGACAAGTATTATGTATATGTAACACTTCTATACTAGAAAAAAGCTTAGAGGAGAGGACGAAATGAAGGCGGCGGCGTCGCCGCCATCAGAAAATCTGACAGCTACGAGTCGTCACCATCAGGATCTCCACTGAGATCCTGCCCAAACTGGGCCAAACAGTGGTTTATGGGGAAAAACAGTGAAATATAGTGATTTTTGAGCCAAAGAAAAACTCATTTCGGGTGTCTCCCCCGGACGCGTCGCGTAGCCGACGCGACGCGCTTTTGTCCCAATTCAAACTATATATGAATAGGGCCACCGTTGGGCCACACCATCGGCGCCTTGCTGATTCCTGGGATCGCCTCAGGATTTTTCAAAAATTCGTGAACGTGACTGACTTCGCAAAAATTGACCTTCGCGGAACGCCGCGGAAAAGGTCACGTTATATTCCTCTATTTCTAAAAACGATAAATCTATAATAAAATTGATTAAAATCTTCAGAAATCGTGAAATAAAACTTCGATCTGGGGCTGTGTCGCGCAGGCGACGATTGTCGTCACCAGCCCAAAAATGACGAAAAATGACCATTTCTGGGGTATTTTACAGAAATCCGACAGAAATTGGGATGCCAGAATCAGCCCAGGAAAATTTCTGAGCCAGCCTGGCGAAGAGCGCCACAGGCTGGGCAGCGGGTATGGGTGAGGCACCGCATACCGCTTCAATGCCTTTGGTTCGCGATACTCCAATTGTAGAAGCCTAGCATATGGTATGTGGCATACACTAAGGTAGGTAGGTAGGTCATGTCGGGACTGGGGTTGCCCCGCATGGAGGTCTTACCTTGGGCTTTGGCTGGCCCACTCACGGCCCTAGTTCACGTGCAAGGTTTTGGAGCAAGTTATCGATTGTTTTGGAGCCGCCATCACCAAAAGACCGCATTTTTTGATCCAAAATGGCCAAAAAAAATGCCATTTTTTCCCAAAACAGCGTTTTTGGGGCCTGAGCTGGCAGTTGTAGGGCCCCCCACCTTATTTTGAGGGTGCTGGAGTCAAACAAAATTTGTTTTGCAATTTTTTGGAGCAGGTTATCGAGTGTTTCGGAGCCGCCATCAGCAAAAAAAACCGCATTGTTTGCCCAAAAATGGCCAAAAAATGCCATTTTTTGGCCTGAAACAGCGTTTTTGGGGCCTGAGTGGTCAGTTGTAGAGCCCCATACCCTATTTTCAGGGTGCTGGACTCAAGGAAAGCGTTTGGCAAGGTTTTGGAGCAGATAATCATGGGTTTCAGGGCCGCCATCACCAAAAAAAACGCATTTTTTGGCCAAAAATGGCCAGAAAAAGCCGAAATTTGGCCTAAAACAGTGTTTCTGGGGCCTGAGTGGTCACAGGTAGGGCCCCATACCCTATTTTCAGGATGCTGGACTCAGGAAAGCGCGTTTTGTAGTGTTTTGGAGCAAATGATCAAGGGTTCCGGAGCCACCATCACGAAAAAACCGCTTTTTTGCCCAAAAAAAGCCATTTTTTTGGCCTAAAACAGCATTTTTGGGGCATGAGTGGTCAGCTGTAGGGCCCCATACCCTATTTTGAATGTGGTGGACTCAGATGAAACTTGTTTTGCAAGGTTTCGGAGCAAGTTATCGAGTGTTTGTAGCCGCCATCACCAGAAAACCGTAGTCCTTGCCAAAAACAAACATGTATGGTTTGAGCTATACAAAAGCTGCTATTCGCAACTAGGTGGTGAATGTCATATTTCTCGGATACGGCCGATTTTAAATGGACTCAAGCCTGCATTGTCGATCTCGGGGTCCGAAGATTTCCAATTTGGAGGGTGGGGGGGGGGGGTAACTCCGGAAAATATCCTCTTTATGGTATAATTTGACAAAAAAAGTAGTATTTCTGACTGTAGCTGGTTTTGGGATTTTTGGACCCCATAAAATCCTAGGTGTGTGGGAGAGGGGCTCGGTCGCCGCGAGCAGTACCCTCTATTGGGTTCTGCCCAGAGAGGTAACCCATGTTCGACCAGGGTCTCACATCCCTCTCCTTTGGGGGGATGATACATGGGGGTGGGTCCCATTGCATCTCCTCGTCCAACTCCGGATTCTGGGGCACAGGGGCCAGAGGCCGGGCCAGAGGCCTTCTCCTGCAGGCACCCCCACCTGGGTTGGTTTTCAGTAGGCTTGAGACGACTCGGGGAAGCACGTGCTACCAGACTCGCATGCCGTGACACGTACTCAGGCCTCCTGACTCGTTCGAGCTTGCGCTCTGCCGGGGGGCGGGGGGTTCGTAGTAGGTGGTTGTCGTCCTTTGGTCGGTTGTATAATGGCAGAGGTGTGGTGTGTTGCTGTGTTTGTTGGGGTGGTCATCGGCGGTCCTGAGGAAGCCGTTCCCGTTTTGACCCTTCCATGGCCGGGCGGTCCGGTATTGGCTGGTTTGCATGTGGTCTGTTTTTGGGTGGTGGTGTGGATCTTTTAGCAGTGTGGGCGCTGCCTGGCGGTGCTGGTCTCCGTATGGTCGGCTGGCTTGCCGTTGGGCCTGTCGTGCCCATGCCGGGGTCGGCGCAGTTGTTTCGGTGGATAGTGGCTCCGGTAGTTGGGATATGTGTGACTCGTCACTAGTCGGCTTGTTGTGACGGTAAGGTTGCTGGATGGTCGTCCAGTGGTCGGCGTGTTTGTCGAGGAGCCTGCCACGTTGCAGCTGGTGATTGCCGATGCAGCCGGGTTGGTGGGCCCCGGATGTGGTGGTGGATTTTCCGTCACACTTGGCGGTCCGTGTAGGTAACCCAGATGCCGCTTGTCGCGGTCGGCCCCACCAAAGAAGTACCGAGTAGCCTGCCCTTGCCCTCCTGCCATCTGTGCATGCACAACTTCATATCTCGCTGCACCTGAGTTCTGCTGGCATCGTCCGTCCCCTGTCCTTACGTGTTTGCAGCGTACGTACAACACCGTTGGCGGCAACGACCCCTCAGTTGGTGTCTCCCTTGCTCCTCATGGAAGTCCCACGGCAGCGGGCGTGTGCGCTGTTGTGCGTTCTGTGGCGTGCTTCTCCTTGCCCCCGGAGCCCCAGGTTGTTGCTCCCTTACGTCGCCTAGTGCCCCCCTGGTGGCCGCGCAAGTGTACCGTGCGGTTCTGGCTGGGACTTGTCGGCCTCTCCGGGCCTTAGGGCCTGAGATTACGTTGGGTCGGTATTGTTCTGGTCCGCGGCCCTGCGGGGGCCTGCGACTGCCATACCCCTGGCCTACCTGGCCCGCTTCACTCTGTTCTAGTGGATAATGTTCCTGAAGGTTACTTGTGCGGACGGCCATCCGATGTAGCTTTCCTTAGCACCGCCGGCGGGGCCAGCGCGCATATGGGTGCGTTGTTTGTCGGGCTCCCGGCACCTGCTTTCTGGGTGCTGTGCCCGGCCCACACCGGGTGAGGAGGGGTTTAGCGGGCGGGCTGTAGGGGTGTGCACGCCTAGCGGGGCAATGCACTTTAGGTCTAGGCAGATCCTAAATGCCGCATTTCGCGGAAGTTGTGCCGCTGTTAGCGCAGAATTGCCGCAACCTGCAACCGTACTTTTATTTCGCAAAATTCACAGAAATTTACACGAATTTTAGAACAGCGCCTTCTTAAAACACCTTCTTTCTTCACTGTCCCCTCAGTTACTTAGGCCCGAAAATGGTGTACAGTTGCAGCTCTGCTTTGTTTTGCCCGTATTTTGCTTTGTTTCCACCAACTGTCACCCCGTTGGCCCCCTAATATTTCTCCAGAATGTCGACTTCAAGCCGGGAAGTGGTGCACTCCACTGCAGTCTGGGCTTGCTTGCAGATACTGTTGATTATTGCAGGTGGTGTTGAGGGTTGTTTGAACACATGTCCCGTACCTCAAGGTCTCATTGTCCCTCCGCTAGCTTCATGCTTCCCACGCTTAGTCGGGGAGGCTTCTGTTGAGTACGGTTGGTTCGGAGAGGCGAAAAATGCATTCTGGTCCCATTTGGAGAGGCTTCCGTTGATTAATGCAGGCTCTGTTGAGGTTTCTTTGAACACATGTCCCGTACCTCAACGTCTCTATGCCCCTCCGCTAGCTTCATGCTTCGCACGCAGAGTCGGAGGAGCTTTTGCTGAGTACGGCAGGTTCGAAGAGGCTTTCACCTGTGAACCGAAGGGCGGGCAAGGAACATATTCCGGTCTCATTTGGGGAGGCTTCCGTTGATTTTTGCAGGCTCTGTCGAGGTTTGTTCGAGCACATGTCCCATGGCTCAACGTCTCTTTGTCCCTCCGCTACCTATAGCCATCCATGATTCGAGACATCCTGTGATTCATGAGACTTAATGAGCGCACTTACCGCAGTGCGCGCGGGTTGCAATCATATTGGACTGACTGTGTTGAGCTAGAATAGTTGAGGTAGCCTGATTTTGAGGGCATTTGGAAGGGATGTCTATTGAGGCTCTTCTGGGGAAACAAAATCTGATATGAGGGAGCAGTGCGTGCGTATTGCGTGGACTGTGCGCGCAGTGCAAGGATTCTTTCTCAGCACCCCTGAGAATTGTGATTTTCTGACACTCAATATCCCCCCCTCCCGAGGGTCATTCATTGCTGTCCTGTTGTCTCTGAGGCTTTTCTATGTGCAGCATCAGGGGACAAGTGGTGGCCAGACGCCCCGAACGGGTGCATCCGGGACGGAACAAGGAGCAGGGGCTGCCGCCCCCCGGACTGGATCATCCGGGGACAAGCGGCGGCCTAACGCCACGGACGGGATCATCCGGGGCAGATGATCCCGTCAGGAGCCGCCGCAACCCGGACTGGATCATCGGAGGACAAGGGGCGGCCCAACGCCCCGGACTGGAACATCCTGGGTGGATCAGGCAGCACAAGCCAACGCACCAACGACACGATAGTCGACGGACACGTGGCGGTCAGACGCTCCGGACTAGAACATCCGGGGCAGAACAAGAAGGAGCGGCCACAACCCCCGGGGCCGGGGAAAAATGGTCTGCTGCCCTGGGCAGGATTGTCCGGGGCGGATCGAACAGAAGGGGTCCCCACCCCCCGGGCTGGAGCGTCCAGGGGAAAGTGGCGGCCAGAGGCGAAGGAAACAGGAGGCCGAGACCAAGGTGGTGCAGCGAAGGAGACAAGCCCGGAAGCAACACAAAGGTAAACACCGAGGAAATGCAGAGAGGCAGAGAAGTAGACGAGGCCAAGGAGACGCAGGGCAGCAAAGATGAGGACGGGGCCGTGGTGATGCAGAGGACCAGATCTATGGAGAAGGCTGGGGTGATGCAGAGAAGCAGCTGTGAGGATAAGGCCGTGAAACAGCAAAGAGGCGGAGGTGAGGACGAGACCGCGAGGAGGTAGTGCAACCATGGGGAGGTGAAGGCCGTGGTGATGCAGAGAGGTAAACAAGGGGACAAGGCTGAAGTGATGGGGAGCAGCAGCCAAGAGTACGAGGCCATGGCCGAACAGTGATGCAGCCAAGGAGGAGCCCTTGGTGATGCAGTGGTGCGAAGATCCGGACAAGGCCGTGGTAATGCGGCAAAGCGGAGACGAGCCCATGAAGTGCCCAGGACTGCATCATCCGGGGAAAAACAAGAAGGAATGGCCGTAACATGACGCGAGCCTTAACGGGTGAAATAAGACCAGATGCCCTGGACTGGATCATCCGGAGCGGAACAAGCAGCAAGAGCCGCCGTCCCCCGGACTGGATAATCCAGGGACAAGTGCCGGCCTGGTGCCCCGGACTGGACCATCCGGGGCTGACCGCCTGACAATACAAGAGCTGGGCCCAACAGGCCGCGCAGCGGCGGGCCCCGTACTCCGGGTATAGCAGGCCAGACGTGGGTGCTGGTAGCTACGCCTCTCCGCAGCGCCACCATGCATGAGTGTCTCGTACCGCAGGTGGACCTCGTAGGGTGCAGTGGTGCATCCGATGCGGCCCACCCAGCTAACCCAAAGGCGGAGAAACAAACACAACAAGGATGGCATCCACATGGACACCATGTCGCCCGCGGGGCACGACAACAGAGCACTTCATCCTTCCAAGCCCTAGCAGGGGTACGTGTAGTGGCGTGCCTGCTAGGCCACAGCGACAAAAAAAAACAAAGAGCGCTGTGTTCTTGTGCCCAAACACAGCTCGATCACATGGGCTGCCCACCCTGTATGATCCAGGGCGTGGATCACACACACAGCAACACGCCCGAGCCAGGTATGGGGGGGAACAGCAGAAAGAAAGACCCTCGGCCATGAGTGGTGAGAGACAAACATCAGAAGGGCATTCTGCCATGTGAGGTCTGAAAGACGATGACGGTTAGACCACATGCGGTGCAAGCATACAGAACACAGGACACACCTCTTCTCCAAGCCCTAGTGGGGGTACGTGTAGTGGCGCCCCTGCTTGGCCAGAGCGGCCTGGAGACGCTGTGTTCTCGTGCCAATACACAGGTAGGCCCATGGGGCCAGGACTTGGGACACGTGGCCAGACGCCCCGGACGGGAACATGCGGAGAAAAATGCGCCAAGTGCAGGGAAGACGGGGATTGGATAGGAGCGACCCGTGCAAGGAGCACGAAACGGTCCTTGGATGGATGAGGATCCCGTGGGCTGGCGCCACTGGGTCGTTGGCGGCCCGGTGGGGTATAAACACGGGATGAGGGATGGGATGGAGGCACGGGTCTAAGATAGGGGTGTGGCACGAGCCGCACAACGGCCCCGTGGGATCGGGAAACCACAGGACGCTCGGATTTGGCCGGTGAAGGGATGTGGCAAAGGGGAAGGGGACATGGGATGGGATGGGAGACCAAAAGCGCCAAGCAACAGCCCCGTGGGATTGGGAAACCAGTCACCATGGAGTGGTGAACCATTGGCCAACCATGGGGAGCCTGGACACAGGAAGTCAGGAAAATACCCTGAACTCCGGGACGGCCGTGAGGTGTCCGCAGGGGTGAGGGTTGACTCTGAGGTCCCCGGGTCAATGGCCTAAGTACACGTAGGTTCAAGCGTGAGCGGGACCTGAAGGAACGTGGAAAGGGTTGCCCCGTAGCCTCCAGCCGCGGATGGACGACACCCCAGTGCATCCGGGAGCCGAGTTGGTACTCCAAGCCGTGAGGGATGGAGGTGGTGGAATGTGGTTGAGAGAGAGAAATGCTGCGCTGTCGGCGACGGCTATCCACAGGAAAACCCGCCTGCAGGCACTCAAAAGGCTGTGCTAGGGGAAGAAGGCCGGAGGATCCTTGGATGGGTGACCGGAAAAAGCTGAGACCGTTAGGGCAGCGACTGAAGGAAACCCACCGCCGGTCATGCCCCAAGGGAACCTGGTTGAAGTTCTTGGCCGTGAGGTGAGACAGGGGTCGCCAGGGGAAATGATGGTGGAGAGCTCTCCTTCCCGCCAGAGGCGGCCACCATGTAAAACAAGCAAGGAGATGTCAGATGAGACTGCAGACGATGCCGCCCCTACTTACTTACTTACTATATGGCATTGAATTATTCGGAGTGACACCAATTGTGTATCCATTCAGCCCGGGCAGCAGATGAAATATGACATTTTATCAGGTCAGGTGTCATGCATGTTTCGAGTCCCACACCGTTCTTGAGATGCACGGATTCAGAGTCATGGCAAGTCGATAAGAGGTGCAGTGTATTAGATCAGCAACGGAAGCCTGATCTTCTCTTTTTGCATAAAGCCAAGTCTGTGCAGTTCATCAGTACTGGAGGCTGTCAAGGGAAAGTGTCACTTCTAGGTTCCATAGTTTCATAGGTATGGGCAAGGGGTGCATGCTGAAATGGGAGGAATCCAGACACCGGTGTCAATTTTTTGCAAGCATTGCACGTTGCAATTGTCTTTTCTATGTCTTTGGGCAGTGTTTGGGCAATCTGCATGCTGAGATCTGGAGATCCTGACAAGGCTGTTTTCTTCCCAACAATGTTGCAGGTCTCTCTGCATTTTGCAAATTAGCAGCACGTGATGTGGGAGGCATATTGAAAAAATGAAAATTTTGAAAATAGTACCTAGCCCATCATTTAAGTCATTTTTGCTTTAATGCTTTTGTTTGATCGGGTGATCTGTTTCTAATCATCTTATCATTTGTCCAACCCTGCTTGCTCCTGCTGCTGCTTGATGTAGTTCAGGTTTTTCAAAGATAAAAGTCGTCGACGGATATAGCAACCCTCGGGTAAAATTGTCCAAACTCCACTTGTGTGAAGTTCCAAGACAAATGCACCCGGCAACACTCACAACAATGAATGTCAAACAACGTCCACTGACTTCCAATGTCAAGTACGCGTTTCGACCCTAGGTAGGGTCCTCCTCAGCCAAAACAATCCTATGGGACACAAAAATGACATTATTCATGGATATGGGGTTAGGGTTGAAAACCCCCCCCCGAAACATGAAAATATTCCAAAATTGGAATTCTCATTAGGATTGGGTACGGACTTGACGGTGTGCCACAGTCTGTCAAAGACAGGCTTCTGGAGCTGCATTTTTTCGCTGCCGCTTCTGCTGTCGTGTGCGCGTCGCGGCGCCTGTCGTAGGTCACATGTGCAGCACAGAGACAATATAGAATCTGCGAAAATGACGATCAATGGGCCACATAAATGGCCGATTCGCAAAAAATGGCATGGAACTGTACCATTAGGTCCGGCTAAATCGTCAGATTGAAAATTCAGTCACGTGTGCACTAGTCCTCACGACGTAGCGCACCCATTCGGCGCGAGTGGAACAACAAGCGTAGATTAGGCGACAGCTTCAATGTAACACGCACCTGCAGGTCAGGGATTGCTTCCTTGAACTTGCTCCTTATGGGTGTGAACAAGGCAGTCAATGGGATAGGCAAAGATGCATGGAATGGCACACGTACGACATGCACCACCCCCGTAGTGCGCGCCTTGGGCTTCAAGTAGCGATCACGATCCGCCCACATGCGTGGAGGTTTGGCATAAACATGACGCGGGTAAGGAAAACGTACAAGTGCACTTTTCAAACTTCGCCAACACATCCAAAAATACTCTTCATGGGAACATAACCTCAAAAGTCTAATGCATTCCGCCGTAATCCATCCGACTTTCACATGCCGTGGCGTGTTTGAGTTCCACGGAATGTAGGAACATGTGTGGGTGGGTTTGAAGTACACACTAGTCTTCAAGAGGTGCAGCCTCACAATGAGTAGATCCATGGAAGGGATGTTTGTTTCCTTGTTGAAATGTTCAATGCCAACACGCAAATGCGAGGGGTACGGTCGTTGCATACGCTCCAAGAATTGTTTCTCATCCACTTGGGGTTGGTGTAACACTAACCCATCATCAATGAACCGGAAGAGCAACATATCCGCCATTGGACGTAGCCGTTCATTAAATCTCAACACAAGGTTGGCCCATGTCGGTGCGCAATTTGTTCCCATGGGGAAACCAATAAGTTGCAAGAAAACTCCCAAACCGGGGGTCTCAAACACGGTGTGAAAAAACACAATATGTAGAAGACATTCCCCCACCGTCAAATCGGGCGAGTATTGCATAGCAAAGAAAGGGAAGTGAGCACATAGGAAGTCGAATTCCTCCTTCGGTACGGAGTGGAACAACATTCCCATAAAAGCTCTCTCTTCCACCGAGATGTTGCTCCCATCGACATTGAGCACAAACCACGTTTGCCAAAATCGAAAAGCATGGGGGACATCCGTCCAGGAAATCGTAGTGTACAATGACGCAAAATCAATGGTGGATACCTTAACAAATTTTGTTGCCCCCGTTGTGCGCATCCGTGCGAGTGCATCCGAAGTGTCTTTCAATACACATTGCACCGGATCACGGAAGCGATCCAACTTGAGAAGGATAGAGCCACCAACCGCCAACAAATAGGAGACACTTGTCGTGCGACATCTATACAATCCCACTAATGGGCGCGATGCCCATCCTCCTTGTGGGGATAGATGCATGGACTTGTGTGTTTTGCAAGAAAGGTGGATCTTGGCCATGACGGGTTTCTTTGCTTGTGCAAGAAAATTTCCTAACACTTTGGTACGCGATTCGGGAAGAAAGTTGCACGTGAACAAGTGTAGGCTCATCATCCATCCTTGTGCTTTTTGCTCCCATTGTTCAACCGTGCCATCAAGTTTGCGATAAACCGGGGAAGACATGTGGTTTTGTACCTCCGCTTGGTAGGTAGACAAGCGCATGATAACCGAGCTACCATCCTTGTCCGCCAGAACCACAACATGATCGGTGAGGTATTCATCCACAAGCGACGGTTTGAACGTCACTCCACGACGAAAAAAAGGAACATTGTTGAGATGGGAGATAGACAACAAGCAATGGTCGGAAGCATGCTTTGTGGCGGTGCAAATCTCACCGTAAACAGACGCTATCTTAGCGATCACATCTCCGGCAACTCCGCACCGGAGGAACGATATAGTTTATAGTAGGGAAGGCCTCCCCTCAAGTCCACACACGACGCCGGGTCATCTTGCTTTTGTTTCACAAAGAACGCCGACCATCCCAACACACGACAAAGATCTACACATTCATGTTGTAAAACATTCAATTTAGGGACAAAGCGTTTCGGGTTGGGGTGAGGGACATATTTGGGGCCAAGCTTTCAAAAGAGGGACAAATATGGCGGTGGTGTTTCCACCACATCATTCACCAAAGTCTGGATTGCATGCGTGTTGTGCATGTGCTCCTCACGTACATTCATGTGCTTCTCCCTTTTTTGGCGCCGTCATTGCTTTTGCCACGCTTGCCTGCGCGTTTCTTGCCGGACGACGTCTCCTTCTTCCGTTTTCCACGAGGTGTGTTGCCGCGAGGAGCTCTTGGTTGAGTAGAGTTGTTCCCCGCGTTGCTTCGGGTGTGGCGTGGTGTATTGGACCCTGTGCGAGGTGTTCGGGCACGAGGCGTGTTGGGTGTGGGAGGTGTCTTGTCGCCACGCTTCTTTGGACGCCCACGCTCGCTTTTGTCGCCGTTGGTTCGACCACCACGTCATTCGACCACCCGTTTTTTGCATGTTGTTGTTTGTTGTCCACCATCAATTGGCGTACCGCCTCCGTCAAGATCTTGATTTGCTCTGCTTGTCCTTGCACGATGGCGTCGGCTGCCATAGCTTTGTTCACCTCCTCTCTCACCCTCTCGTTCTGCACACGTGTAGCTCTTTCAATGAGTTTTTTGTCAAAATGCTCCAAATATTTTGCATGCTTCGCCTCGGCCTCAAGATAAATGCAACGCCGTGCCATAACCATGGCCTCCACGGTGTGTTGCACATGTTGACGTGCGGTGGTCATCATGACGTCCACGATGGGGTGGAAGTTGTTGCCATCACCGAGGTCCATGAGTGCATCCTGCGTGTCGACTTCGGTAAGGTCCACTTTGTAATCCGTGCTTAGCGAAGTGTATGCATCATAGTAGGATTTCATCACCTCATTGAATCCTTTGTGTGTTGCTCTGTGCTTATCTTGCGCTGCATCGAAATCTTTTTGGTGAAATTGGAGTCGTAGTTCGCATTCATTTTGGTGCAAAGCTTTTTGCAAGTCTTCGTCCACTACGTGCTTAATAGTCACCGTGTCATCTGGGAAGATGCTTTCTTTAGGGCGAAAATCATTCACCATTTGGTGGCGGAGTTTTCTATGGGCCGTTTCTTTGTCTTTGAACGTCCGATATGCCAATAAATGTTCAAGGGCTGGCTTCCTCAGCTCTTGGGGTACTTGGGAAAGATCGAATCGGGCAGCTTTGTTTTGACGCATTCCAAAATGACGGGTATACTCACTCCCAAAGATAAAAGTCGTCGACGGATACAGCAACCCTCGGGTAAAATTGTCCAAACTCCACTTGTGTTAAGTTCCAAGACAAATGCACCCGGCAACACTCACAACAATGAATGTCAAACAAAGTCCACTGACTTCCAATGTCAAGTACGCTTTTTGACCCTAGGTATGGTCCTCCTCAGCCAAAACAGTCCTATGGGACACAAAAATGACATTATTCATGGATATGGGGTTAGAATTGAAACCCGCACCCCCAAACATGAAAATATTCCAAAATTGGAATTCTCATTAGGATTGGGTACGTACTTGACGGTGTGCCACAGTCTGTCAAAGACAGGCTTGTGGAGCTGCATTTTTTAGCTGCCGCTTCTGCTGTTGTGTGCGCGTCGCGGCGCCTGTCGCAGGTCACATGTGCAGCACAGAGACAATATAGAATCTGCGAAAATGACGATCAATGGGCCACATAAATGGCCGATTCGCGAAAAATGGCATCGAACTGTACCATTAGGTCCGGCTAAATCGTCAGATTGAAAATTCAGTCACGTGTGCACTAGTCCTCACGACGTAGCGCACGCATTCGGCGCAAGTGGAACAACAAGCGTAGATTAGGCGACGGCTTCAATGTAACACGCACCTGCAGATCAGGGATTGCTTTCTTGAACTTGCTCCTTATGGGTGTGATCAAGGCGGTCCATGGGATAGGCATAGATGCATGGAATGGCACACGTACGACATGCACCACCCCCGTAGTGCGCGCCGTGGGCTTCAAGTAGGTAGGTAGGTATCTTCGGGAGCTCGGGATGCCTCCTTTGACGATGCAGGAAGAAGGTCTTACCAAGGGGACGTCCTGTCCCTCCCACTGCCCTATGTTAGGTGCCTCTTGAGCCGCTCCCGCATGTGCTTGGGAAGGCATTGTCGCGACCACCCGGTCCATGTGTCCCAGGTGGGAGGGTGTCCCCACATGTGTCCATGAGTAGGGCCACATGCCCCCTCCTTTGGGCGGCAGCTCTGGGGGCTGCCCAGCCGTGTGGAGTATCTCTCACCACAAGGGGTATTGCTCCCGCTTGTCTACGGTACGACCGCCTCACCCTTGTGGCTTGAGTTGCGGGGCCGCTCTGCTTGGCAGGCGACCCCCTCCTGGACTGTGTACAGGCTCGCCTGTCACCGGTTGCTTCCATGGCTCCGGGTGACGTTTGCCATGGTCCCCGATGCAGCCTGGCCGGGCTCGGACCAGTGGCCTTGGAGTACCGCTCCTGCCACTGGCCCGGTTGGTCGGCTGGGTCGCCCCAGTGTGTCCGACCCATGGGGTGTTGGTTCTTTCCTGTCCCCCGGCCGCCCTACGTGTGTGCGGTGTCCTGGGCCACCTGGCTCCTGTCCACCGGTGTGCCTGCTCGGTGTGTTGTTTTGCGTGTGCGGTGTCCTTGGCCTCCTGGCTCCTGTTCACCGGTGTGCCCGGGCGGTGTGTTGTGTTGGGTGTGCAGTGTCCTTGGCCTCCTGGCTCCTGTTCACCGGTCTGCCCGCTCGGTGTGTTGTGTTGCGTGTGCGGTGTCCTGGGCCTCCTGGCTCCTATTCACCGGTGTGCCCGCTCCGTGCGTTGTTTCGCGTGTGCGGCGTCCTGGGCCACCTGGCTCCTGTTCACCGGTGTGCCCGCTCGGTGTGTTGTTCTGCGTGTGCGGTGTCCTGGGCCCCCTGGCTCCTGTTCACCGGTGTGCCCGCTCGGTGTGTTGTTTTGCGTGTGCGGTGTCCTGGGCCTCCTGGTTCCTGTTCTCCGGTGTGCCCGCTCGGTGTGTTGGGTGTGCGCTGTCCTGGGCCTCCTAGCTCCTGTTCACCGGTGTGCCCGCTCGGTGCGTTGTTTCGCGTGTGCGGCGTCCTGGGCCACCTGGTTCCTGTTCACTGGTGTGCCCGCTCGGTGTGTTGTGTTGCGTGTGTGGTGTCCTGGGCCTCCTGGCTCCTGTTCACCGGTGTGCCCGTTCGGTGTGTTGTTTTGCGTGTGCGGTGTCCTGGGCCACCTGGCTCCTGTTCACCGGTGTGCCCGCTCGGTGTGTTGTTTTGCGTGTGCGGTGTCCTGGGCCTCCTGGCTCCTGTTCACCGGTGTGCCTGCTCGGTGTGTTGTGTTGCGTGTGCGGTGTCTTGGGCCTCCTGGCTCCTGTTCACCGGTGTGCCCGCTCCGTGCGTTGTTTCGCGTGTGCGGCGTCCTGGGCCACCTGGCTCCTGTTCACCGGTGTGCCCGCTCGGTGTGTTGTTTTGCGTGTGCAGTGTCCTGGGCCTCCTGGCTCCTGTTCTCCGGTGTGCCCGCTCGGTGTGTTGGGTGTGCGGTGTCCTGGGCCTCCTGGCTCCTGTTCACCGGTGTGCCCGCTCGGTGCGTTGTTTCGCGTGTGCGGCGTCCTGGGCCACCTGGCTTCTGTTCACCGGTGTGCCCGCTCGGTGTGTTGTGTTGCGTGTGTGGTGTCCTGGGCCTCCTGGCTCCTGTTCACCGGTGTGCCCGCTCCGTGCGTTGTTTCGCGTGTGCGGTGTGTGGGCGTCCTGGCTCCTGTTCACCGATGTGCCTGCTCGGTGTGTTGTTTTGCGTGTGCGGTGTCCTGGGCCTCCTGGCTCCTGTTCACCGGTGTGCCCGCTCGATGTGTTGTGTTGGATGTGCGGTGTCTTGGGCCTACTGGCTCCTGTTCCCCGCTGTGCCCGCTCGGTGTGTTGTGTTGCGTGTGCGGTGTCCTGGGCCTCCTGGCTCCTGTTCACCGGTGTGCCCGCTCCGTGCGTTGTTTCGCGTGTGCGGCGTCCTGGGCCTCCTGGCTCCTGTTCACCGGTGTGCCCGCTCGGTGTGTTGTTCTGCGTGTGCGGTGTCCTGGGCCCCCTGGCTCCTGTTCACCGGTGTGCCCGCTCCTTGTGTTGTGTTGCGTGTGCGGTGTCCTGGGCCTCCTGGCTCCTGTTCACCGGTGTGCCTGCTCGGTGTGTTGGGTGTGCGGTGTCCTGGGCCTCCTGGCTCCTGTTCACCGGTGTGCCCGCTCGGTGCGTTGTTTCGCGTGTGCGGCGTCCTAGGCCACCTGGCTCCTGTTCACCGGTGTGCCCGCTCGGTCTGTTGGGTTGCGTGTGTGGTGTCCTGGGCCTCCTGGCTCCTGTTCACCGGTGTGCCCGCTCGGTGTGTTGTTTTGCGTGTGCGGTGTCCTGGGGCACCTGGCTCCTGTTCACCAGTGTGGCCGCTCGGTGTGTTGTGTTGCGTGTGTGGTGTCCTGGGCCTCCTGGCTCCTGTTCACCGGTGTGCCCGCTCCGTGCGTTGTTTCGCGTGTGCGGTGTGTGGGCCTCCTGGCTCCTGTTCACCGGTGTGCCCGCTCGGTGTGTTGTTTTGCGTGTGCGGTGTCCTGGGCCTCCTGGCTCCTGTTCACCGGTGTGCCCGCTCGGTCTGTTGTGTTGCGTGTGCGGTGTCCTGGGCCTCCTGGCTCCTGTTCACTGGTGTGCCCGCTCGGTGTGTTGTGTTGGGTGTGCGGTGTCTTGGGCCTCCTGGCTCCCGTTCCCCGCTGTGCCCGCTCGGTGTGTTGTGTTGCGTGTGCGGTGTCCTGGGCCTCCTGGCTCCTGTTCACCGGTGTGCCCGCTCCGTGCATTGTTTCGCGTGTGCGGCGTCCTGGGCCACCTGGCTCCTGTTCACCGGTGTGCCCGCTCGGTGTGTTGTTCTGCGTGTGCGGTGTCCTGGGCCCCCTGGCTCCTGTTCACCGGTGTGCCCGCTCGTTGTGTTGTGTTGCGTGTGCGGTGTCCTGGGCCACCTGGCTCCTGTTCACCGGTGTGCCTGCTCGGTGTGTTGGGTGTGCGGTGTCCTGGGCCTCCTGGCTCCTGTTCACCGGTGTGCCCGCTCGATGCGTTGTTTCGCGTGTGCGGCGTCCTAGGCCACCTGGCTCCTGTTCATCGGTGTGCTCGCTCGGTGTGTTGTGTTGCGTGTGTGGTGTCCTGGGCCTCCTGGCTCCTGTTCACCGGTGTGCCCGCTCGGTGTGTTGTTTTGCGTGTGCGGTGTCCTGGGGCACCTGGCTCCTGTTCACCAGTGTGGCCGCTCGGTGTGTTGTGTTGCGTGTGTGGTGTCCTGGGCCTCCTGGCTCCTGTTCACCGGTGTGCCCGCTCGGTGTGTTGTTCTGCGTGTGCGGTGTCCTGGGCCACCTGGCTCCTGTTCACCGGTGTGCCCACTCTGTGTGTTCTTTTGCGTGTGCGGTGTCCTGGGCCTCCTAAATCTTGTTCACCGGTGTGCCCGCTCGATGTGTTGTTTTGCGTGTGCGGTGTCCTGGGCCTCCTGGCTCCTGTTCACCGGTGCGCCCGCTCGGTGTGTTGTTTTGCGTGTGCGGTGTCCTGGGCCTCCTGGCTCCTGTTCACCGGTGTGCCTGCTCGGTGTGTTGTTTTGCGTGTGCGGTGTCCTGGGCCTCCCGGCTCCTGTTCATCAGTGTGCCCGCTCCGCGTGTTGTGTTGGGTGTGCGGTGTCCTGGGCCTCCTGGCTCCTGTTCACCGGTGTGCCCGCTCGGTGCGTTGTTTCGCGTGTGCGGCGTCCGGGGCCGCCTGGCTCCTGTTCACCGGTGTGCCCGCTCGGTGTGTTGTTTTGCGTGTGCGGTGTCCTGGGCCTCCTGGCTCCTGTTCACCGGTGTGCCCGCTCGGTCTGTTGTGTTGCGTGTGCGGTGTCCTGGGCCTCCAGGCTCCTGTTCACCGGTGCGCCCGCTCGGTGTGTTGTGTTGGGTGTGCGGTGTCTTGGGCCTCCTGCCTCCTGTTCCCCGCTGTGCCCGCTCGGTGTGTTGTGTTGCGTGTGCGGTGTCCTGGGCCTCCTGGCTCCTGTTCACCGGTGTGCCCGCTCCGTGCGTTGTTTCGCGTGTGCGGCGTCCTGGACCACCTGGCTCCTGTTCACCGGTGTGCCCGCTGGGTGTGTTGTTCTGCGTGTGCGGTGTCCTGGGCCCCCTGGCTCCTGTTCACCGCTGTGCCCGCTCGTTGTGTTGTGTTGCGTGTGCGGTGTCCTGGGCCTCCTGGCTCCTGTTCACCGGTGTGCCTGCTCGGTGTGTTGGGTGTGCGGTGTCCTGGGTCTCCTGGCTCCTGTTCACCGGTGTGCCCGCTCGATGCGTTGTTTCGCGTGTGCGGCGTCCTAGGCCACCTGGCTCCTGTTCACCGGTGTGCCCGCTCGGTGTGTTGTGTTGCGTGTGTGGTGTCCTGGGCCTCCTTGCTCCTGTTCACCGGTGCGCCCGCTCGGTGTGTTGTTTTGCGTGTGCGGTGTCCTGGGCCTCCTGGCTCCTGTTCACCGGTGTGCCCGCTCGGTGTGTTGTTTTGCGTGTGCGGTGTCCTGGGCCTCCTGGCTCCTGTTCACCGGTGTGCCCGCTCGGTCTGTTGTGTTGCGTGTTCGGTGTCCTGGGCCCCCTCGCTCCTGTTCACCGGTGCGCCCGCTCGGTGTGTTGTGTTGGGTGTGCGGTGTCTTGGGCCTCCTGGCTCCTGTTCCCCGCTGTGCCCGCTCGGTGTGTTGTGTTGCGTGTGCGGTGTCCTGGGCCTCCTGGCTCCTGTTCACCGGTGTGCCCGCTCCGTGCGTTGTTTCGCGTGTGCGGCGTCCTGGGCCACCTGGCTCCTGTTCACCGGTGTGCCCGCTCGGTGTGTTGTTCTGCGTGTGCGGTGTCCTGGGCCCCCTGGCTCCTGTTCACCGGTGTGCCCGCTCGTTGTGTTGTGTTGCGTGTGCGGTGTCCTGGGCCTCCTGGCTCCTGTTCACCGGTGTGCCTGCTCGGTGTGTTGGGTGTGCGGTGTCCTGGGCCTCCTGGCTCCTGTTCACCGGTGTGCCCGCTCGATGCGTTGTTTCGCGTGTGCGGCGTCCTAGGCCACCTGGCTCCTGTTCACAGGTGTGCCCGCCCGGTGTGTTGTGTTGCGTGTGTGGTGTCCTGGGCCTCCTGGCTCCTGTTCACCGGTGCCCCCGCTCGGTGTGTTGTTTTGCGTGTGCGGTGTCCTGGGCCCCTGGCTCCTGTTCACTGGTGTGCCCGCTCGGTGTGTTGTTTTGCGTGTGCGGCGTCCTGGGCATCCCGGCTCCTGTTCATCACTGTGCCCGCTCCGCGTGTTGTGTTGGGTGTGCGGTGTCCTGGGCCTCCTGGCTCCTGTTCACCGGTGTGCCCGCTCGGTGTGTTGTTTTGCGTGTGCGGTGTCCTGGGCCTCCTGGCTCCTGTTCACCGGTGTGCCCGCTCGGTGTGTTGTTTTGCGTGTGCGGTGTCCTGGGCCTCCTGGCGCCTGTTCACCGGTGTGCCCGCTCGGTGTGTTGTTTCGCGTGTGCGGTGTCCTGGGCTAACTGGCTCCTGTTCACCGGTGTGCCCACTCGGTGTGTTGTGTTGGGTTTGCGGTGTCCTGGGCCTCCTGGCTCCTGTTCACCGGTGTGCCCGCTCGGTGTGTTGTGTTGCGTGTGCGGTGACCCTGGCCTCCTGGCTCTTGTTCACCGGTGTGCCCGCTCGGTGTGTTGTGTTGTGTGCGTGGTGTCCTGGGCCTCCTGGCTCCTGTTCACCGGTGTGCCCGCTCGGTGTGTTGTGTCGGCTGTGCGGTGTCCTGGGCCACCTGGCTCCTGTTCACCGGTGCGCCCGCTCGGTGTGTTGTGTTGCGTGTACGGTGTCCTGGGCCTCCCGGCTCCTGTTCACCGGTGTGCCCGCTCGGTGTGTTGTTTTGCGTGTGCGGTGTCCTGGGCCTCCTGGCTCCTGTTCACCGGTGTGCCCGCTCGGTGTGTTGTTTTGCGTGTGCGGTGTCCTGGGCCTCCTGGCTCCTGTTCACCGGTGCCCCGCTCGGTGTGTTGTTTTGCGTGTGCCGTGTCCTGGGCCTCCTGACTCCTGTTCACCGGTGTGCCCGCTTGGTGTGTTGTGTTGCTGTGTGGGGCGTCGCTGCGGGGCGCGCACTCGTCCCTCCGGACGGCGGCTATCGTAGCCGGCAGGGGCTTGGTACCCTCCGGGCGCACACACGTCCATCCGGACGGCGGCTGTTCGTAGCCGGCAAGGGCTGGGTACCCTCCGGGCGCATACTCGTCCATCCGGACGGCGGCTGTTCGTAGCCGGCAGGGGCTGGGTACCCTCCGGGCGCAAACTCGTCCATCCGGACGGCGGCTGGCGTGCGTGTGCTCGCTTCTTGTTGCCGGGTCGGGCGGGCCGGCCTCCCGGTCGCGTTGTGGTGCGCCTCACCTTTTCCTTTGGCCTTTTTGTCTTTCTACCTTGCTTGGCCCCCTCCGGGCTGGGGTGGCCCCCCTCTCTCTCCCTGCCCTCGCCGTTCCTTGTTGCCTTGGCGCTGTGCTTTGGTTGTTTTTCTCGGCCTTCCGCTGCCTGGCTCTCCGTGCGCTCGCGCCTCGTTTGGGTCTCCCGCTTGGCCGTTGGCTGCTCTTTGGTGGTTTCTCCCCCCCCCCCCTCACCTCCCGTGTCTCGCGGTTTTCGTCGCTCCTGCTTGGTGCCTTGGTGTTTTTTTTTTTCTTCTTCTTCTTCTCCTTCCCCTGTGCGCGCCCGTTGTCTCCGGCTTTCTCTGGTTCCCGGCCCCGGGTGCCCTGGGCCTCGGCGCTGTGCGTTGTTTGCTTTGTTGGCCTTCCGCTTCTCGGCTCTCCGCGCGCTTGTCCCTCTTTCGTGCTTTCCGCCTGGCTGTTGGCTGCCGCTCGGGGCTGTGTGCCGTGTGCTGTGTTGTGCTGTGCGTCCCTGGGTGCGGTGCTGCGCCGCGCCGCTGCGCGTTGTGCCCTCCGGTGTTGTGCTGTCCTGTGCTGTGTTGCGCTCGTTGGGTGCCGCTGCTTGTTGCGCCGTGCCCTCTGGCGCTGCCCGTTGCCCTGGGGCCCTGTGCTCTGCGGCGCTGTGTTTTGCGGTGTTCCCCCGCGCTGTGTGCTCTGTGTTGTGTGTGTTTTGTCACGGCGCGGTGGTGCGTGCTGTTGTTCGCCGCTCTGCTTTGTGCTGTGTGTGTCCCGGGGTGCTGTGCTGTGCGTTCCCTGTCCTCTCCGCTCTCTGCGGTGCTGTGCTTCGCTGTGCTGGTGCGCTCGCGTTGTGCTGTTCGTGTGGTGCGTGCTGTTGCTGGCGCCCGGTGCTGTGGTGTGTCGTGGTGCGGTGCTGGGTCTGGTGGCCCGTGGTTGCCTGCTGGTGGCGTGTTCCGGTGTCGGTGTCCCTGTCTGGCCGCGTGGTCTGCTTCCCTGTGGTTGGTGTGGTTTGTTGTGGTGCCCTGCTTTCCTGTGTCGTGTTCTGTGGTGCTGTGCTGTCACGTGGTGCTGTGCTGTTGTGCTCTGTAGTCGTGTTGCGGTGCTGTTGGGGCTTGCTTTGCCCTCCTGTGGGCTGTCGTGCTGTGCTCTGTTGTGCTGTTGGTTGGCTGTGCTGTTTTTTGCCCGCTCGTGGTGTCTGCGTGCTGCGTGTCCTCTCCGCTCTGTGCGCTGCGGTGCCTTGTTGTGCTGGCTGTGGTGCCCTGCTTCCCTGTGTCTTGTGCTGTGGCGCTGTGCTGTCGTGTGGTGCTGTGCTGTCGTGCTCTGCTGTCGTTTTGCGGTGCTGTTTGTGTTTGCTTTGCCCTCCTGCAGCCCGTCGTGCGGCGCCAGTGTCGTCTGCGCTGTTGTTGGTGCCTCGTGCTGTGGCGTGTCCCTGTGCGTTGTGGTGTCTCCCTGGGCGTTCTGCGGTGTGGTGGTGCTGCTCTGGTGTGTCGTGGTGTCTTGCTGTGCTGTGCGTTGTCCTGCGGTGCCGTGCTGCCCTGCGGTGCTGTGCTGGTTGGCTGTGCTGTGCGGTTGTCTGCGCTGCTGGTGTTTGTTTTTCCTTTTGTCCTCTTTTCCTTTGCTAAAAACCCCTGCTGTTTTTCCGTGCCTTTGAAAACTTCCTGAGAACCAAAAATTAAAATGTTTCTCTTTAGAAAATCAAACTCTACGCAACTCACGCACGCAGGCAAGCAGCAATACCAAGGTGTAATTTCTGACTTACGCGTTGCCACGCGACCGCGAAGATGGTGGTCTTGCTTGCTAGGGGTTGACCGCTTTTCCCCCAGGGCCGGTCGCCTAAGCTGATGAAAAGGGGTGCGAGGGGGCAGGAGGGAGGGGAGGTAGGTGCATGGAGAAGGAAAGAAAAGGAAGAGAAGCAGGGCGAAGGGACGCGGCGGCTTAGAGAAACTTTTCGAGTTTTACGCACCCCTCGCGACGCGTTTTTCTTTGCGCCTACGGCTAGTTAGACGATGAGAGGGACGGCGTTAGGGTCCTACGAGCGTTACGGTTGTTACGGCGCTAACTATTCGCCTATTTCACGTCGAAAAATTTCTCGTCGCGTTTTTACGCGTTTCGCAGCGCGCTTTTCGGCCTAAGCGTTTTTTATGCTAACTAGCTTTATTTTCAGCTATTCAGAAAGTTTTTTCGTCGTGTTTTACCTATCTTTTTATTTCGTTCTAGGACAGGGCCCCAGCGCGCGCGACACCTCAGCACCTGGGGTAAGGGCTTCAGATAGCGATCACAATCCGCCCACATGCGTGGAGGTTTGGCATAAACATGATGCGGGTAACAAAAACGTACAAGTGCACTTTTCAACCTTCGCCAACACATCCAAAAATACTCTTCATGGGAACATAACCTCAAAAATCTAATGCATTCCGCCGTAATCCATCCCACTTTCACATGCCGTGGCGTGTTTGAGTTCCACGGAATGTAGGAACATGTGTGGGTGGGTTTGAAGTACACACTAGTCTTCAAAGGGTGGAGCCTCACAATGAGTAGATCCATGAAAGGGATGTTTGTTTCCTTGTTGAAATGTTCAATGCCAACACGCAAATACGAGGGGTACGGTCGTTGCATACGCTCCAAGAACTGTTTCTCATCCACTTGGGGTTGGTGTAACACTAACCCATCATCAATGAACCGGATGAGCAACATATCCGTCATTGGACGTAGCCGTTCATGAAATCTCAACACAAGGTTGGCCCATGTCGGTGCGCAATTTGTTCCCATGGGGAAACCAATAAGTTGCAAGAAAACTCCCAAACCGGGGGTCTCAAACACGGTGTGAAAAAACACAATATGTAGAAGACATTCCCCGACCGTCAAATCGGGCGAGTATTGCATAGCAAAGAAAGGGAAGTGAGCACATAGGAAGTCGAATTCCTCCTTCGGTACGGAGTGGAACAACATTCCCATAAAAGCTCTCTCTTCCACCGAGATGTTGCTCCCATCGACATTGAGCACAAACCACGTTTGCCAAAATCGAAAAGCATGGGGGACATCCGTCCAGCGAATCGTAGTGTACAATGACGCAAAATCAATGGTGGATACCTTAACAAATTTTGTTGCCTCCGTTGTGCGCATCCGTGCGAGTGCATCCGAAGTGTCTTTCAATACACATTGCACCGGATCACGGAAGCGATCCAACTTGAGAAGGATAGAGCCACCAACCGCCAACAAATAGGAGACACTTGTCGTGCACCATCTATACAATCCCAGTAATGGGCGCGATGACCATCCTCCTTGTGGGGATAGATGCATGGACTTGTGTGTTTTGCAAGAAAGGTGGATCTTGGCCATGACGGGTTTCTTTGCTTGTGCAAGAAAATTTCCTAACACTTTGGTAAGCGATTCGGGAAGAAAGTTGCACGTGAACACGTGTAGGCTCATCATCCATCCTTGTGCTTTTTGCTCCCATTGTTCAACCGTGCCATCAAGTTTGCGATAAACCGGGGAAGACATGTGGTTTTGTACCTCCGTTTGGTAGGTAGACAAGCGCATGATAACCGAGCTACCATCCTTGTCCGCCGGAACCACAACATGATTGGTGAGGTATTCATCCACAAGCGACGGTTTGAACGTCACTCCACGACGAAATAAAGGAACATTGTTGAGATGGGAGATAGACAACAAGCAATGGTCGGAAGCATGCTTCGTGGCGGTGCAAATCTCACCGTAAACGGAGGCTATCTTAGCGATCACATTCTCCGGCAACTCCACACCGGAGGAACGATATAGTTTATAGTAGGGAAGGCCTCCCCTCAAGTCCACACACGACGCCAGGTCATCTTGCTTTTGTTTCGCAAAGAACGCCGACCATCCCAACACACGACAAAGATCCAAACATTCATGTTGTAAAACATTCAATTTAGGGACAAAGCGTTTGGGGTTGGGGTGAGGGACATATTTGGGGCCAAGCTTTAAAAGGAGGCACAAATATGGCTGTTGTGTTTCCACCACATCATTCACCAAAGTCTGGATTGCATGCGTGTTGTGCATGTGCTCCTCACGTACATTCATGTGCTTCTCCCTTTTTTGGCGCCGTCATTGCTTTTGCCACGCTTGTTTGCGCGTTTCTTGCCGGACGACGTTTCCTTCTTCCGTTTTCCACGAGGTGTGTTGCCACGAGGAGCTCTTGGTTGAGTAGAGTTGTTCCCCGCGTTGCTTCGGGTGTGGCGTGGTGTATTGGACCCTGTGCGAGGTGTTCGGGCGCGAGGCTTGTTGGGCGTGGGAGGTGTCTTGTCGCCACGCTTCTTTGGACGCCCACGCTCGCTTTTGTCGCCGTTGGTTCCACCACCACGTCTTCCACCGTTTTTTGCATGTTGTTGTTTGTTGTCCACCATTAATTGGCGTACCGCCTCCGTCAAGATCTTGATTTGCTCTGCTTGTCCTTGCACGATGGCGTCGGCTGCCATAGCTTTGTTCACCTCCTCTCTCACCTTCTCGTTCTGCACACGTGTAGCTCTTTCAATGAGTTTTTTGTCAAAATGCTCCAAATATTTTGCATGCTTCGCCTCGCCCTCAAGATCAATGCGACGCCGTGCCGTAAGCATGGCCTCCACGGTGTGTTGCACATGTTGACGTGCGGTGGTCATCATGACGTCCACGATGGGGTCCATGAGTGCATCCTGCGTGTCGACTTCGGTAAGGTCCACTTTGTAATTCGTGCTTAGCGAAGTGTATGCATCACAGTGGGATTTCATCACCTCATTGAATGCTTTGTGTGTTGCTTTGTGCTTATCTTGCGCTGCATCGAGATCTTTTTGGTGAAATTGGAGTCGTAGTTCGCATTCATTTTGGTGCAAATTTTTTTGCAAGTCGTCGTCCACTACGTGCTTAATAGTCACCGTGCCATCTCGGAAGGTGCTTTCTTTAGGGCGAAAATCATTCACCATTTGGTGGCGGAGTTTTTTATGGGCCGTTTCTTTGTCTTTGAACGTCCGATATGCCAATAAATGTTCAAGGGCCGGCTTCCTCAGCTCTTGGGGTACTTTGGAAAGATCGAATCGGGCAGCTTTGTTTTGAGGCATTCCAAAATGACGGGTATACTCACTCCCAAAGATAAAAGTCGTCGACGGATATAGCAACCCTCGGGTAAAATTGTCCAAACTCCACTTGTGTTAAGTTCCAAGACAAATGCACCCGGCAACACTCACAACAATGAATGTCAAAAAAGGTCCACTGACTTCCAATGTCAAAGACGCGTTTCGACCCTAGGTAGGGTCCTCCTCAGCCAAAACAATCCTATGGGACACAAAAATGACATTATTCATGGATATGGGGTTAGGGTTGAAAACCCCCCCCCTAAACATGAAAATATTCCAAAATTGGAATTCTCATTAGGATTGGGACACAAAAATGACATTATTCATGGATATGGGGTTAGGGTTGAAAAGCCCCCCCCAAAACATGAAAATATTCCAAAATTGGAATTCTCATTAGGATTGGGACACAAAAATGACATTTTCCAAGGATATGGGGTTAAGGTTGAAAACCCCCCCCCAAAACATGAAAATATTCCAAAATTGGAATTCTCATTAGGATTGGGACACAAAAATGACATTATTCATGGATATGGGGTTAGGGTTGAAAAACCCCCCCCCCAACATGAAAATATTCCAAAATTGGAATTCTCATTAGGATTGGGACACAAAAATGACATTATTCATGGATATGGGGTTAAGGTTGAAACCCCCCCCCCAAAACATGAAAATATTCCAAATTTGGAATTCTCATTAGGATTGGGACACAAAAATGACATTATTCATGGATATGGGGTTAGGGTTGAAACCCCCCCCCCAAAACATGAAAATATTCCAAAATTGGAATTCTCATTAGGATTGGGACACAAGAATGACATTATTCATGGATATGGGGTTAGGGTTGAAAAGCCCCCCCCCAAACATGAAAATATTCCAAAATTGGAATTCTCATTAGGATTGGGACACAAAAATGACATTATTCATGGATATGGGGTTAGGGTTGAAAAACCCCCCGAAAACATGAAAAAATTCCAAAATTGGAATTCTCATTAGGATTGGGACACAAAAAAGACATTATTCATGGATATGGGGTTAGGGTTGAAAGCCCCCCCCCCCAAACATGAAAATATTCCAAAATTGGAATTCTCATTAGAATTGGGACACAAAAATGACATTATTCATGGATATGGGGTTAGGGTTGAAAACCCCCCCCCCCAAACATGATAATATTCCGAAATTGGAATTCTCGTTAGGATTGGGACACAAAAATGACATTATTCATGGATATGGGGTTAGGGTTGAAACCCCCCCCCCCAAACATGAAAATATTCCGAAATCGGAATTCTCATTAAGATTGGGACACAAAAATGACATTATTCATGGATATGGGGTTAGGGTTGAAACCCCCCCCCCAAAAACATGAAAATATTCCAAAATTGGAATTCTGATTAGGATTGGGACACAAAAATGACATTATTCATGGATATGGGATTAGGGTTGAAAACCCCCCCCCAAAACATGAAAATATTCCAAAATTGGAATTCTCATTAGGATTGGGACACAAAAATGACATTATTCATGGATATGGGGTTAGGGTTGAAAACCCCCCCCCCAAACATGAAAATATTCCAAAATTGGAATTCTCATTAGGGTTGGGACACAAAAATGACATTATTCATGGATATGGGGTTAGGGTTGAAACCCCCCCCCCCAAACATGAAAATATTCCAAAATTGGAATTCTCATTAGGATTGGGACAAAAAAATGACATTGTTCATGGATATGGGGTTAGGGTTGAAGACCCCCCCAAAACATGAAAATATTCCAAAATTGGAATTCTCATTAGGATTGGGACACAAAAATGACATTATTCATGGATATGGGGTTAGGGTTGAAAACCCCCCCCCCAAAATATGAACATTTTCCAAAATTGGAAGTCTCATTAGGATTGGGACACAAAAATGACATTATTCATGGATATGGGGTTAGGGTTGAAAACCCCCCCCCCAAACATGAAAAAATTCCAAAATTGGAATGCTCATTAGGATTGGGACACAAAAATGACATTATTCATGGATATGGGGTTAGGGTTGAAAAACCCCCCCCCAAAACATGAACATTTTCCAAAATTGGAAGTCTCTTTAGGATTGGGACACAAAAATGACATTATTCATGGATATGGGGTTAGGGTTGAAAACCCCCCCCCCAAAAAAAAAAAATTCCAAAAATGGAATGCTCATTAGGATTGGGACACAAAAATGACATTATTCATGGATATGGGGTTAGGGTTGAAAACCCCCCCCCAAACATGAAAACATTCCAAAATTGGAATTCTCATTAGGATTGGGACACAAAAATGCCATTATTCATGGATATGGGGTTAGGGTTGAAAAACCCCCCCCGAAACATGAAAATATTCCAAAATTGGAATTCTCATTAGGATTGGGACACAAAAATGACATTATTCATGGATATGGGGTTAGGGTTGAAAACCCCCCCCCCCAAACATGAAAATATCCCAAAATTGGAATTCTCATTAGGATTGGGACACAAAAAAGACATTATTCATGGATATGGGGTCAGGGTTGAAAAGCCCCCCCCCCAAAACATGAAAATATTCCAAAATTGGAATTCTCATTAGGATTGGGACACAAAAATGCCATTATTCATGGATATGGGGTTAGGGTTGAAAACCCCCCCCAAAATATGAAAATATTCCAAAATTGGATTTCTCATTAGGATTGGGACACAAAAATGACATTATTCATGGATATGGGGTTAGGGTTGAAACCCCCCCCCCGAAACATGAAAATATTCCAAAATTGGAACTCTCATTAGGATTGGGACACAAAAATGACATTTTGCATGGATATGGGGTTAGGGTTGAAACCCCCCCCCCAAAAAAATGGAAATATTCCAAAATTGGAATTCTCATTAAAATTGGGACACAAAAAAGACATTATTCATGGATATGGGGTTAGGGTTGAAACCCCCCCCCCCCAAACATGAAAATATTCCAAAATTGGAATTCTCATTAGGATTGGGACACAAAAATGACATTATTCATGGATATGGGGTTAGGGTTGAAAACCCCCCCCCAAACATGAAAATATTCCGAAATCCGAATTCTCATTAGGATTGGGACACAAAAATGACATTACTCATGGATATGGGGTTAGGGTTGAAACCCCCCCCCCCCAAAACATGAAAATATTCCAAAATTGGAATTCTCATTAGGATTGGGACACAAAAATGACATTATTCATGGATATGGGATTAGGGTTGAAAAACCCCCCCCAAAACATGAAAATATTCCAAAATTGGAATTCTCATTAGGATTGGGACACAAAAATGACATTATTCATGGATATGGGGTTAGGGTTGAAACCCCCCCCCCCAAACATGAAAATATTCCACAATTGGAATTCTCATTAGGGTTGGGACACAAAAGTGACATTATTCATGGATATGGGGTTAGGGTTGAAAAGCCCCCCCCCAAACATGAAAAAATGTTCCAAAATTGGAATTCTCATTAGGATTGGGACTAAAAAATGACGTTGTTCATGGATATGGGGTTAGGGTTGAAGACCCCCCCAAAACATGAAAATATTCCAAAATTGGAATTCTCATTAGGATTGGGACACAAAAAAGACATTATTCATGGATATGGGGTTAGGGTTGAAAAACCCCCCCGGAAACATGAACATTTTCCAAAATTGGAATTCTCATTAGGATTGGGACACAAAAATGACATTATTCATGGATATGGGATTAGGGTTGAAAAACCCCCCCCAAAACATGAAAATATTCCAAAATTGGAATTCTCATTAGGATTGGGACACAAAAATGACATTATTCATGGATATGGGGTTAGGGTTGAAAACCCCCCCCCCAAACATGAAAATATTCCACAATTGGAATTCTCATTAGGGTTGGGACACAAAAATGACATTATTCATGGATATGGGGTTAGGGTTGAAACCCCCCCCCCAAACATGAAAAAATGTTCCAAAATTGGAATTCTCATTAGGATTGGGACAAAAAAATGTCATTGTTCATGGATATGGGGTTAGGGTTGAAGACCCCCCCAAAACATGAAAATATTCCAAAATTGGAAATCTCATTAGGATTGGGACACAAAAATGACATTATTCATGGATATGGGGTTAGGGTTGAAAACCCCCCCCCCAAACATGAACATTTTCCAAAATTGGAAGTCTCATTAGGATTGGGACACAAAAATGACATTATTCATGGATATGGGGTTAGGGTTGAAAACCCCCCCCCAAACATGAAAAAATTCCAAAATTGGAATGCTCATTAGGATTCGGACACAAAAATGACATTATTCATGGATATGGGGTTAGGGTTGAAAAACCCCCCCCCAAACATGAACATTTTCCAAAATTGGAAGTCTCATTAGGATTGGGACACAAAAATGACATTATTCATGGATATGGGGTTAGGGTTGAAACCCCCCCCCCCAAAAAAAAAATTCCAAAATTGGAATGCTCATTAGGATCGGGACACAAAAATGACATTATTCATGGATATGGGGTTAGGGTTGAAAACCCCCCCCCAAACATGAAAATATTCCAAAATTGGAATTCTCATTAGGATTGGGACACAAAAATGCCATTATTCATGGTTATGGGGTTAGGGTTGAAAACCCCCCCCCAAAATATGAAAATATTCCAAAATTGGATTTCTCATTAGCATTGGGACACAAAAATGACATTATTCATGGATATGGGGTTAGGGTTGAAACCCCCCCCCCCGAAACATGAAAATATTCCAAAATTGGAATTCTCATTAGGATTGGGACACAAAAATGACATTATTCATGGATATGGGGTTAGGGTTGAAGACCCCACCCCCCAAACATGAAAATATCCCAAAATTGTAATTCTCATTAGGATTGGGACACAAAAATGACATTATTCATGGATATGGGGTTAGGGTTGAAAAAACCCCCCCCCAAACATGAAAATATTCCAAAATTGGAATTCTCATTAGGATTGGGACACAAAAATGCCATTATTCATGGATATGGGGTTAGGGTTGAAAACCCCCCCCAAAATATGAAAATATTCCAAAATTGGATTTCTCATTAGGATTGGGACACAAAAATGACATTATTCATGGATATGGGGTTAGGGTTGAAAAACCCCCCCCGAAACATGAAAATATTCCAAAATTGGAATTCTCATTAGGATTGGGACACAAAACTGACATTTTCCATGGATATGGGGTTAGGGTTGAAACCCCCCCCCCCCAAAATGGAAATATTAGCATTGGGACACAAAAATGACATTATTCATGGATATGGGGTTGGGGTTGTAACCCCCCCCCCGAAACATGAAAATATTCCAAAATTGGAATTCTCATTAGGATTGGGACACAAAAATGACATTATTCATGGATATGGGGTTAAGGTTGAAAAAACCCCCCCCAAAACATGAAAATATTCCGAAATTGGAATTCTCATTAGGATTGGGACACAAAAATGACATTATTCATGGATATGGGGTTAGGGTTGAAAAGCCCCCCCCCAAACATGAAAATATTCCAAAATCGGAATTCTCATTAGGATTGGGACACAAAAATGACATTATTCATGGATATGGGGTTAGGGTTGAAAAACCCCGCCCAAACATGAAAATATTCCAAAATTGGAATTCTCATTAGGATTGGGACACAAAAATGACATTATTCATGGATATGGGGTTAGGGTTGAAAAACCCCCCCCAAACATGAAAATATTCCAAAATTGGAATTCTCATTAGGATTGGGACACAAAAATGACATTATTCATGGATATGGGGTTAGGGTTGAAAAACCCCCCCCCAAACATGAAAATATTCCAAAACTGGAATTCTCATTAGGATTGGGACACAAAAATGACATTATTCATGGATATGGGGTTAGGGTTGAAAACCCCCCCCCAAACATGAAAATATTCCGAAATCGGAATTCTCATTAGGATTCGGACACAAAAATGACATTATTCATGGATATGGGGTTAGGGTTGAAAACCCCCCCCCAAACATGAAAATATTCCAAAATTGGAATTCTCATTAGGATTGGGACACAAGAATGACATTATTCATGGATATGGGGTTAGGGTTGAAACCCCCCCCCGCAACATGAAAATATTCCAAAATTGGAATTCTCATTAGGATTGGGACAAAAAAATGACATTATTCATGGATATGGGGTTAGGGTAGAAAACCCCCCCCCCAAAACATGAAAATATTCCAAAATTCGAGTTCTCATTAGTGTTTGGGCAGTCTTTGGGAAATATGCATGCTGAGATCTGGAGATCCTGACAAGGCTGTTTTCTTTCCAACAATGTTGCAGGTCCCTCAGCATTTTGCAATTTAGCAGCACGTGATGTGGGAGGCATATTGGAAAAATGAAAATTTTGAAAATAGTCCTTAGCCCATCATTTAAGTCATTTTTGCTTTAATGCTTTTGTTTGATCGGGGGATCTGTTTCTAATCATCTGATCATTTGTCCAACCCTGCTTGCTCCTGCTGCTGCTTGATGTAGTTCAGGTTTTTCAAACAAATAAAGTTTGGTGAAATAAACCCAAATAAGTACCCACAGTTTGCAAGGCAAAGGACCACAGGATCAAAGCCACAACATGAAGGGCTGCAGTTAAAGGAGATAGTGATACAACAAGAGAAACTCACAATAACTACAGATTTAGGAAAAGATAGTTAGAAAATATCTAAAAACATGGAACAACTGCCCTCATGGGCATCCTCTCTTTTATGGTGCCATCTAGAGATGTGCACCCTTTGGTTTGGGTCCCATAGGTGCTGAAGTGGCATGGTTTGCGGCGCTGAGGTCACTGCCATGTCACATATGATATTCCTACTTAGCTAGGCCGACTGAGAATTGAACCCAGGACCTCTCAAAAAGAGGTGCCCCTGCCCCCTAGGGTGCAGAGCACTAGGATAGCTAAGCATTCATGAGAAAATGTGGAAAAATGAATAGGCTCTAGATAAATGTCAGCGCCTCAGTCAGTCCAGGAAATGCCGTATAAGATCAATCAGTTGGGGGGTCAGGGGTCCACACAACATCCATAGATCAATGCTTGGTTTTATAGGTCAAAATGTCTTGTCACCCTTCTTTGGATAGGCTAATACTAAGATAAAAATGTGTTATGCCTCTAGGCCTCTTTATAACAACTAACGCTAAGGTTTTGGCAGGTAAATACGCTTTTTCTTACTCCCCCCTTGTGCTGTGGTGGCCACCACTGTCGCATTTTAAAGGAAAAACGGAATTTTTCTTGGTCCCCCCATGGCGTCAACATCTGTTTAGATTTTCCTATAACATCCCTAGCATTGGAAAGAAGGCGCTGCATCAGGGCAGTTGCCAGGATGTGCTGAGTCATAACAGACACCTACAGCTCCCATTGTGCTCAATGGCGTCGCTGGGGCAGCTGTGGCTTGGTAGGGGGTCAGAATGGGCATACCAATTCATGTATGCACAACCATTCCCTCCAATTGGCAAAAGGCAGTGCAATACGCAAAGCGCAACGCTGGATATGATCAGGTCACGCTGTCTGGGGTCTCAATGAACCTGGTGATAAACCTGATCTGTCCTTAGCGCGTTGAAAATTAATTCACCCTCATGGGGGTTTGAGATTCAGAAACGTGGTCCAGGAGTCTTTTTTTTGGCCTGAACAGGGCCTACTCTACTGTTTGCGGTCCGAGATATCTGTAAGGAAAGAACGAAGGGTTGAGGGACTGACAAACACGCAACCATCGACGCAAACATCAAAATCCGTCAAATGACGGACTACAATTTTTCTGACGGCACACACCTGTCCAGAATCTTCGTGTGCATTAAATGCACATTTTTGCGAAATCTATTTTCATCACAGGAATTCTTAAGTTCTTGGATTTACACGCAGAGTGAAGGGGCGTGCCGGAGCGCATCCTAATTGAGCGCCGGAAAATACAAAAATAATAAGATTATAACAGTATGTCACATAATAATAACAAAATGACGAGACACACAATAAATAAAAAACGTAGGAATTCCACGTTTTCTTCTAGGAGCAATAAAGAAGAATGAATTCATGAAAATCAAAATAAATTCAAAGAACATGGTATAAACATTCAGGTCTTGTTTGCTTCGTATGCAGCATGCACATTGCTTGTCTCGTGTTGTCGTGAACGTGCAGTGTAGCAACACTAACATAGTGTAGAGGGACAGATTAGAAGATTGCAAGATGATTAGAGGTGAGATCGAGGGATTAGAACATACTGAAGCGGTACCCAGAACCTATGGCCCATGGCCCGGAGGCCTGTGAGCCGTCACACCCGTTATGGCCCATGGCCCGGAGGCCTGTGAGCCATCACACCCGTGCGGAAGCCGTTGACACCGGCTGTCAGCGGGATATCCCTGTTCTCTAATCCGCGGGATCTGGAATCCGATCCTTAACCATTGAATCAATGTAGAATTACCATAACTTTATTGTCTTAGGCGATTTTCGGTCAGAAATTGGTGAAATACCTGATTTCTACCGCGATTTCCAATTGTCCTGAAATCGCCGCCAGACGTCGCCCGTTCCGTGCACTGCATTAGATAATTCTGTAGAACGATCTTTCTTGAAGTTAAGACTGAAACAGTCTTCGAGTTATCCGCAATTTTTTCCTTAATAGAACGCATCGCGTCCCAGATTTTCCCCAGAAGATCTGGGCGGCCGAAGGCGCTTTGAACC
Organism: Eutreptiella sp. 'Long Island Sound 2002'; assembly: GCA_964036045.1. NCBI lineage: Eukaryota > Euglenozoa > Euglenophyceae > Eutreptiales > Eutreptiaceae > Eutreptiella > Eutreptiella sp. 'Long Island Sound 2002'. The sequence continues at coordinate 19,291,502 of OZ038384.1, read as the reverse complement.
CCCAAGTGGAATAACAAGGGCTACGAGCGTTCAAGCGCCCAAGGACGAATTAATGTGCCTCATAGGCACTGTGCATGAGGTTTTGCCCCCCATAGTCATAGGATGAGGCCAAAGGATCGCAACTCCATAGGCCCAAAGGGGCTTCCAAGTACGTGTAGAAGTATGTTGAGTTGGCATTTGCCCCACCCATGCTTGCCTCTACATCCGGGGCATATCACTTGTCTTCCCCGGATAGTACATATATGATCTCCATATATATATTGGCAATATATTTTGCGTGCATGCTAAAATTCGGCTTTCGGAAAGGAGGTCGATTTTGGACCAAAGCACTTGCATGCGTGTTAAGGGACCAAGGTTACTCTAGAATATAGGCATACTTTGATTCTAGGCCACTAGGTTGGGTGTAGAAAGCGAGGGTAGGTTTGTATGCCATATTTGGTGTCATATCACGTGCCCATTTGGCGGGTGCACCATTCCAAGACTAACCGGCCAATGGACCCCATATTGCACGAGGCTCTTCATTGTACTCCTGACCAACACTCGCCAGCATAACCTCCGGGAAGGGAGTCTTGTGGGGCTCTCCCGAAGCGATGCTATGCGAACAAGGTGTGTTTTTTGCAATATTCCATTTTTGCATGTGCCCACTTGGGAGGCAGCGCACGCGACCTTCCAAAGCGCCCCAGGTGGAGCACATATGTGGAATCGAAGGTCATTTCTGTCGGGTCATTGTGTTTAGAAGGATTGGTCGAGTACTCAATCCAAGCCGAAGATATTATAATATATTTGTGCACTTTTCAAGGCACTTTTGCGTGTTTCTTCGCCAATTTTGCTGTTTTTTGCCCGTCATGATGCCAAGTGGCGACCGTGTATCTCCACGTTTCGCTCAATTGACATCATGACCCAAGTATGTTTTGAGGGTACATACTTCGTTGCCCAACATATCTTGGACCCGGCGAAGAACTCCTCTTGGGCTTGGCATACCGTGGCCGCCACCGTGACGATCCCAAATCATGGGGTCACTTGGCGACCCTCCCATTCCCAAAGCCGGAGGGGTTTGCGCGACGCCCAAAAGATATGTTGGACGCATATGACTTGATACCAATCCTGTGGCACACTCCGGTCCAAGTCGGGCATGTGCCTCATTTGCCCCAACCATGAGTGTGCGCCTTTTCGGCCATTTTGAGCATTTTTCCACATTTTCTGCCCGCCGTGCACCATGTTCAGCCCCCTCGTGCACGCCGGACGCATGGACCAATGGACCATATATGACATGGGTGTCATTGATATTGGTCCCCATGGTTCACACACCACGTGGGCGAAGTGGAGCAACCTTCGTCGAGGTGCTAGCTCAAAGTGAGTGTGGACGATTTTGCCATTTTGGCAGTTGTGGACCCAATTTGGACTGTCACCACGCCCAGTGGCATGCGGATCTTTAGGAGCCAACATGTTGGGGGTCTCAGTCAGACTCCCGGGGAATGGCGTGTCGAATGGCGAATCCGATCTCAGAGCCAGCGTGGAGATATACTATCTGGAACACCCCCAATTTGGGCTCATTTTGAGCAGCCAAAATGACCCCCTTTTGAGACCCCAATTTCACCCCCCCCCGTGTGGTCAATTGGCGGCCCCATTCCTTCCTGTCCACAAGAGTTCTGGACCTAAGTTCCGGTTGTGCACTCACAAAAAGGTCTCAGGTCATGACTCCTATCCTCTGAGCCATTGGCCTTGCCCTGGCTGGGCGTAGCATCCGTGGGAACGACGCCAACTTTGGTGATTTTGGCATCATGACCCCACTTGATGAACCCGTGCTGCCCTGATGCCGGGACCTCAGGGGGAACCAGGTTGGGTGAGGGCTCCAAGGAGTGTGTACTCAAAAGGCATACGGTCAGTTGCTTGGTCCCCACCCCTGGCGGGTCCGGACGAGAGGTAACGTTTGGAGATTTTTGAGCTAATATTAGTTTGGGCCGAAACAGCCCATTTTTAGCTACCAACTCCTAGGGGATAATGGCGGGGCCATATCTCTGGTAGAGAGAAACGTTGGGACCTGCCGTTGGGGGAGCATGGGGGGCAACTGTCAGTTGGCCTTGGAGCCTCTTGGTTCCCAGGAACTTGCCTGTGGCTGGGGGGGACACCCTCCCCCATCGGCAGGGTTTCAGGGTCCGGACTGAGCAGGGCATGGGTTGTGTTTGAGCCCCCGCCCCCACCAGCCACTGAGAGGGTCGGACCTGGGATTGGGATATGAGTTGGGACTGAGTGTCTATTGTCCTGTGATGCCCTCACCCCAGTCCAGTCTTAACCCCATGTGTACATATCCTGATGTGTTGCTGTACATACTTTTGTTCCCTTGTTTCAGAGTGGCAAGGATCCTGAAACGCTTTGTCACATGACACGAGCGTATTGATGCCCCTGTGAGCGCAGTGCTTTGCCTGCCTGCTTGCTTGTGCGTGTCACCGCAGGGTCCCGTGGCCAGGCCCCCCACGGGAACGCGTCAAAAGCGTTGGACTGCCGCGGGGTTACCCATCCCTCGCATGCCACTCTGGGCCACCAACCCCGAGCACCACGGGCTTTGCAGCGCCGCCCGGCAACAGCGCTGAGTCCGTGAAGGAGTAGCTGCGACCGGAACTCCGACATCAACGAGTTTCTTCGCCGACCAGCAAGGCCGCACTCCCAGCTACAGCAACCGCCTCAACAACCACCCCCAGGACCAGTCCACCGAGGGGAACGATGGTTAATTGGCAGGAGGCGGGCAAGACGTGGCCGCGGCTCCACCCCCATGCGGTGCGCCTACTGCGTGGGTTGGTGTGGGACCAGCACTATCGCCACAGCCACCCCCAGTGCGAAGGCGGCATGCCCGGGAGCTTCGAGCTCCGCGAGGACATGGGCCCCGACCGCCTGCAGGCAGTCGAAGACTGGCTGCGGGTGGAAGGGTTTGCCTTCCGCTTCCGCCAGAAGCGCTGGAGGGTCTGGACCCGGCCAGGAAGGCCCGGCGAAGGGCTGCCCCCTGACGGGATTGAGGAGGACGAGAACTTCAACGAGTACCCGTCGGGCGCCACGATCAACGTCTCCATGTGGGACATGATCGAAAGGAAGTTCCTGGAGCCGGGGACGGAGCGCACGCTGCAGGGCAGCAGCAGCAGCAGCGCGTCTCCTGGTAAGGGAAGGCGGTCTGCCGGGGACAGGAGGCGGGACAGGAAGTAGCGGGAGTACCAGGAGTCCCTGGCCGCCGAAGCCGCCCAAGGCGCCAAGGGCGGAACCCCAGCCCCCAGCCCCAAACGGGCCAGTTGCGGTCACCACTTCCTCCAAGTCGCTAAGCACGCCAAGGCCAAGCCCCGTCAGCTGCACCTGAGGAAGTCAGGCCCCAGCAGCGACGTGGAGTCGGCCCACCGCGGGAGGATGCCGGCAGACCAGGCCAGCTCCAGCAGCAGCCCCGCTCCCGGCCAAAGGGACGTGGCGCGCGCCTGCGAGCGCGCCTGGGGGGTGCCCTGCAACCTTCGGGTTGCCCGGCAACGGGCCACGCAGCAGAACGCTGCCGTGGAGGGCGCTGTTGGCATCGCCCAAGTGGAGGCCACCCATTGGGGCAGAGACATGGCCTTCCACGCCTCGGCCGTCGCGGCCATCGCGGCCGGTCTCACGGCTGCAGCGGCCCATGAGGCAGCGACTGCCCAGGTCAAGGGTGAGGTGGCGGCAGCCGCCGAGGAAGCCCGCCTGACGCAGGAGGCCATTGCCTGCAAGGAGGCCGAGGTGAAGGCACTGGAAGAGGCGCTTGCCCAAGAGAGGGCCAAGAAGGAGGCGGAGGAAAGGGCCCACGCCGAAGCAACGGCCAAGGCCCAGGCAGACGCCGCCAGGAAGGACGCCATCGAGGCCGCGCGACGGAAGGTCGCTGAGGAGAGGGCCAGGACGGAGGCGGAGCTGGCAGCGTTGGAAGCTGCGAAGGCTCGGCTGCAGCAGGCCCGGGAAGCCAAAGCGGCTCGGGTCCGGGAGGAGGCCGAAGGGCGAGCTGCCGCAGCCACAGCCGCCGCAATGGCTGAGGTAGAGGCCAAGCTCCGCCGCGAGACTCCCCCGGGAGAATCCCGATTGGAGACCCTTCGAAAGCTCTTCGACGGGGACGCCTCCTCCAGGATGACGCTGGATCCAGAGGAGGTTGACACGGACAGCAGTGGGAGCAGTGGCCCCACCGCCTACCGACGGAGGAAGGGTGAGGGGAAGACCCCCGAGAGGTCACCGAGGCCAGCGGCTGGACACCCCCACGACAATGACCCCTTCTTCACCGCATGCGACGGGGATGAACGAGGCCGCCGACATCGCTGAGGAGTGGCTGGCGGAGGAGGCGGAGACGTCCCCATGGAGCCGCAGGGTGAGAGTGAAGATCTCTCTCCTCCCTACCGGAGCTCGGAGTCTTCCGCGTGCGGGACCGAGACGCCCAGGTGGGGCGACATGGACGAGGATGACGACATGGACTTTGACTCCACGAAGAAGCCCCCATCCTTGAACCCACCGAGGCGACCCGGCGGAATCCCACCGGGACCCCCTGGCGGAGGACCATCAGGACCCCCTGGAGGACGCCCACCAAGTGGACCCCCTGGAGGCGGACCTCCGGGCGGAGCAGGACCCCCTGAACCGGGCAGACCCGGCAGAGGCCCTCCTGGAGGACCCCCTGGGGACCCCGACGACCCACCAGGGAACGGTGACCCGGATGCCACCTGGCAGTGGATTGTCCACCTCCGCAGGAGGGTCCAGTCCCTCGAGCGCGAGGTAGACACGGGCAAGGGCGAGACGACCTGCATTGCCAGGGTCGCCGCGGGCGCGCAGAAGAAGCTGGACATCGCCAAGACGGAGATGGTCAAGATCGCCAAGGTCGCCACCGCCGCCCAGGGGGAGCTGGACATCGCCAGGGGTGAGACCAGGCTGCTGAACAAGGTCATCAACGGCCTGCAGCAGAGGTTGGACGAGCTGGAATCCCGTGGGAGCGTCGGCAGCGACCACCCACCCCTGGAATCTGGCTCGTCAGACGACAGCTGGGGACCTGGCCCAGGTCCAGGCAGACCCCGCGCCCCCGGCGGAGCCCCCAGGAGTCGCCCCAGCGCCAGTGCCCCCCCTCTCAGCGCCCCCTCTCACCACAGCACGGGCCGCCGCAACGAGCGCGTGCCGCCCGGCGGTGGCAGTGAGGGGTGGCGTGATGAGTGGCTCAGGGCGGAGTACCACAACCGCTGTGCCCCACCGCGGACACTGGTACGCCCCGGACGCCCCGCACCAGCCCCGAAGCCAATCCCAATGGCTGCCGGACGTTATGGTGGACTCAGGGATGAGGTCTCTGGAGGGGACGTGGAGTGGGATGTCAGCATTAGCGAGGAAGACCTGGAGGAGTTCGGCATAACCCAGCCGCGTGGTGTACGACGGGAGGCCGCTGAACGCAGCTGCCGGCGCCGTGATGAGGAGGCATACATGGAAGGAGTACGGCGTGAACATCTAGGTTCAGCGTACATGGAGGAACCATGGCATAGCCACACGGATGCCGTGGAGGAGATGGAAGTGGCGGCCGTGGGAGTCCGTGGGGGACGCCGATGGGAACCTCGGTCAACCTCGCGGCCGGCGTTCATGGTCTCTAAGGCCCCGGATGCCGCCGCGTGGGAAGACCTGAAGGACATCAAGCCCCCCATGTACGATGGCAACCCCCTCAACCTCGACCGCTTCTTGGAGAAGCTGGACGATTGGGGGGTGACCGTCACTGAAGACATGGATCCCGCAGATGCGGAGAGATATGTCTTCAGACGGTTCAGGTACCGCCTGCCGGAAGTGCTCCAAGAGCTATACTTCGTGGCGACCAAGGAGGGGAAAATCAAGACCCTCAATGAAGCCAAGAAGTGGCTCAACGAGCCGGAGCGGGTGGACGCTCCGCAGGTGGCTGCCAAGCGGTGGAAGTCCATCAAGCTTCAGCATGATGGTCGGGAGATCCGCTTACGGGACTGGCGTGACTTCCGGGGGCAATACATCCTCTTCCGCCGCAACGTGGAGGACTGGAACGAGGGTGACGAGCAGGCTCGCCTGCTCTCCATGCTGCCGGAAGCATGGATCAAGAGAGTCACCAAGGAGGAAGCCAAGAGGGCCAAGTCCAACCACACGGTCAAGATGATGCTCACCAAGGAGTATCATACGAGCGAGGTGGCTTGGACAAGGAAGAACGTGGCCCGAGATGTCAAGCGGCACTCTCTGCGGAACGCCCTCCTCATCACCGTCACGGGAGATCGCGAGAAGACCGTGATGTGGCGCCTTGATGAGGGTGACGTGAGCGGCCAGACCATCCATCTGCAGGCCATCCCGGCGCGGATGAGTTGCGACGAGATCCTGGAGTGGGTTGGAGAGGAGCTGCTCAAGGAGTACCGGAACCTCCACCACACCCGCGGGTTGAGGCCCGGCGACGGTGACGTCAACTACGTTGGCGAGGGACCTGGCGGGGAAGCTGCCATGGACCCAGCGGGAGCCGATGGCGATGTGGCTCTCGACAACGATGACGACGACGATGAGCCCGGCGAGATGGCCGTTTGTGCCTTCCTGGCCAACAACCTGAACGCGGGGAGCAGCCGGGGAAGCTGGGAGCCCCTGCAGCAGGGTTGGAAGAAGAAGCAGAAGAAGGACCCCCGCCGCATTGGCAACCCTCCGTTGTCCTTTGGGGAGTTCATACGAGCTCACCTTCAGGGCTGTTTCGTGTGTTATGGAAGGAACAAAGGGTTCAACCATGACCACCGAACATGCCCCATCCACCATGCCGACACGGAGGCCTACAAGAAGGCGCACGGGTCGAAGAAGCGTGCGCCCGCGGGTATCCGGGAGGCCAAGGTGGAGGTGGACAAGGACGAGTTCTCCAAGCTGATGTCCGTGGGGACCGAGTTGGCCAAGGAGATCCAGGAGATCAAGAGGAACTGGGTCCCCAGGTCGGACAACAAGAACAAGGAGAACAAAGAGAACGACAAGAACGAGGACAAGGACAAGAAGGGTAGGGAAGGGGGAAAGAAGAAGGGCGTCAACGAGGTTGATGCGGAGGAGAGTACCCCTACTACTACCACAACTGACGCCCCTTAGCGGAGCCCCTGCAGCCAAGGGCCCCAGCTAGGGCGGTTGCAGGATGGTGTCGTGGGAAGCGCCGCACCATCCCAGTCAGGAGACAAAAAGAACAAAGGGTTTGCCGCGGGCGGAAGGCCCGGTCCGGCACCCGACAGTCGCGGTGGCGGGGTGAGGGCACGTGAAGGCACGAGCCCTTGCACCCGTCCATCCTTCGCGACCAAGAATGTATTCGATGTGCTTCAAGATCTATCCGAGAGTATCGGAGGATCATCCGGACCGCAGCTGGATGCTGCAGATGGGCAGCCTGAGCCCATTGTCCACGACCTGCACCAGTCGCTTGTTGAGCTTCTGGAACGGCCGGAGATCCTGAGCTTGCACGCCGTGCGCCGAGTGGGGCGTGAGCGGCAGTTGCACCTTAAGGTCCGTGCCTTATGCGGGGAAGTGGAGAAGGTCTTCGACGTGTTGGTCGACACGGGAGCTCTGGTCAGCTTGGTCAAGGCTGGCCTACTTCCGCCAGAGTGTCTGACCGACAGTCGGAAACCTGTCAGGCTGAAGGTGGCGAACGACCAGTACATGGGGGGAGGCACGAAGGAAGCGGCCATTGGGCTGCAGTTCGTGAACCACCGTGAGCTGAGCCGCCCAGACCTCGGCAAGGAAATCCTCCTGCAAGGTCGCTTCTACGAGGCCGAGATGGACTGGGAAATGATTGTTGGGTACGACTTCATGATGGAGACGGACTCCGGCGTTCTCCCGGCCCAGGCCTCAATGACCCTGTACCAGGACGACCAGCTCTCTTGGCTTTCGTCACCTGAGCACCATGTGGAATGCCAATGGATCCACCTGGAACGCAATCAGCTCGAAGTAGCCCCGCTGAGCACTGAGCCAACTGGGCCAGCAAACCAGGAGTACGGCGTAATGCCGCAAGTGGCGAGCCGAGTGGTTGTGGACCTGGGAGCTTCGGATCTGGCCCTGGATGCGTTCTCTTCAGGAACCTCCGCCCATCTTCGGGTTTGTGAGAAGTACTGGAGCGCCCAGGACTCTGCGTGGAAGAAGCACTGGGGTCCGCATCAGGGTTTGATGTGGATCCATTGCCCCCGATGGGACATTCCAAGGGCGGTAGCGAAGATTCGCAGGGACCGCTCCAAGGCAGTGCTGGTCGTTCCTATGGGATGCACCGAGGAGGAAAGCACCGGTGATTGGGTGGTCTCATTGACCAACATGACCTTAAACAAGGTTGTCCTACCGGCTGGAGAGAGTGTCTATCAGGACGCTAAGGGACAGCCCATGCCACCCCAGAGATGGCCAACGGAATTCCACTATGTGGATGGGGGCCTTGAGCAGGCCGACACCACGGACTTCGTGTGTGTCAACCGCATCGTAGCGGAGGCATGGAGGCAATGCTTTGCGGGTTCCCCTGTTGACATCGGAGAATCGGAGGACCCCCTCACGGAAGAGGAGTTGGATCTGGTTCAGGGGTATATGGATCAGCTCTTTCACGACTCGGGTAGCCAGCGTGAGGGCAAAGGCCAGGACAATGCCTGGTGGGAAGTGGACTCGATCGTCTCTGGTTCTTATGATGGGGATACCTTCGTACGGAGGGTGCTGGACCACTTGTCCAGCCAGGACGAGCCAATCGGCGGAAACCCACCCACATACGGCGACCTATTCCGAGGCAAGACCAGAGATGGCCCTTTGGGCCACCTGGGAAGACCACCTGAGCCGAAACCGAGCGGGGTCGCTACCCCTCAAGTAAGCTCAGTGGTTCAAGTGCCCGGAAAAGCCAAGGCGGAGTCCGATGATTGCCCCAAGATCCAGGCATTGGGGGCCAGGCTGAAGCAGAAGTATGGTGATACCTTCTTCAGCCGAAAACCTGTGTTTCCTCACCGGTGCGTGGACCGTATGGCGGGGCCAAGATACGACTGAAGCAGGACCTCCGTGTGTATCAACACCGGGAGTTCGCCCTGCGGGGCGAGAGGAAGGAGGCCATGGAGAAGATCCTCCGTGATTTAATCGAGAGAGGCTGGTTTGAGCCGTGTCACTCCGAGTGGGCCTCCCCGTGCTTCGTCGTCCCCAAGAAGGTGGCCGGTGAGTGGCGGCTCGTGGCCGACTACCGCGGCCTAAACGCCCAAACGCAGCACGACAGCTGTACGCTGCCCCTCATTGAGGACATGCTGCAAAAACAACACCGGCGGAGGATCTTCACGGTGATTGAGCTGAAACATGGTTATCATCAGATGCCTCTCGCCGAGGAGTCCCGTGCCCCCACAGCCATGAGCACCGCACTTGGACCTCTCCAGTGGCAGGTGATGCCCATGGGCGTTACCAACGGCAATGCGGCTTTTCAGCGGATGCTGGAGAACCTGCTTGAGCCGGTGCGTGACTGTGCGGACCCCCTCGTGGACGACGTGATCATCGCGTCCGGGGACCCCAGTATGAGCTATGAGGAGCTCCTGGAGGCACATGAGAGGGACGTCACCCGAGTGCTGGACCTTCTGGTTCGGCACAAACTCACGGGCAGCAGTGACAAGGCCACCATTGCGGTAAGCGAGGTGGTCTTCGCTGGTCACGTAGTTGGGAACGGGCAGCGAAAGCCCATACCTGGAAAAGTGGCTGCGATTGAGCACTGGGAAAAGCCCAAAACGGTCTCTGAGCTACGGGTGTACTTGGAATTCTGTAATTACTACTCGGGGTATATCAAGATGTATGCCGAGTATGCAGCCCCCATTACGGCCATGCTCAAGGGCAACCGAGAGGAGACCAAGAAGGGGTCCAAGAAGGTTCTGGTCTGGAATGATGACTCCGACCGTGCCTTTGAGGGGATGAAGCAGGCGCTGCTATCTGCAGTGGGTCTGCACCTCGTGGATCCTGACTGAGGGTTCGTCCTGCGCACCGACGCTTCCAACTACGCCGTTGGCGCTGTGTTGGAACAAGTGCTTGACGATGGGAGGCACGTGCCTGTGGCCTTCTGGAGCCGAGTCCTGGCGGAAGGCCAGAGACGGACGTGGACGCCCCGAGAAAAGGAGGCGTATGCAATCGTCATGGCTCTCCGGAAATGGGCTGGGTACATAGCCCTCCATCCCGTCACCGTCTGCACCGACCATCAGAATCTGCAGTCGTGGCACAAGGAGCACGTGGACACCCCCTCTGGTCCCGCCTCCCGACGGGCAAGATGGCATGAGACCTTGGCCAAGTTCGACCTCACGGTTGTGTATGTTCCTGGTAAGGACAACACCGTGGCGGACTGTCTGAGTAGGTGGGCCTATCCCGCCAGCAAGGGCATGACAGACGTGTCTGCCCATGGCGATGAGGCTGAGACCGCTGAGGCCAAGAGGATCATAGAAATGGAGCGCCTGATGGAGGAGAAGGGTGTTAAATGCTTCGTCGTCATGACTGCGGATGCCCCCCTCGGAACGAGGATGAGCAGAGCGGTCAGAGTGCTCGCCCCTGATGGAGCTGAGTCCGACAAGCACCTCTTCCCTAAACCTTGCCTCCAGGACAACTGGACCGACGACTACGCTAAGTCTGAGGCCTTTGAGGCCGAATATAGGGCTGTTACCGACCCTGATGACGGGCAGAAGTGGCTAGAGGGGCTGACTGAGGAAGATGGCAAGCTCTACCGGAATGGTAAGCTGCTGGTCCAAGAGTCCCGGGTGCTCGAGCTATGTCAGGCTTGGCACCACCACATGGTGCACCCAGGGGTCAAGAAGCAAGCCCTGGACATGCAGCACCGGTTTAGGATCGACCAGATCAATCTCTACACCGCCATCAAGAAGGTCAGGAAGGGTTGCTCGGTCCGTCAGGCCTGCAATCCCGATAACCGGAATGTCAGGGGGGCCCAATGGAGGCCGGTGCCTGACCAGCCCATGGAGAGCGTGGCCATGGTCCTCTTCTCCATGCCCGAAGTTCACATAGGCAGAGAGACCTTTGACTGTGTGGTCCTTTGTGTGGATCGCCACAGCGGCTACGTAGTAGCCGTTCTGGCAGGCAAGAGGGGGTTGCTTGCCAATGAAGTGGCAGTCATGATGATTCGTCATTGGCTGACCGTCTTTGACACCCCCCGCACCATTTGCAGTGACCGAGGGCCCCAGTTTACTGGTGGCTGGTTCAAGGCCATGTGTTCCCTTATGGGAATACGTCATGCCAAGAGTGTCGCCTATCTCAGCCGGTCCAATGGCCGGGCTGAAGTGGCTGGAAGGCAGCTGTTTGAGAAGCTGCGCAAGTTTCACATCACCAATCCACGTCGGAACTGGTTTGAGGAGATGTGGCCTGCTCTGAAGGCCCATCATGACACCCCCACACCAGGTGGTTTGTCCCCTCACCAGATTTTGTTCGGCAGGGACCCCCTTGGTCGGGGACTTCCCTTGTCTGGTGATGGTATGGCCATGGACGCCAAAGAATTCTTTGCGCGGCAAGAGGCAACGGCGCAGGACATCTGCCAGCAGCTCGAGAAGGAGCATGCTGAGCGTCAGAAGTCCGCCCCGAGCTCGACAGCGCGGAGGTTCAGGGTGGGAGACCCGGTGTGGGTGATCAGACCCCGCCCTATGGGCACGCACCGCACCAAAACCTGGTTCACACCCGTGAGAGGTGGTCCGCAGGATTGGTGAGGACACCTACCGCATCAAGGTGCGTCACGGACAGTTCCAGGAGCGACACGAGAGTCAACTCCGTGTGCGGGAACCCGACCTCCGTGGCCAACATGTGTCCCTGGACTATGCCGCACATGAGGCCGATTCGGACGACGACTATGCTGAGCAGGACGACTATACCGTCGAGAAGATCCTGGCCCAGCGTCCGAACGCCTCGGCACCCGGAGGCCTGGAGTTCAAGGTTCGTTGGGGAGGCTATGGGCCGTCCCACGACACCTGGGAACCCGTTCCCTCGTTCGTGCCGCGGATCAATACTCCCTTCATGGACTACATCCGCAAGCACAAGACCAAGATCCATGTCTCGGACTTGGCGACACTCACCCGGGCGATTGCAGCCAGGGGCGCCTGATCAGCGTCCTGAGCTCTCCCCTGATGCAATTTGAGCGCTTGTCAGGTCCACGGATCGTCCCTCACTTGCTTGCTCTCTTCCATCTTCCGGTGACCTGCCATCAGAGTGGCCATATACCCCCCCCTGCTGAATCCAGAGGAGGATGGCCCCTCTCTTCAACTTCTATTCGTCATTCCCCACCTGCTGAATCCTTGGGAAACCAAGCAGGGCGACTGACCTTGACATTTCCTGAGCTCTTAGGGCCTTGAAGCCCATACGACGTTGCGCAACGGATGCCGCTGTCATCAGCATTGCTTTTTTTTGGTGTGTGGTCTGGTCCCATGGCACTTGCGGAATCCGGACCAGCCTATGTGTGTCTGCAGACTATATATGGCCTGAACTCAGACGTTTTCCTGTCCACCCTCCTGCATATGCCTTATCCTAACCGGGGCGTGGTTTGGCGCTCTATCCAGAGCGTGTTTACACGCCTATTTACCCCGTTTATTGCTTACTTTTCTGCCCCCCAGGATATGTGCATCTGTATGTTGCGTATTGTCAGCCCATCAGCGCCTATGGACTGTCCCCCCCCCCCCCCCGAGGGGATGCGAATCTGAATACGCAGGCGCCTTGAGTCGCCGTGTACATGCTCTTACATAAGGTCCAGCCTGGACCAGTACCTAAGTACAGATTCTTCTGTTTGAGTGCCCGTGATACCGTGTGCCCTAGTGGCTGTGATGTACTGAGATCCTGATGGCGCCAGGCGGGAAGCCAAGTTGCCTGACTACACTCCCAGCGGTCCGCCACTGTCAGTCCCAGTGTGAGCCTACCGACTCGCAGACGCACTTGCAGTCGGGTGGCGACCTCAGGTGTCCTGACCTCGGTCAGTCTGCCTGGGAAACTGGTGGTTTGAGGAGTCGACGCCTCCGCCCAGACTGCATGGGGACTCCCCCATGCATGGCCTTCGTGGTAATGGGGCGACGGAAAAGACGGCCTTGATGCCCGATCCCTTATGGAGGAGCTCGTTCGACTTTACCACTCTGGACTCGCGTTGTGGATATGGACAACGTGCGCCCAAGCAAGGACCGTGAGGACCCTCCCCCAGACTGCGGCCTTGGGAAGCCTGGGGTAGCCTGATGGATCTTTGTGGTCGCCTTCGACCTGTGGGACCACCTCGGTCGTCGTGTGACGCCTATGTTGGCCATGTATGCCACTGCCACTGTGGTAGTGACCGTCGCAGCCGGCACCCGGTGCGCCTGGTATGGGTTAACGGGTCCTTTGGATGCCGAACAATCGCCGCCAGCACCCAGGACTTGATACTTGATACTATACTTGCAGGTTACTAACAGCTACAGCACCTTACCTGTCTTACTGTGGGATTGTACTGGGCAGCCTAACCCGCAAATCGACCTGAAGTGAGGATGTGACACCCCCCCCCCCTTCAGTGGATGGTCCTGGGTACCCGCTGCCATGCTTGGGTGTTATCGAGCCCCCCCAGGGTTTGCTCTAAGGAGGGGGTGAAGCGGTACCCAGAACCTATGGCCCATGGCCCGCAGGCCTGTGAGCCGTCACACCCGTTATGGCCCATGGCCCGGAATCCTGTGAGCCGTCACACCCGTGCGGAAGCCGTTGACACCGGCTGTCAGCGGGATATCCCAGTCCTCTAATCCGCGGGATCTGAAATCCGATCCTCAACCACTAAATCAATGTAGAATTACCATAACTTTATTGTCTGAGGCGTATTTTGGTCCGAAATCGGTGAAATACCCGATTTCTACCGCGATTTCTAATTGTCGTGAAATCGCCGCCAGACGTCGCCCGTTCCGTGCACTGCATTAGAAAATTCTGTAGAACGATCTTTCTTGGAGTTAGGACTGAAACAGTCTTCGAGTGATCCGCAATTTTTTCCTTGATAGAACGCATCGCGTCCCAGATTTTCCCGAGAAAATCTGGGCGGCCCAAGGCGCTTTGAACCCCCAAGTGGAATAACAAGGGCTACTAGCGTTCAAGCGCCCAAGGACAAATTAACGTGCCTCATAGGCACTGTGTATGAGGTTTTGCCCCCCATAGTCATAGGATGAGGCCAAAGGACCCCAACTCCATAGGCCCAAAGGGTTATTTATTTTGAGTATTCTCCAAGAAGTGCGCTTTTCCAGGTACTTGGCGTCCAAGTACGTGTAGAAGTATGTTGAGTTGGCATTTGCCCCACCCATGCTTGCCTCTACATCCGGGGCATATCACTTGTCTTCCCCGGATAGTACATATATGATCTCCATATATATATTGGCAATATATTTTGCGTGCATGCTAAAATTCGGCTACCCGAAAGGAGGTCGATTTTCGACCAAAGCACTTGCATGCGTGTTAAGGGACCAAAGTTACTCTAGAATATAGGCATACTTTGATTCTAGGCCACTAGGTTGGGTGTAGAAGGCGAGGGTAGGGTTGTATGCCATATTTGGTGTCATATCGCGTGCCCATTTCTCACGTGCACCATTCCAAGACTAACCAGCCAATGGACCCCATATTGCACGAGGCCCTTCATTGTACTCCTAACGAACACTCGCAAGCCTAACCTTCGGGAAGGGACGCTTGTGGAGCGCTCTCGAAGCGATGCGTTGCGAGCAAGGTGTGTTTTTTGCAATATTCCATTTTTGCATGTGCCCACTTGCAAGGCAGCGCACGCGACCTTCCAAAGCGCCCCAAGTGGAGCACATATGTGGAATCAAAGGTCATTGGTGTCGAGTCATTGTGTTTAGAAGGATTGGTCGAGTACTCAATCCAAGCCGAAAATATTATAATATATTTGTGCACTTTTCAAGGCACTTTTGCGTGTTTCTTCGCCAATTTTGCTGTTTTTTGCCCGTCATGATGCCAAGTGGCGACCGTGTATCTCCACGTTGCGCTCAATTGACATCATGACTCAAGTATGTTATGGAGGGACATACTTCGGTGCCCAACATATCTTGGATCCGGCGAATAACTCCTCTTGGGCTTGGCATACCCTGGCCGCCATGTTGGCGATTTGGGACGATCCAAAATCATGGGCTCCCTTGGCGACCCTGCCATTCCCAAAACCAGAGGGGTTTGGGCGACGCCCAAAAGATATGTTGGACGCATATGACTTGATACCAATCCTATTGCACACTCCGGTCCAAGTCCGGCATGTGCCTCATTTGCCCCAACCATGAGTGTGCGCATTTTCGGCCATTTTGAGCAATTTCCCACATTTTCTGCCCGCCGTGCACCATGTTCAGCCCCCTCGTGCACGCCGGACGCATGGACAAATGGACCATATATGACATGGGTGTTATGGATATTGGTCCCCATGGTTCACACACTACGTGGGCGAAGCGGAGCAACCTTTGTCAAGGTGCTAGCCCAAAGTGAGTGTGGACGATTTTGCCATTTTGGCAGTTGTGGACCCAATTTGGATTGTCACCACGCCGAGTGGCATGGAGATCTTTGAGAGCCAAGTCCATGGGAGTCTTTGTTCGACTCCCGGTGGATTGTGTGTGGAATGACTGATCCGATCTCCAAGCTGGCATGGAGATATACTATCAGGAACACCCCCAATTTTGGCTCATTTTGAGCAGCCAAAATGACCCCCTTTTGGGACCCCAATTTCACCCCCCCCGTGTGGTCAATTGGCGGCCCCATTACTTTATGCCCACAGGGAGCCTGGCCCCATTTTCAGGTTGTACACTCAGATATCAGTCCTAGGTCCTGCCTCCTATCATGTGAACTATTGGCCTTGCCCTGGCCGGGCGGAGCATCCGTGGGAATGACGCCAAATTTGGTGATTTTGGCATCATGACCCCACTTGACGAACCCGTGGTGCCCTGATGCCTGGACCTCAGAGGAAACCAGGTTGGGTGAGGGCTCCAGAAAGTAGGGACATAGGGTCAGTTGCGTCGTCCCTACCTCTGGCGGGTCGGGACTAGGGGTCAATCTTTGAGATTTTTGAGCTAATATCGGTTTGGGCTGAAACAGCCCATTTTCAGCTACGAACTCCTAGGGGATAATGGCGGGGCCATATCTCTGACTCAGAAGAAAGTTGGGACCTGCCGTTAAGGGAGCATACAGAGCCACTGTCGATACGCCTTGGAGTCCCTTGGTTCTGGGGAACTCGCCTGTGGCTGGGCGCGACACCCTCCCCCATCGGTAGGGTTTCAGGGTCCGGACGGAGCAGGGCATTGGGTTGTGTTTGAGCCCCCGCCCCCACCAGCCACTGGGATGGTCGGACGTGGGATTGGGATATGAGTTGGGACTGAGTGTCTATTGTCCTGTGATGCCCTTACCCCAGTCTAGTCTGAACCCCATGTGTACATATTCTGATGTGTTGCTGTACATACTTTCGTTCCCTTGTTCCAGAGTGGCAAGGATCCTGAAACGCTTTGTCACATGACACGAGCGTATTGATGCCCCTGTGAGCGCAGTGCTTTGCCTGCCTGCTTGCTTGTGCGTGTCACCGCATCGTCCCGTGGCCAGGCCCCCCACGGGAACGCGTCAATACACATGCGTGCATAAAAGCTTGCTTCGCTTGTGTCTCATTTCTTCTTTCCATTGCTTTGCTCCTGAGTGGTAGGTAAGGTAAGTAAGCCCAGGAGGGGCCACCCCCTGGTAGAGTTCGTGATCGTGGTATGGATTGTGGAAGAAGGAGAGATTAAGGTAGGAGATTGAAACCTTCGTGCATACGCGTGCATTCAGATGACACATTAAATGGTAGGCCACGCGTGTTGCGCACGGTGAAACCGTTGTTTAGTTACCCGGGGGCTCCACACTACGTTCTTGGATAGAACGGGTGGAGTTCCTTAAGCTTGCTTGCTTGTACTTGGGTTCAGGAACAGCGTATTATGGGGCAGCCTGAGAAGCGTACAACAGGTGGAGGCTGTCTTGGTTGATCCGTCTTGAACCCAGGTCATCCGCCTATGCTTTACAGGTGGCAAGGTCATGGTGAAATGGTGCAGCTGCAGTTGCCTTCAGCGACTTTTTGATTTTACGCAGGCTAAAACGGGCGCAGATCAAATAATCGACAAACTGCACCTCAGCCAGCAGTGGCGAGGGCAGTCCGACCTCTTCAACAGTCCTCTGCTTTGGATGCGACCATCATGGTTCAGGGCTCCCTCCTGCATACCCTCAGGTAGCTAGACGTATGCTCACACTGCTCCAGAGGTACAGATTTCCATCTGTCACCATGGTCCACCTGGAGGACGTAGGGTGCTTGCAGGGTGAGGGATAGAATCTGGGAGTGGTTGACGAAGAAGTCAGTACCCAGCACAAAGTCGAAGGCTTCGGTGTCCATCACGTAGATCCGATGGGCAATGCTTCTAGAACCCATAGGCACTTGGACCTCACAGTCCCCACAACTGTGCACCACATGCCCATCTCCCATGCGGATGGCTGCGGTAGGCAAGATGTTTCTCAGGTACCCACAAGGTAAACTTTTCTTCGCCACAATACATATAGTGGCCCCAGTATAAAGTACCCCAAGGTATTCACGTCCCCCTGGACGGATACCTGGCCAGAACACCAGGTCTGTAGGCCCCCCGGGGCGTCCTTGTCAGCACTCCGCGGGGCAGCACTTCGAACCCCTTCTTCTGAAGTTTACGCGCCATGCGCATGAGGCGGGAGCGCTTGCGGGCATTGGACTGGTCCAAATCTTCGTTAGTTGGTCCCTTGTTCTTGTTGACCCTGCGTCTGGGAATGGGTCGTAGGTCCCGTGTTGGGTTGCCCACCAGATGGCTCAGGGCTCCCCCTTGGCGTAGGATTTGGGTTCCCTTTGGACGGGTTCGCGTTCTTGTCTTTGTCAGGCTTGCGGTCGCTGCCTCCTCGTCCACCTTTGCCATTGCCACCTTGGCCCTTGCTATTGCCCTTGGACTTGCCTTGGCCATTGTCCTTGTTGGCGTTGCCCTTGCCACCGCCCTTGTCACTAGCATTCTCGGTCTTAAGCTTCGCCGATAGGCGTTCCTTATGGTAGCACTCATCCTCGTAGTGCTTCCTCTTCCGCAGCATGCACAGGTGATAGTACACCTGTAGTGGTCCGGCATCCTCGCCTTGCAGCCGGTGTTGGTCTCCTGCTTCCTCCCCTGGACAACGAAGCAATCATGCTGATCGCAGTCAGGGGGGTGAAGCAGGGAACCCTGCTCGTCCTGGGCATCACACCAGAAGAGATCTCGAACATTGCTCATGATACGAGCATTCTTGGGGGTAGTCCCCTGTCCAGGTCAGTGCCCTTGATACCCAGGGCCTTGGTTCCCAGAGCCTCCTCCTCCACTACGGTAGGTGTTCAGCTGCTGGTCGCTTTCCTTCTCCAGCGCCAGGTCCAGAAGTAGCACAGACGAATCCTCACAGTTGAGGGCTCTTGGCTTGCGCTCTGCCGTTGACCGGCACTCGTCCCACAGTTCCCGAGGGAACTTGGCCACCAAACAGAAGAGCATCTCGTCGCTGCCGTAGGAACCTGGCATCAGTCGCCCCACCAAGTGGTCAAGGTTGGCGAGTAGCTCGGTGATCCTGGCTGGTTTGGGGTTGTTCGGGAGCACGGCCAGGTTCTGGATCTCGGCTCTGATGGAAAGGTCAGTTTCATAGGTAGGGTACTGCCTCTCCAAGGCAACCAACACGTCGGCGAAGGTGGCGGACTTCGTCACGATCTGCTTGACTTGCTTCTCGGGGTACTTAGTCTTGCAGCACTGCAGGAGCAGATCGCAGATGACTCGCCCACTAGCACGGGTTTGGCCGGTCATCCTGAGGAACCGGCCAAAGTTCTCAGCGAATTCGGTGAGATCCTTGCCTGTGAACTCAGGCAAGTTCACCACAATTTTGGAGGTGGCGCTTGCCTTAGCCTCCTGGGACCTGCGTCCCTCAGGGCGCTTGGTCTTCCTCTTTTTCGTTCTCTTTCGCTCGCTCAGGTTCTCAGGATCCTCAGGGTCCTCGTCCTCCGAGGGCGAAGCAGAAGTCATGGACGGCGGCTCATCGTCAGAGGGGTCTCCGCCTAGATCACTAGAGACGTAAGGCGCCAGGTCGGACATAGTCCTTAGGGCTGTTAGCCCCAACCGGTTCAGCTCGGCTATCCTGGAATTCTCCACGTGGCTTTACGGGGGCTGGGCAGTTCTTGGTATAAATGGGCTTTTCGGCATCACAGCGGGGGTCGGCATTGGTCGGCTCCTGAGGCTTTCCAGGGTATTCGTCAGCCCCGCCACCAGGTAATTGGCTTGTAATAGGTGAGGTGAAACTCCCACGATGGTACGTGACGCTTGGGGAGGAATCAGGGGCTCCAGTTTATCCCGAATCTCTTGAGTGAGATCACCAACAACTTCAGAGGTGGCTCCTCAGAAGCTCTCTTTTCTCTCAGATCGCGTCAGGGACCTGTTGGAGGATCTTCGAGATCCTCTCCTCCTTCCACCAAGAGACTCAGGGCCACGTAGGCCACTCAGGGAAGTGAACCCAGGTGCTGGCATAGTATAGCCAAGTTTGGGTGCCGAATAGCCAGGTATCCCAGTCATGTACACTTCCGCCGCAGGTCTGTGATAGCCATCCTCATATCGGCGCGGAATAGGCTCAGACGCACCGGTGTAGGTGGAGCTGGATGCCACTGGTTCGCTGACTGTAGTTGCCATAGGTGGCACGGTCGCGGCTGGAGTTACACCATAGGTTGGGTAAGTCATTCCAGTAAAGCCTAGGGCCTCAGCCATAGGTGGTGTGGTTGTGGGTGACAATGTAGCTGGATGTGTGGCTGGGAGCGTAGTGGTTGTTGGAGAGGTTACTGCAGGGAAATCAGAGGCGCTCAGAGCGCTCTCCTCAGGTGTGTCCTCGAAGGGCGCCTCGTCGAATGGTCCGTCTCCATCTCCAGGGTAAGCCTCTTCGACCCCCATGTCCACTGCTTGCTTCTCCTTCTTCTTCTCTTTGCCTTCAGGTCCTCGCACGGATAAACCACTGAAGGCAGCTCTCAAGCCCTCCGGAAAATCATCCCTCAGCCCACTTAAGGGCACTGAAGGTACAGGCTCCTCAGGTTCAGGTTCACCAGCAGGTTTGGGCGCTGGCGCTGGCTGGGCTGGTGCCACTGAGGGCGCTGTCGTCTCGGCAGTGTCCTTGGTGTCCATATTGAGTTTCTTCGCCCTTCAGTGGAGTCAGTCTCAACGTACTGGTTGTACTGCACGGGGTTGCAGGTACGCAAAAACTGAAATTCTTATCTACCAGAAAGTTAAAACAGGCTTTCACTGTTGAATGCTTTGATTGTATTGTATAGTTGATGCCCCTGCTTGCTGCTGCTGCTGCCTGATGTAGTTCGGGTTTTCGGAACAAATAAGTTTTGGTGAAATAAACCCAAATAAGTACCCACAGTTTGCACGGCAAAGGACCACAGGATCAAATCCACAGCATGAAGGGCTGTTGTCAAAGGAGATAGTGATACATCAAAAGAAAGTCACAATAACTACAGATTTATGGAAAGATAGTGAGAAAATATTCCACAAACATGGTAAAACTGCCCACATGGGCATCCCCTCTTTTATAGTGCCATCTAGAGATGTGAACTCTTTGTTTAGGGTCCCATAGGTGGTGAGGTGGCATGGCTTGTGGCGCTGAGGTCACTGCCATGTCACATAGGATATTCCTACTTAGCTAGGCTGACTGGGAATTAAACCCAGGACCTCTCGAAAAGAGGTGCCCCAGCCCCTTAGGGTGCAGACCACTAGGAGAGGTAAGCCTACATGAGACAATATAGAAAAATGTATAGTCTCTAGATCAATGTCAGCGCCTCAGTCAGTCCAGGAAATGGTGTATAAGATCAATCAGTTGGGGGGTCAGGGGTCCACACAACATCCACAGATCAATGCTTGGTTTGATAGGGCAAAATGTCTTGTCACCCCTTTTTTGATAGGCCAATACTAAGATAAAAATGTGTTATGCCTCTAGGCCTCTTTATAACAACTAGAGCTAACCTTTTGGCAGGGAAATACACTTTTTCTTACTGTTTCTCTGAAACATTTGCAGGAGTCAAGAGGTCATGGAGGAAGAACCGCCACACTGAGAAGGATGGAAAAGGAGAAGTCAGAGAAGGGCGTGCCGAAGGATACGGACAAGTCGGTTATGATGGAAGCCTTAGAAGGACCGAAGCAGGAGCTGTCGACCAACGCTGTTCGCTTGGACAGGACTTTCGCCAAACCCGAGGAAATGAGAGGCAAAGGAAGAGGCAGAGGAAAAGGCAAAGGCGGCAGAGGCAACCGCACGACCCCCGATGCAGAGCAGCTAATTGCCGAATTCGGAGCACGTATACAGTGTAAGCACTGTGGCAAAACCAACCATTATTCGGATCACTGCTGCAAACTGCAGAAGCAACAACGCCGAGAGAGGCTGATCCACTTTGTGAGGCAGATTTAGTTTGAAGATCCAGAGAAGGTGCTCGACGAAATGCGAGGAAAATTTGGTGACACAGGAGCACGAAAAAATGAACCGAAGAAAGGAAGAGGAAAAGGCAAAGGAAAAGGCAAAGCAGAGGAAGAAAAGAAGGAGGAACCTGAAGAAGAAGGAAACGATCAAAAGAGGAAGAGAGTGATGGCCGCGGAAGTGGAGAACGTCACTGAACTGCTACGAGCAGCGACCCGAGAGGGTCACACGTTATGAATGGATGTGGAAGTTGATGGGGTGATCAGGCAAGGAATTTTTGATACAGGGGCAACTGATTCTATCTGTGCAAGTCATCTGGTGAAGTCTCCAGATTACAAACATTTTTGTGCCATCAAGGCGGGCAATGGGAACTATAAGTATTCAGAAGGAGAGACGACAGTTCAAGTGGACTTGGGGATTTTCAAGCTGCCGCACGAGTGGGTATGCTTGAACGCGACGGCCTTTGACGTGTGTTTTGGTATGAATTTTTGAGACAGAGCCCAGGTGTGATTATTGGCTGTTTGTTCAAACCAGCGAAGCTCTTGGTCTAGAGGGGAGAAGAAATAAACCTGGTGAGTCTGGAAAGGCGAGTGAAAGGCTTACCTGAGACACCGAAGGTCCAGGTCCGCATGGAGAACAGAGAGTCGTACAGACTGGCATCCAAGATACAAGAAGATGCTTTGCTGGAGCTCCGATGTAACCCAGAAATCGACCTGTATGCAAATACAGTGAATGCAGTCAAAGGGCTCTATTGTACTATGAAGAACAGTTGCTAACATTACTCATGGGGATTGATGGGCACACTATGGGCAAACCCTCCCTGGTCACACTTTTACAATTTTTTGGCGACAGGTGTGCTTGATCGCACGAAGGTCGGCTTGGTTACTCCAGATCGGGGACCCGTCGCCGAAAGCCGCGAATGGAGAAGACTGCTGGACTGACTGACAGTGCAACGAGTGCCTTTTCCGGATTTTCCCCTATATGTCCCCGATGGGGCAATCAAACCACTGGCTGCTCCAAAGTGGGGGAGTGTGATGAGTTTAGTTGATGGGGCAGCGCTGCACGAGCCCACAGTGAAGTGGTTGACGAAGATGAACCGTGGCTGGTCAGTTGAGGAGCTGAAGACCATGATGGGACTGTCCTCGTCACCGCTCCCAACAACACCGAAGGAGGACACCAATTCCAAAGGGACAACTGAGAAAGAAGAAGGTACGTCAGACACAAGAAGCAACAGTGACGATGAGGTCCCTGTTTGCAGTGAGTCAGGAAATGAGGCGGATGTGAATATCCACCAGAGAGTTGGACCGAAGAAGAAAAGTTGGCACAAGCTAACTGAAGAGCAACAACCTCCTACGTGCAGTTACCAAGAGTACGAGGACCTGGCAGAAGTTCTCATGTGCGAAGTGGAACTTGACAATTTGCACAAGGAGACGCCGATTGGGTTGTTGGCTCTCGGGAGCTTGGTGCAGCACAACGTTCAGGTCTGTAAAAACAAGGAGAAAGGGAAGGAGGCAATGCCTTGCGGATGGCCATACTCACGAGAAGATGCTGAAACACGTAAGCGGATCCTCGAAGAGACGATGTTTCAGTTGGGCGAGAAGGAGCAAGAAAGAATGTCGAAAGAAAAATGGGGAAATCATTATCATGGACCCTGTTCCAGAGAAGAGGAACTACAAGCGTTCTACATGTCTGAGTTGTAGGAGGAAGAACGTTCGCCAGGCGGGGAGTCTGACGACGGGGAGGATAACGTCTATTACGTGGACGTGACTGGATTGATAATGGACTTGCAAGCTGCGGAACGCCAAGAGTACGGCAAGTCAAACCTGACGAGCGACGATGGCTTTGACGAAGCGTTGAAGAAGCATCCGGTAGAACTGCAAGGTCTCCTACGCAAGCACAAGGTGGTGTTCGGTCCTCTTATGTCACCAGAATCATGCAAAAAGCTGATACAAATGAATCTCGAAGTCAACGACGGGCACAAGAGCTCAACTCTGAGGTCCAGACCCATACAGTTGAACGAGGAGGACGAAAAGGAGACCATGAGGCAGATCTACGAATGATCTGATGCGAATTGAATGTCCAGATATGAAGGAAAAGAATTTCTGGAGCACTACTCACCTTGTTTCCTCGTGCCGAAGCCTAGTTCAAGCGCTAAGAGACTGGTTGTGCACTACCCTAAGCTGGGAGAGAGACTCAAAAGGCACTCAGGGAGCATACCAAACCTTGAACGAGCCATTGAACGGGCAGCCCAGACGAAGTACAAGACCAAACTTGATAAACATTCAGGCCTCTGGCATATCGGTCTGACGGAGAGAGCGAAGGAACTCAGTGCCGTGATTGTACCCAACGAGCAAGTATTTCGATGGAACGTGATGCCGTTAGGCTTGGCGAATGCATCTGCCACGTTCCAGGAGTTGATGAACCAGATCATCGCCATACTGAAGCGCCGTCCAAAGGTCCAGCAGCTCCTGAGAAAGGGAGCAGTGATTGGGGCCTACATAGACGACGATTTCCTGGGATTGATTACCACTGAAGACCACAAAGCGTTGATAGATCAGTTCCTCTCTGTTTGGGAGGAGTGCAACACGCGAGTGAAAATCGAGAAGTGCGAGTTCATGCGAGAAGTCGTTGAATATTTGGGTTTCGGGGTAGGATATCAGTGGTGGAAATCTGCGGAGGACAAAGTCGCCCCGTTGTTGAAGGCCACGATACGGGATCATCCTGTTCAAGGAGTGAAAGATACCAGGGCCTTTATAGGCAGCTGCAATCTTTACCGCCGACACATTCGTAACTTTGCCTATTCCTCGGTCTTGTTGATGAATTTGAAAAAGAGAAGCGAAAAGTGAGAGTAGACACCAGCACACCCAGCCGAGTTTGAGCAACTGAAGTCGAAGTTGGCTTCACTATCGATATTGGGAGTTCCTCGAGCAGACGGTGAACTGCTGTTTATTTCTGACGCATCTGATGAAGGCGGTGGAGGCAGTTTGTATCAGTGGCAGCATATCAACGAAGGTGCAGTTGAACGAATACGGAGTGGACTGAAGACAGCGGGCATTGATCGAGACGGAAGTTTGAAGCATACTTATGACTGCAAGAGGTCCCTTTGGTTCCCCTCGGTCACTGGAATTGGACGTGGAACTCAGCCAGATCCAATTACTCAGTGTACGAGGGGGAGTTACTGGCTGGAGTGCTGTTATTGAGTTTGCAGACAAGGTTACTGGCAGACAACCTGGTGGTATGGCTCTCTGATCAAGCTTCAACTTCAATCTTTTTCAAGGGTTTACCTCTAGCGAACCCCAGACTACGGACATGGTGGGTTTTTGTATCTCAACTACGGCTGCATATCCACCACATACAAGGCTCAAAGAATGAGCTCAGCGACTATCTCAGTCGCACCAACTTTGATGAGAGGTTGCAAATGAAGAGCGAAGACCTTTCCAAGGAAGCCTTCCAGCGGATGGACACGCAGCTTGACTTGAGTCTTGAGAAACACGAACTCTTGAGTGTGATCAATCCCAAGGACTATGGAGAAGAGTATAAGGACGTGTTGGACAAACTGGGGAAAGCGAAGTATGCGATCATAGAGGATGTCCCCTCGAGTGTAGGAAGCAATGGGTTGCTGAGGAACGAGATCAGGACCTGTGTACGAGCTCAATACTTGAACAAGATCATCTTTCGGGTGCACGACGTGGAAGGACATCCAGAGTTAGGAAGCTGGTTGTGGGCGTTCAATCGTTTCTTCTACACAAGGGAGGAAGACGCAAAGATGTTGGAAAGATTAAGCCGTTTGCAGGAGACGTGTGAAGCTTGCCTTTATGTGAAGAGAAACCGCCCGGACGACAGAGGCTTGGTTGGTTGCTTGTTCTTACCAGAATTGGTCAACTCCTTGGTCTACGTGGTTTTCATTGACCGTCAAAGTTACTGGCAGTTCGACTACTGTCTTATGATTGTGGACTCCTTATCAGGCTTCTGCCAAGTTGTGCCCTGCAAGAAAGAGATCGGAGCTGAACAAGTGCTGTCCGTGGTGCACCAACACTCGATCAAGCACTACGGAGCTATGGTGAGGTTGCAATTGAACCGTGACATACGCTTCACAAGCGAGACAGGTTGGTGGCGCAAAACCTTTTCTTTGAGACATGGCGGTTTCCCGCCCAAAATGACATCATAAACTGCTCACGTCAGCTGGTGGCGCAACCCCCTCAAAGCCATGGGAGTGGAAGTTACTTTTGGGCAGCCTTATTCGCCGCAGTCAAATGAATTCTGTGAACAAAAAAACAGGGACTACAGAGAAGAGATCAGGCTCCTGATTCATAAGGGGAAGTCCAACAATTGGCCAAGGCTGACGGATTACGCCACGTTCGTGATGAACAACAGAGAACGCGGAAAGACAGGGTACTCACCTTCAGATATTTTCTTCGGTCGTCGAACGTGGAGATTGGAGATGCCATTTGCGCACGCTGGAAATCAGGACGTGGAATTGTGGATTCAAGAGCAAAATCGGCTGGCGCAAACCGTGCAGGATCAATTGAGGAGGAAACGGACGACAAGGCACAAGTATTTGAACAGAAAGAGAACAGCGGCCAAGTACCTGGTGGGAGATTACGTCTCGGTTCACCGAAACAAATTTCAAGGAAGGACAGCTGCAGAGAACAAGAACACACTCTTTTACGGGCCGTACTTGGTTACTGGCGTGACAGGAGTAGGCATCACAGTGCGCTGTTCACCAACGCTAGGCGGCGAAGCCAACGTGGCGCACAAATACCTCAAGCAGGCGCTGTTCTCACTCAGCGTGAATCCTGACTCTGAATCAGATGAATTTGAGGCTGAAGCAGCGAACGAAGATGAAGAGCTGGAAGCTGAAGAAACAGACCAAAAGGATGTGAGAGACGAGACGGGACAGAGTCTGCCAGTGTACGATATCAAGTATGAATCTTGCAGGCGCGCTATAAGCAGGACTGGCGGTTTTTAGTGAAGTGGCAAGGGTATGGGACAGCGGATAGCCCCTGGGAACCAGTGAAGGCATTCCTGCTAGACGGAGGTCGTGTAAATGAAGCTTTTGCACGCTTCTGTATGGAACATCAGCCCAGATACAACTCTGCTCTGAAGAAATGCAGAGAGCTGAGCCAAAGGTTAAAGAAGAAAAAGGATAAGAGAAAAATACAGGAAGAAGAAGCAGGAGACCTTCCTCCTCTTTCAGAAGACCTTCCTCCACTTGAAGAAGATACAGGTGACCGTCACCAGGGGCCGGTTTCCGGAGAATACGCTGCACGCGTGACTGGCGTGACTCTGAGAAAAAGCGCCAGATGAACAAGAAAAGCGCTGAAAGAGAAGAAAGAGAATGAAAGCAAGTACAGGGGTTGAAACTGAAAATAAAAGGTGTCTGTTGGAGGGAGTTGCAACCACGAACTCTGCTCTGGGACAGTGAGCACTTCAAGTACTTTTGTACCTTTCAAGAAGCCTCAAGAAGAGCAATACCCCTTTGAAGTGGACAAAGAATCTGAGGATGTTGCAAGGGAGTTCTTTCGCGGACGTGGACTGCCAAGGAGACTGACCGTTCAAGTCCAAGGAAGTTACAAAGTATCCAATGAGGACAAAGAGCCCAGAAGCTTCCAAGTGTGGGGGAGAAAATGAGGTATGAAGGGGTCATGACAACTTTGACGGGTCTAAGTCAAGTCGACACAGTGCAAAGCGGCCATGCTACGCGACGAAGAGCTTGTGCGAGCTTAGAATTGGCTCTGATTGTCTCAGATTGGCGTCCAATCCATCCATGCATTTGGATTGAGGGACTACTTGGAAAGGAGACCATTATCTTCCACTATGAGCGTTTCGGGGTAATCCAGCGGCTTAATTCCAAGGGAACAAGACAGAGACGTCACACAACAGGCCTTATTCTCTGCAGTGCGTGTGTTTCAGCCTTGATTCTTGCCTAATCCATGCTCAATTGATTCATTGATGACCAAGATAAGTAATTGTCACTGATGTCAATCTGCAGCAATTTTGCGCAGGTTTGAGAATGGAATCGCCCCAAGCACCACGGTACACCTACGAGGGGTTCGTCCTCAACGAGTTCCCAGTCTAGGGGAGTGTTGAAAATAGTACCTAGCCGAACATTTAAGTTATTTGTGCTTTAATGCTTTTGTTTGATTGGGGGATCTGTTTCTAATCATCTGATCATTTGTCCAACTCCACAGTATTGCTGAAATACCTGAGGCATCCTTTGCTGAGGGCAGTGGTCAGCCCACCCCCACTAACCTAGAATGAGACCGATAGCTTGTTTGTTTGATTATCTTTGAGCTTGAGGCTATGATACGGTTTTTGCTTTGTAGGTCGAAGGGGTATGTGAGGGTCTGATGGCAATGCTGGAGGGAACACCAAGAGTCG
The DNA here is from genome assembly GCA_964036045.1 of Eutreptiella sp. 'Long Island Sound 2002'. Lineage (NCBI taxonomy): Eukaryota > Euglenozoa > Euglenophyceae > Eutreptiales > Eutreptiaceae > Eutreptiella > Eutreptiella sp. 'Long Island Sound 2002'. Next base: position 19,263,710 of record OZ038384.1, on the reverse strand, counting down.
CGATATTGTATGTTCTAATGTGCTTTTGTAAATTGTTCAAGGCCGGTTGGTGTTTTAAGTAGTACGTTTTGGGGGTTGAAATGGGGTTTTGGGAAATATGTGCACTTAAAAACCAAGGTGGCGCTGGTCCGTCATGGCGTTGTTCCGGGTGTAGCGCGCAATGGGCCTCTTATCCCCGCGCCTGGGAGAATTTCGGTGTGATACGCTGCGCCTTGCCGTGGCGTTGACATTCGTGCCTCGCACGGGGGCGCTCCCCCTGAAGGGCACGGTGATGGGGACTGCACCGTGGACCGTGGGTCCTCTTGTACCCCCCGGTTCTTGGTCATGGTGTGGCGGGTTGACGGGTCCAGGGTGCACGGTGTGCAGTCCTGCATGGATTTCTTGGCGCTCCCGGGCTGCAGGCTGTCCGATCAGCTTACTTGTCCGGTGTGCTGCCTCCGGACCGCTCGGTATACATCATCGGGTCTTTGGCCACAACCGGCCCCATCCGAGGTTCCTGCGCCTAGTGGGTGGTGTGGTGTGGAAGTGGTCGTAATGGTGCCCCACTGGTGCCCTATTCCGGTGGGTGGGCGGGGCTGTGCTCTTGTCAGTCAGTCCCTGCAGTCGTGTGGTGGCCGGGCGAGTACGGCAGCGGTCTCCGTGATCCGCGCTTCCTGCGGGTCTGGGCTGTGGCGTGACACCTGTTAGGGCATCAGGAAAGTCAAGGCGTCGGGGTTATCCGGATGTCTGGTGAGGGCCATGCGGAGGGCGGCGAAGATGTCGCTCACGAGGGCTGTATGCGCTGCTCCTGCTTCTTTCTCCGTGTGGATGACACCTGGCCCGTCGCCAACGCCCGGATCCGGTGAATCGCGAAGCGGGGGCATAAGTTGTCCTAGTTGGGTTGCCCGGCCGTCCATTCGTGCGGTGGGATGGCTTCCGTCTGTTGCCCGCCATCCACGTACAACGTCCATGTCGCTGACCAATCCCTGGTATGCGGCAACCTCCGTTGGGCCCACCGCAACAGGCAGTAGAGCGCGTGTCCCGCGTGCCATGTGCCAGCCGCGCCAGACACATTGGCCGCTGGCAGGTCTCGGGGCTGGCCCGGGAGTAGGGGAGTGGGTCCATCCCGCAGGTCCACGTCCCTGGGGAGCATGGAGTATGCGGCCTCCAAGTCCCAGTAGTTTTCCAGCCGGGTTGGGTGATTCTCACCTGAAAGTGGTGGCCGCTTTCGGACACTACCATGGCGATGGTACTGGGGGTGCCTCGAGCGGAGGCCTGGCGCGTGCCCCGGCCCTGCCGTTTGTGCGTAGTGCTCCGTCATCGCCTGGAAATTTTGCCCTCTCTCCCTGGCCGTCCTGGTTTCCCAGTATGCAAGACCCCCGTGCGGTGGGATTGTTGAGGCCGCGGCGTTCAGTTGCTGCGCGGCTCGCGTCCGGTCTCCGGGGCTGGGTGCACGTTGGGGCTACGTCAGCAGAGCAATGAGCGTGTGTGCCCAGGCGAGGTGCGGGACTCATACCCGCCCCTGGTCCGGTTGGTGGTAGTTGAACCACCAGATCCACACGTTGATGAGGTCGTCCGGGGTAGTTTGTTTTGCTCTGTGGCTCCAGCTATCCGAGTGCGGCCTCCCAGGTCACGTAAGCGATGACATGCTCTCGCAAATGTGACGATTGTTTGGGACCAATTGCGGCTGATATGGTACATAGCAGACCGAGAAGTAACTGCCTGTTCCTTGTGGTAATTTCTGCGATGCAGCTGATGGTGTTTGTTCTGGACCAGGACGCCACTTAGGCAGGCTTCGTCTCGCTTCCCAGGACCGGGCATACGCCTACTCTGGTTGGGTTGCCGGACTCGCTGCCACAGACCTTTGCCTTTGACTGAAGCAATAGGACGCGGGACTCCGCTCTGGCAGTGTTTCCTCGCTTCCCTGGTCCCTGCAAGCGCTGCGTGCCTGGGTCGCTGGACAGCTCCATCGCTAAGTCTCCTTGTGTCACTGCTCTTTCCCGAGGGATAATGCTTGTCTCGCAGGCTGTGGTTTTTAAGAGAGCATTGGGCAAGACAGAAAGGCAAAGAAAAGCGACTGCACTGAAACCACATGAAGCTCACTGAATGCTGGGACTAGCATGCAGAAACAAAACTCAAAACGGAGAGCACATGTTGGTGGTTCTGCAGTATCACTGAGAGCCTGTGAGACAGGATCGGGTTCCTCAGGGGCAGCACGTGATAAAATGCTGGAAATTCGCAGGTTTTGACTGGTCTCGAAAATGCTGAACTGTGTGCTTGAGAAGGGCGAATGTGGGCAGCAACATACGGTGGAGTGCGGAGCCGGAGTTAATGGACAGGCGTGAGTTTGAACGGACGGATGTGTGGCTCCAGAGATTGCAGTCATCCCACAGACGCAGGTTCACTGTGCAGAGAAAGCAGCGGCGTGAGTTTAAACTGACGGGTGTGTGGCTCCAGAGATTGCAGACATCCTACAGACACTGGTTCACTGTGCAGAGAAAACAGCGTCTGAGCTGGCCTTATACGCTCAGAAGCTCAGTGCACATCTAGGATGGACCGTTAGCTGGAATGGACTCAGAGGTCCTGGCACATCACCTCTTTCGGGGGAGGGGGGGGGGCTTGGTCACATATACACATTGGATTGCAGAGCAGGACTCCATGTACAGGCATGAGTTTGAACCGTCGGATGTGTGGCTACGGGGATTGTGGTCATCGCACAGGTATCTGTTCACTGAGGAGTGAAAGCAGCGTGAGAGCTGGACTTGTACGCTCAGGAGCTCAGTGAAGGTCGAGATGGAGATACACCGCAATGTACTCAGAGATCCTGAAACATGAGCTTGGGGGGGGGTTGGGCATAGGCACATGTACACAGTGGGTTGTGCAGCGGGAGTCCATAGACAGGTAATTCGCAGAAGTGACTCGGAAACCCTGAGATGTGTGATTCAGGGGGGGGCATGGGCACCGATATACAGTGGATAGCGTAGCAGGCCTCCATGGACGGTTGTGCGCTTAAGCTGATGGGTGTGAGCCTTTTGCAGTCATCTTCCTGACACTGGTTCACTGTGAAGGGAAAACAGCAAGTGAGCTGGACTGATATGCTCAAAAGCGCTGCAGACACCAGGGATGGACCACACATGGAATAGATTCAGAGATCCTGATATACGAGCTCTTTGGGGGGGGGGGGGGGGGCACAGAGACACCTTCGATTACAGAGTGGGATTCCATGGACAGGCAGGAGTTTGAATCGTCTGACGTCTACTACTGAGATTGCAGGCATCGCACAGTCATCTGTTTACTGTGTAGATAAAGCAGCGTGTGAGTGGAACATGTATCCTCAACAGCTCAGTGAAGATGGAGGATGAAAATTCAAGGGCATTGGACTCAGTAATCCTGAATCGCGAGCTTTGGGGGGGCTGGAATTGCAGAGCAGGACACCGTCGACAGGCAATTTGCAGGGGTGGACTCAGAAATTCTGAAGCGTGTGCCTTTGGGGGGGGGGGTTGCGTGAGCTCCGATACACCGTGGACTGCGGAGCAGGACTCCATGGACAGGCGAGAGTTTGAACTGACGGATGTGCAACTACAGAGATGGCAGTCATCCCCCTGACACCGAAAGTTCCAAAACACCTAGGATTTTATGGGGTCCAAAAATACCAAAACCAGATACAGTCAGAAATACTATTTTTTTTGTCAAATTATACCATAAGGAGCATATTTTCCGGAGTTAGCCTCCCCCCACCCTCCAAATTGGAAATTTTCCAGCCCCTAGATCGACAATGCAGGCTTGATTCCATCTAAAATCGGCCGTAACCGAGAAATATGACATTCACCACCTAGTTGCGAATAGCAGCTTTTGTATAGCTCAAACCATACATGTTTGTTTTTGGCAAGAAGTACGGTTTTTTGGTGATGTTGGCTCCAAAAAAACTCGATAAGCTGCTCCATAACCCTGCAAAACACGTTTTTCTGAGTCCACCACACTCAAAATAGGGTATGGGGCCCTACAACTGACCACTCATGCCCCAAAAATGCCGTTTTAGGCCAAAAAATTTGGCTTTTTTGGGCAAAAAAAGCGGTTTTTTGGTGATGGTGGCTCCGGAACCCTTGGTCATTTGCTCCAAAACACTGCAAACCGCGCTCCTCTCAGTCCAGCACCCTCAAAATAGGGTATGGGGCCCTACCTGTGACCACTCAGGCCCCAAAAACACTGTTTTAAGCCAAAAAAGGCTTTTTTTGGACATTTTTGGCCAAAAAATGCGTTTTTTTGGTGATGGCTCCCTGAAACCCTTGATTGTCTGCTCCAAAACCTTGCAAAAAATTTTTTTTTGAAACCAGCACCCTGAAAGCAGGGTATGGGGCCTTACAACTGACCACTCCATCCCCAAAAACGCTGTTTTAGGCTACAAAATGGCATTTTTTGGCCATTTTTGGGCAAAAAATGCGGTTTTTTTTTTGCTGATGGCGGCTCCGAAACACTCAATAACTTGCTCCAAAAACCTTGCATTACACGTTTTTCTGAGTCCACCACACACAAAATAGGGTATGGGGCCCTACAACTGACCACTCATGCCCCAAAAATTCTGTTTTAGGCCAAAAAATTGGCATTTTTGGGGCGAAAAAAGCGGTTTTTTGGTGATGGTGGCTCCGGAACCCTTGATCATTGATTCCAAAACACTCCAAACCGCGCTTTTTTGAGTCCAGTATCCTCAAAATAGGGTATGGGGCCCTACCTGTGACCACTCAGGCCCCAAAGACACTGTTTTAGGCCAAAAAATGGCTTTTTTTGGCCATTTTTGGCCAAAAAATGCATTTTTTTGGTGATGGCGGCCCTGAAACCCTTGATTATCTGCTCCAAAACCTTGCATAACACTTTGTTCTGAGTCCAGCACCCTGAAAATAGGGTATGGGGCCCTACAACTGACCACTCAGGCCCCAAAAACGCTGTTCTAGGCTACAAAATGGCATTTTTTGGCCATTTTTTGGCAAAAAATGCGTTTTTTTGGTGATGGCGGCTCCGAAACACTCAATAACGTGCTCCAAAACCTTGCAAAACACGTTTTTGTGACTCCAGCACCCTCAAAATAGGGTGGGGGTCCCTACAACTGACCACTCACGCCCCAAAAACACTGTTTCAGGGCAAAAAATGTCTTTTTTTGGCCATTTTTGGGCAAAAAATGCGGTTGTTTGGTGATTGCGGCTCCATAAACACTCGATAACCTGCTCCACAAACTTGCAAAACACGTTTTCTTTGAGTCCAGCACCCTGATAATAGGGTGGGAGGCCCTACAACTGCCCACTCAGGCCCCAAAAACACTGTTTTAGGCCAAAAAATGTCTTTTTTTGGCCATTTTGGGGCAAAAAAAGCGGTTTTTTTTGGTGATGGCGGCTCCGAAAAACTGGATAACCTGCTCCAAAACCTTGCAAAACACGTTTCTTTGAGTCCAGCACCCTGATAATAGGGTGGGAGGCCCTACAACTGCCCACTCAGGCCCCAAAAACACTGTTTGAAGCCAAAAGATGGCATTTTTTGGCCATTTTTGGGCAAAAAATGGGGTTTTTTTTGGTGATGGCGGCTCCAAAACACTCAATAACTTGCTCCAAAACCTTGCAAAACGCGTTTTTGTGACTCCAGCACCCTCGAAATAGGGTGGGGGGCCCTGCAACTGCCCACTCAGGCCCCAAAAACACTGTTTGAAGCCAAAAGATGGCATTTTTTGGCCATTTTTGGGCAAAAAATGCGTTTTTTTTTGGAGATGGCGGCTCCGAAACACTCAATAACTTGCTCCAAAACCTTGCAAAACACGTTTTTGTGACTCCAGCACCCTCAAAATAGGGTGGGGGGCCCTGCAACTGCCCACTCAGGCCCCAAAAACACTGTTTTGGGCAACAAAATGGCTTTTTTGGCCATTTTGGGGCAAAAAAGCGGTTGTTTGGTGATGGCGGCTCCAAAACAATCGATAACTTGCTCCAAAACCTTGCAAAACACTTTTCGTTGAGTCCAGCACCCTCAAAATAGGGTGGGGGTCCCTACAACTGACCACTCACGCCCCAAAAACACTGTTTCAGGCCAAAAAATGTCTTTTTTTGGCCATTTTTGGGCAAAAAATGCGGTTGTTTGGTGATGGCGGCTCCATAAACACTCGATAACCTGCTCCAAAAACTTGCAAAACACGTTTTTTTTGAGTCCAGCACCCTGATAATAGGGTGGGAGGCCCTACAACTGCCCACTCAGGCCCCAAAAACACTGTTTTAGGCCAAAAAATGTCTTTTTTTGGCCATTTTGGGGCAAAAAAAGCGGTTTTTTTTGGTGATGGCGGCTCCGAAAAACTGGATAACCTGCTCCAAAACCTTGCAAAACACGTTTCTTTGAGTCGAGCACCCTGATAATAGGGTGGGAGGCCCTACAACTGCCCACTCAGGCCCCAAAAACACTGTTTGAAGCCAAAAGATGGCATTTTTTGGCCATTTTTGGGCAAAAAATGGGGTTTTTTTTGGTGATGGCGGCTCCGAAACACTCAATAACTTGCTCCAAAACCTTGCAAAACACGTTTCTGTGACTCCAGCACCCTCAAAATAGGGTGGGGGGCCCTGCAACTGCCCACTCAGGCCCCAAAAACACTGTTTTGGGCAACAAAATGGCTTTTTTGGCCATTTTGGGGCAAAAAAAGCGGTTGTTTGGTGATGGCGGCTCCAAAACAATCGATAACTTGCTCCAAAACCTTGCAAAACATTTTTTTTTGAGTCCAGCACCCTCAAAATAGGGTGGGGGTCCCTACAACTGACCACTCACGCCCCCAAAACACTGTTTCAGGCCAAAAAAGTCTTTTTTTGGCCATTTTTGGGCAAAAAATGCGGTTGTTTGGTGATGGCGGCTCCATGAACACTCGATAACCTGCTCCAAAAACTTGCAAAACACGTTTCTTTGAGTCCAGCACCCTGATAATAGGGTGGGAGGCCCTACAACTGCCCACTCAGGCCCCAAAAACACTGTTTTAGGCCAAAAAATGTCTTTTTTTTGGCCATTTTGGGGCAAAAAAAGCGGTTTTTTTGGTGATGGCGGCTCCGGAAAACTGGATAACCTGCTCCAAAACCTTGCAAAACACGTTTCTCTGAGTCCAGCACCCTGATAATAGGGTGGGAGGCCCTACAACTGCCCACTCAGGCCCCCAAAACACTGTTTGAAGCCAAAAGATGGCATTTTTTGGCCATTTTTGGGCAAAAAAATGCTTTTTTTTTTGGTGATGGCGGCTCCGAAACACTCAATAACTTGCTCCAAAACCTTGCAAAACACGTTCTTGTGACTCCAGCACCCTCAAAATAGGGTGGGGGTCCCTACAACTGACCACTCACGCCCGAAAAACACCGTTTCAGGCCAAAAAATGGCTTTTTTTGGCCATTTTTGGGCAAAAAATGCGGTTGTTTGGTGATGGCGGCTCCATAAACACTCGATAACCTGCTCCAAAAACTTGCAAAACACGTTTCTTTGAGTCCAGCACCCTCAAAATAGGGTGGGGAGCCCTACAACTGACCACTCAGGCCCCAGAAACACTGTTTTAGGCCAAAAAATGTCTTTTTTTGGCGATTTTGGGGCAAAAAAAGCAGTTTTTTTGGTGATGGCGGCTCCGAAAAACTGGATAACCTGCTCCAAAACCTTGCAAACACGTTTCTTTGAGTCCAGCACCCTGATAATAGGGTGGGAGGCCCTACAACTGCCCACTCAGGCCCCAAAAACACTGTTTGAAGCCAAAAGATGGCTTTTTTTGGCCATTTTTGGGCAAAAAATGGGGTTTTTTTTGGTGATGGCGGCTCCGAAACACTCGACAACTTGCACCAAAACCTGGCAAAACACGTTATTACGAGTCCAGCACCCTCAAAATAGGGTGGGAGGCCCTACATCCGACCACTCAGGCCCCACAAACATTTTTTTAGGCCAAAAACTGGCATTTTTTGGCCATTTTTTTGGCTAAAAATGCAGCTTTTTTCGTGCTGGCGCCTCGGAAACACTTCATAACTTGCTCCAATACCCTGCGTAACATGTTTTTTGAAGCGAGAACACAAATCCAACCTGTACCATGTTTCATGTGTTCACTGGGGCTGCATCTTGTCCTTCCAGGTCTGCACTGAAAATAAACTGACGTCAGGCAACAGGCAATAGACAACAGACAACAGACAATGGACGACGACGTTCAACAAACTGCAGGGTACAGAAAACCGACAACAGACAACAAACAAAAGACAATAGATGACGATGTTCAAGTGACGGCCGGCAACAGAGCGATAGACAACGGACAACAGACAACAACAGACAACAGATAGCAGACAACAGTTGATGACTTCCAACTGACGTCAGGCAACAGACAACAGTCAACAGACAACAGGGCCCTGGACAACACTGGCAGGCCAACTTGCTGCCATGCAGCGGTCAGTCAGTGATGCGGTTACCATACATAATGAGGCAAAGTGAAGTGAAATGGACGATATCAAGGAAGAGGCACAAGACACAGCCTCATGCGGGAGGCATGGCAGATATGCAGGATTTTGATGTTCTCTGAACCAGATTTTTCGGCCACGAGATGGTGCAGTTCAACATTCTCCCCGCAAAGGTGTTCTGTTATTTCCTGAGACACACTGCTTGTGCGTCGGTCAACGCACTAAATCTGTTAAGCCCTACTTCGAGAGGGGGCAGCTGTGAAGTAGGAACAGGCACAATCGCAGGAAGGGCCCTGAGTAAATACGCATGTGGCATCTGCAGACCTTTGTCGTATTGAAATATTCAGCAAAGCAATCTTACCGATAGACAAAAATCAATGCCAAGTAATATCGAATTCCTACTGTACGAAATCAGGACTGATTTCATAAATGTGTCAAAAGCAATTGCCGACTGCCCATCCCCATTCCTCCCCATTCCATTGGGCGCCCCACTGTGCACCACTTCGGATTCCTTGCGAGCTGCTTCCAATTCCTTGCGAGCTGCCTCGGCAGCTGATGCAGCCGCTTCCTTATCAGCGGCATCCTTGTTCGCCTTCTCCAAATCCGAGGCGCGGGCCTTCGCCTTGCGCAACTCATCGCTGCGTGCCTTGCGCTCCTTCTCCAACCCAATCTGCACCCGCCGAAGCTCTTTGGCCGTCTGCTCGGCCTTCCTCTGTGTGGTGCGGGCTGCCGTCACGTCTGTCTTGGCACTGCTGCGCTCGGCCTTCACGGCAGCGTCTGTGCGGCGTCGGATCTCGCTCTACACGAAGGCCTCATCGAGCTTTGCCGGGGGCTCTGGCCTGGCCCGTAGTGCCCGCGGCTCCACCGGCACTTGAGGGGCACGACATGGTGGCTGAAGCTCGGCATCTACCACCTGGAAAATATAGGGGAGAGAGAAGGATGCAGAAGGATGCAGAAGGAGGTTGTGCAGGGGCTGGGAAAGAACAACTGCAGCATTTCACACTGACCAATGAGTTCATGTACCGACCCAATCAGAATTCCTACAATTTTTCCCATGGGTTGAATGCACTAGGGTTCATACCATTTTTGGCAAAGCACTCATCACAAATACAGGGGCGTGGAACTAAATATTTTCTGCACACAAGTGTATGCATGCATGCAATGGACAATCACAAACTTCTTGTCACGGAGCCATTTCGGGGCATATGTGTACACAATGCACAGCAACACCAAACCGTCTTGGATTCTCTACCGTCTCTGCGTCAACGGAGGCTCTGGTTACCACGACTCAAGAGCAAAGCAAACGAGGCACATGCAAAAGAGCCAAGTGGCCTGAGCGAAAGCTTTCGAAAGAAAATAGACACTCAGAAAATGAGCAAGGGGTCAGCAATGTCAACAGAACACAATTTGTGTGACAGTACCTCCCGTGGTGCATCAGATGCTGTTGGCAATGCAATTGCTGGGTCTCTGATTTGCAACAATGCGCTACAAAGGACTGTGATGCCTCCTCTTTTCTCCGCCCAATACGGTCCAAGAGACCCTTCCCAGGATGCCTTTAGTCTGCTGAAGTACATGCCTTGGAAAGGGAACTTGTGCAAATCGAAGGTACCCTGGGCCGTAACCTCACGAACAAGGTCGTCAAGCAACCTTGCCGCAGCGGTTGCAATCGAAGTCCCAACAATTCCCAATGGAACTTGCCTTGGCTCCACTCAAACATGGCTTGTAGATAAGGGTGTTGGGAGGCATCTTCAGTGGTACTGTGCGTGGCTCCCTCAAACCTGCTGGAATCTCACGCTTCAACTGCATCCACAGTTCCTTTGCGGTGCTCATCTTCGTATGCCAAAGCCTGAAGCGTTGTAGTACAGCACGCATTGACCCTTGATCCCAATCCTTGGTGTCGTTGATTGCTTCAACACCTTTTTCGTTGACCTCGCAAGCCGCCAGAATGTCTTGAGACGCAAATCCGAAGGCACCCCCAAGCATCAAATCAAGAGAAAAAATGTAAACCCCAGATTGTCGCACGACCAAGAGCACCACGCAATCCGCCGTCGGAGAAAGTAGTGGAGAATCTGTTGTCCATGGTACAGCAAAAGTGACATGGGCAAAGTTTATTGATATTTGCAAGGAGAAGAGCATTGGTGCGTACCGCGGTAGAGTCACCAAGCTGAAAGAGGAATTGGAGAACAACGTAGATGGGCTACATTTGTCGACAAGAAAGGTGCAGCTTGATTCCACCCAATTACCACCAACATTCCACCCAATTAGCAAACCGAGACAGATTGCATCTACCTGGTGATTACCCACGTTACCTGCTGCGTTTATTGACAGGGCGAAGGTTGATGCGTATGAGCTGCTCGGTTGTGTGAGCATTTGCCTAACTTTGCCTCTTACACGCCAACCCCATCGCTTGGATTGGATACTGCGGGTTGGGCAGTACATTTGGAAGGAGAATCCCAATCATTTGCACCTACACATAGACCGTTGGGACTCGTAGAAGTCTTAAAGGCAGCAAGGGATGGCGAACTGGATGGACATCGTTACCGCATTGTACATTACCCCGATTGGGGTTGTTTGGGAGAGCTACTTACATTCCCGCCCCTCTAGCGGACTACTTCCAGATCTTTGAGTCGGACCTTGATGTGGGGTACGATGTGTCACATTGTACAAAGGAGGTTGTGGTCAATATAGGCTTACATGGCATAGATCTTTGGTTACAAGACCAAGATGCCAAGCACCCGGGCTAGTGCCTGCGGGAATGATACAAGAATTCAGAGCGATATGCAAGAAGCACAACAAAGAGTCGCCGTATGTGCCACCACTAGAGCGTGGGCCGGGCAGCCATCCAAATCGATGGAAGCCGCTATTTTTTGTCATTCGGGATTTGTTCAGAAACCCCGTGTTTTGGCAAGAGGTCTATGAACTACTGCCAAAACAGGCTGATGGGCTGGAGGTTACCTCCGTCACTCCGCAACGTAGGTCCGTTCAGCAGGAGCCACTACAAGCTCTACCTACGTGAACTGAGGAGACTTGCCCCACAGTTAATGGCCAACTGCACACTGCCCCCTTGCAGTGTGGCAGTGGACCAAAGAGGGCCACGGCACCAAAACGTGTCAAGGCACGAGACCGTGATTACCGGCGATGGGACGAGCTACTCTCGGTATTGCATCTTCCGGAAGAGCGGTTGACGGTGCAATGCCATTATTTTCTGGCTCATTATCAAGCACGCTTGTTGAAGCACGGCAATCTACAGGTTGTTAGCATAATTGTAGACCCCGTCCTCCCGTTGCGGCAATACGCAACCTATTATACATTATACCTCTTATACCTTCTCTAGGCTCCCTAGGTGCTGTCAAGCGAAGGTGGTGAACACAGTCACCAGGACGTCAAGGGCGTGGTTAGCATGCGGCGGAGTAAGCCCCGTTGGAAATGTCCTATCGCATTGCAAGTGCTTCTCGAGGTTTAAGCCTTGAAGCTAGCACTTTGGGCGGAGGCACGGTTGGTGCCCATGAACTGCTAACTCTACCTAGGTACGTATGCACATGCCACAATATCTTGATCTTTGAACTCATTTGTGCTTGCTTCTGTTTGGTGCAGTGTGTCAATGCATGGGAAGGGTAACAATTTTCAGTGGTTCCTATGCATACCGACGGCATGTCTTCTTAGTGAAGATGATACCATCATGCCTATTGCAGACGCGTGCTTCCTATCAGAGGCAGCACAGTGTCAGAAATACACACTCAGAGACCTCATAGATCATGTGGACCCGAAACACACAGCAGCCCAGCAAGTTGTTACTTTTGGGGCGTTTTGTTACCCCTTGGTGGGTCATTTAAGGGAGAAGGACACACCTTACAACCCATATAAACGCAGCTTGTATGTGCTCACGTACAAGGGGGATTCCTTTTTGTTTTTTCTGACAGGCAGTGCCAAGGGAGTGTGGCTCTGACCATTACAGCATTTGCAAATCTAATGATGGCGTGTGTGGAAATGCAGTTGTTTTGAGCCTTTCTTTGCACCCTCCGGTTCATATTCTTGAGTAAAGAGCATGCACGGGCACAAATTGTTCATTGTCTAGCCTCACCTAGCACCAGTGACCAACTTGAACAACTTGAAATCACACACACGGGCAGCGATAGCACTTTAATCAACATTTATGTGTTCAAAAGTGCAAATGTGGCTGTTTTGGGCCTTTTTTGGCACCCTCCGGGCCCTAACCTTGAGTAAAGAGCATGCAGGGTCACAAATTGTTGCTTGCCAAGCCTCACCTAGCACTCGGGACACATTTCATCAACTTGAAATCACACGAAAGCGCGACCGTATCACTTTCATTAACATTTGTGTGTTCAAAAGTGCAAATATAGCTGTTTTGGGCGTTTTTTGGAACCATCCGGACCGCAACCTTGAGTAAAGGGCATGCACGGGCACAAATCATTGCTTGCCAAGCCTCACCTAGCACTAGGGACACATTTCATCAATTTGAAATCACACGAAATCGCAACCGTATCACTTTAATCAACATTATTGTGTTCAAAAGTGCAAATATAGCTGTTTGGGGCCTTTTTTGGCACCCTCCGGGCCATAACCTTGAGTAAAGGGCATGCACGGTGACAAATTGTTGCTTGCCAAGTCTCACGTAGCACAGCCGACAAACGTGATCAATTTGAAATCACACGAAAGCACGGCCGTATCACTTTAATCAACATTTATGTGTTCAAAAGTGCAAATATAGCTGTTTTGGGAGTTTTTTGACCCCCTTCCGGATTAATATCTTGGGTAAAGGGCAGGCACGGGCACAAATCATTGCTTGCCTAGCCTCACGTAGCACAGCCGACAAACGTGATCAATTTGAAATCACATGAAAGCACGGCCGTATCACTTTAATCAACATTTATGTGTTCAAAAGTGCAAATATAGCTGTTTTGAGCGTTTTTTGGCACCCTCCGGATTATTATCTTGGGTAAAGGGCAGGCACGGGCACAAAAAATTGCTTGCCTAGCCTCAAAGGGCACTAGGGACAAACTTGATCCATTTAAAATTTCGTGACACCACAAGGACATCATCGAAATGACCGTTTATGGCCCGAAAGTGGCAAAAATGGGCAAAAATGGTCGTATTTTGGGTTTATCTGGACATCCGGTAATGCAATCGACGTGATTTCAATACAGCAACTAGATAACTTCGTATTTTACCGATTGCGCTATCTAAATCGGGGCAGATGCGCACAGATTTGGCACAAGTCACCAAAACCTCGGCCAAATTGGGTTGCGGCGGGCCGTAAATCGCGATCGCGGCAGTTTCTCGACGGTTCAGTTCCGGGATTCCGGTACCTCATAATATCCTAGGTGAGCAGCGTGTGAGATGCATTTATATGCTCGGTAGCTCATTGTATATCGAGGATGGAAGTTCAGAGGGTAGATACTCGGAGATCCTAACAGTTGAGCCATTGGGGGAAGGGCAGCGTAAGCTCAGATGCACAATGGATTGCGGAGCACAACTTCATTGGCAGGCATGGTAGCAAACTGTCGGATATGTGGCTGCAGGAATCGCGGTCATCGCATAGACAGCGGTTCACTGTGTAGAGTAAGCGGGGTGTGGCATGCACTTATATGCCTAGAGACTCATTCAACTTCGAGGCTGAAAGTTTACTGGCAATGGACTCAGAGATCCTGAGCTTTGCGGCAGGGGCGGAGGCACGGATGTAGTGGAGTACGAAGCAGCATTCCATGGACAGGCCTGACTGTGAACCCTCGGATGTGTGGCAACAGAGATTGCGGGTATAGCACAGAAACCGGCTCACTGCGTAGAGAAAGCGGGGGATGAGTTGGCAAAGAGGGGAGCCCATGGGACAGGGGCAGGGTTGTTCACTTCAGACATGCGGTTACATAAATTGTTTGCCGCCGCTGACGGTTGCCAGGCGGACATAGTGAAGGGCCTGCTGCCAGACCCAATGCGCCAGTGATCCAGTAAATGACTGTGACGGCATGTTTCAAGTCTGGCAACTTTTCTGCAACAGTCAAGGCTGTCATGTCACACGGCAGCTGAAGGAATGGTCACGGAGGCAAGGAACACATTCGACTGGTAGTACTGGTGTCCTGCAGAAGGAAAGCGGATGGAGGGGGCTGGGCTATCTCAATCAAGAGTGAGCTGCAGATTTAGAACGCATAACGTCAGTGCGATTGAGGCTGGGCGTTCACTGGACGCTGCATGTCCTGCGCTGGCGCCGCAACAGTAAATCCCCTGGTGCAAGGAAAGAGATCTGGGGACTGATCGAGGCTGGCACATGAAACAGGTAATCCTGCACGGGGGTTTACTTCTGGTCTCTGAAGGTTACTGCGGACAGTAAGGGGTTGACAGGAACCTGTGTATCTGATGCAAGTGATGCATGAGCAAGAGGAACTGGACTATGCGTAGTGAGTAAAGTACAAACTCATACAGGTCACCTCCAGGTTACAGGCATGGATCAGTAGAGGCAGGTAGGGGGCACGGGGTGTGTCACCAAACAGATCGCTTCAGACATCTGGAGTATTCTGAAATTTCCCCTGCAATAGGGGCCCGTTTTGACACAAACGTCAATGTTGAGTACCCAAAACCCAAAAGAAATGTTTTTTTGCCAAGCGCAATTTTGGCGCAATTTTGGTTTTTATTGGTGTTTGAGAATCTACTTTTTTTACCCTTTCCACCAGTGATAGGTTGAGGACACTATGAAGACACATTTTTCTACCTCCTGTACTTGCCGCTTTAAAGGTTCAACACCACCCAGCACTATGACAATCCCATCCCAGCAGCATCCCAGCAAGAACTGGGCCTCAACATTGGGACAAGTGACTGCAACTTTGGTGTGAATAAACTCAACTTTGGTGCAACATTGGTAGCCTTGAGTGCAAATTTCGCTCAGCAATGCTGAGCATTGCAACTTTGATGCAACAGTGGCTCAACCTTGGTTTTCTGCAAAGGAGCACACGATAGGTTTCTAATTGGAAATTAACAACCTTAACTCCAACGGAGTCCGGTTATGGAGATTCAAAGGCAACGGACCTCTCTCTGCAGAGTGGAGATGGGGTTGAGTCTTTTTGGGTTGGTGTTGAGTCACACCATTGGCAATCCCACCCAAGCATTCCTCCCTCGCCGCGTTAAGGGAAGTGTAGAGTGCACACACAGTGCGATCGATTTCGAGCTTACAAGCCTCCCAAGATCCCTGCCATTGGGAGGGTGTGTCAATCCATACTTTTTTCCCCTTCTCTCCGGACACGTCCCCAAGCACCGGTTGTACACACCCAGGCCCCTCGCGTCCCCATTCGTCGCTCCCGTTCGCACCGCACTCCAAGCTTGTCTTCCACAAGACGCATCGGACTTTGGTTTTGGGTGGCCATCCGTGAGTCTCTCTTGTGAGCCCCCTTTCCATGTCGCCGATTTCACGCCGTCCCGGCACCGTCGTCTCCCGGCGGCCGGGTACCTGAAGACGTATGGCAATGTGTTAAAACAACAACAAAAAAGACCGTTCCCAAAGGCAAAACACAAATCGCATTGAAATATTTACATGTGCGAGTCGTTCGGTGTCCCACAACCACTCACACGTGGTGTACCCCCCGACCATCTTCTATTTCAACTATCTCATCCAACGGCTCTTCGTTACCATCGTCCGCCGGTGCCTTTTGCGTGGGCACTTCTTGTTGGATGGGGGTGCTCTATGGAGAGGAGAGTGAGGTGATGAGAGCGCCGGCCATGTTGCATCGATGTTGAGTCGAAGTTGAGGCATGTGGATGTGCCATGCATCGTAAACAATGCAAATTCATCATAATTCAACGACAGTTGCACTACGTCGTATCGATGCCCGTACCTTCTTGCTCTTCTCCTTGTGTGCGGTGCGTTCCTCCGTGCGGTGCTTTCGGTCTTGGCGCTCTTGCTGTTTTTTCTTCGCGGCTTCTCTCGCGCGCTTTTGCTCCTCTGCTCTTCTCTTTTCCTTCTTCCGGTCCTTTTTATCCCTCTTTTGTTGCCTTGCCTTCCCGTTGGCCTTTTCTTGGCTGATCATGTCCGCAATCATCTTCTTCGTCTCCGCCACACCGGCGTCCTCCTCCGCGGGGCGTCGGGCCCTTGTGTCCACCCCATGGGAGCGGGCCTTCTCCTTTTCCTTCTCGGGGTGGCTTGGCTTTTCCTTATGCCGGGATTGGATCCATGGCAAGGCCTTCTTGGTGGGCTTCGTGGGGCCGGCCACGTTGGCTACCGACGCCTGGAGGGGTTGAGCGTGTGCGTTGGTTTAGGGCTGGACTTGGTTGCTTTGGGGTTGGACTTGAAGTTGACGGACTTGGAGGAAAGGCATTTCTAGGGCATGAGGTGGTTGAAGAAATTGTTGGAGTAATTGAGAGGTTTGGACCTGTCGGAGTAGGGCAAGTTGTTGAGGTGAGCCGTGAAGCGGGGTGAACGTGAGGCCGATGAGGCGGGAGGATTGCAAGAGGGCGCCCACCATGGAACTGGCTTGGGTCGCAGACCATTGTGCCCATGCTACGGGTTCTTGAGCTTGGCTTGGGAGCGCCGGTACACCGCTCTTGGCGACCATCACTACGTCCTGCACATTGGAATTGAAGCAAAGCTGAAGCAAAGTTGCATGCAACATTGTTATCACACTTTATGCACTACACACAGTTGCACTCAACATTGGCTCAACATTGTCTAAGGAACCCCAAATGGCAAATTCTGGTACTAACTCGTCAAAGAAGGGCCTCCTCTGCTCGGTTGGTTGGGCCACTACATGTTCCTCAACCTCTAGATTGATCTCCTCCTCTTTCATCCTTGGTTCTTCCCTCTTGGCTTTTTTGTGCTTCTTGTCCTTCTCCTTCTTCTCCCTCTTCTCCTTCTTCTCTTTCTTGGGTTGGGGTTGCTTGGGTTCGGGGAAGAGTTTGCAGCCCGTGGTCATACACCCCTTTACCGCCTAGATGCTTGGGTACGTGTTTTCATACCCCCCTGCCTTGGCAACGTCCTGGTCCCACCATCCCCGCAGAAACGCCTCCGAAGCCGGATCATAGAAGTCGAATTTGGCTTGTGGAGTGCGTCCCCCTCTACCACCGCGCTCACCGGCCATGCACACTTTGCCTAATCCGTACCCCTCGAATGCTCTCAAAATGTGGGCCCACTCCATTGGGCCGGGCAGATAGACTTGTTGGCATTGTGGTACTTTGGTGCTGGGCTTGAGCATCCGCCACGTGGACAAGTTGGAGGCCGTCACCACCTCGGATGTGTACGGGGGTGGAAGTGTTGCCCCATTCATGCCTGTTTTCGTGTTGAGCCTTTTCCACTTATACAAGATCCTTTGGAACAATGCCCTAAGGGTGATGTCCGCCAACCAGCGGTAGCCCAAGGCTTTGGCACGGCCACTACCAATGGTGGGGGTGTCTGGGTGGGGATGGTGCCCTGCTAGAAGCTCCTCACTAAGGGGGAAGCAAGAAGAGAGCTGGGAGGGCTGGGACGGCTCAGTGGAACTATTGGAATCGTCATCGTTGTCGTCTTCGGGGACGATTTGCTCCTTTTGAATCTACAGTACCACAAGGGAGCGATGTGGCGCTGGACAGATCTGCGACGCGCGCGCCATTCACAGTCGCCACAGTACGGATACAAAGTTGCACGCAACATTCGAAATTGATGCGAAATTGAACGTTCCGCCTTATAAATTGCAGATGCGATCGACGCGTAAATGAAAACCGCAGCACCAAAATTCAAAATCACGAGAACTGAAAAAAAATGCATTCACAGTGCATACATGGGCTGTTCCAGTGTGAGTCTGCCAGAGTAAACTTCTTAGCCTGCTAAGCTCCTCTGCTGATAGGTCATTGGTGCCAGCCATGGTGGACAACCCTGTCAGTGAACACCAGTGGAGTACGCCCAGGAGAGGATGTTCTCTTGCAACAAGAATCCTTGCCATTTACTAGTTACGTAAGTTTTCCCACTCGGCAAATAACTTTGAGACACACCGAAGCGCTTTACTCCGCATCCGCGTGCGCTCAGGAATGGGGATCTCAGTGACGCAATGTTGAATGAAAGTTGAACGGCAAGATTGACTAAGTCCAATAATACTCGAAACAGGTGTTGTTATGTCGTTCATGGTTGAAAAACCGGAACCTGTTGAGTGCCTTCAACAGCTCCAGGCGTGCAAACTACAGGCAACCCGAAGATCACACAAATGACCATCGGAGCAGCCGGCCGTGAGGTTTTGGTTGAACCCAACGCATTGTTGAGCCAAGGTTGAGCTGAAGTTGCACCGAAGTTGCAGCGAAGTTCCAGCGCACACCGCCGAAGCAACGCAGAAGCCCAAGGAACGCGGAACGAACGCCAAAGCAACGCCGAAGCAAGGCGGAGGCAATGCCGAAGCAACGCAGAAGCAACGACCAGGCAACGCCGAAGCAACGAAGCAACGCCGAAGCACCTCGGAAGTACTACGAAACAAATGAAGTAATGGGTAACAGAGAGGTGTGAATTTCTGGCTTGTGGTGCTAAGTGGAATGCAACCTAGGAAAAAAAACCAAAACAAATTTGCACAACTCCTCCAGAAAGTTGCAGTTCCGTTTTCCAATGTTGGGTGCAACTTTGTATTCGTGGGGCGCCATTCGGAGTACAGCGACACCATTGAGGTCGGCGGGTAACATGTAAGACAGATATTTGGTACTGGCCTTGCTGCCTGCCTGCGAGTGTGTGTTGGGTACTGTCTAATTTTGTTTTCAGAAGTAAGAAATTTCGTTTTGTCCTGGTTTTTTGCAGAGGTTTTTAAGAAAATGAACAACAACAAGAACCAGCCACAAGGGAAGCAAGACAGCAGACCCCGACAGCGCAACACCACACGGTAGCACAGCACCACAGCACACAGCATCGGGGAGCACGACACCACAGCAAACCACACCAAAACACCAAACAACAAGGCAGCCGGCCATGCGGCCAGACAGGGACACCAGCGCCAACACACGCCACCAGAGGACAACACCAGGCAGACAGACCCCTCAACAAACACCCCTAAACAGCCAACAACACCAGGCAGCATCCCGCGCCAAAAAGGCAGACGAGCAAGGCACAGGGCGACACAACGCAGGCACACCGGCACAGCAAAACACAGCACCGCACAAGACGCGCAAAAAAAACACAACACAAGGCACAAAGCACCACAGACAACTCGACAGAGCAACACAGCACCAAACCCAAGCGCACCAGGCCACAATGGACGACACGGCCACGAGCAACAGAAACACCGCAACAAAGCGAGCAACTCACCACGGCCTGACACAGCAGAACACGGACCGAATCAATTCAGACCAACACAGCACAGGACAGCACAGCAAGGAGCAAAACAGCACAGCAAACAACAACGCGCGACCGCGCCAGACCACACCACACCACAACACGAAGCACATCACCGCACCAGACAGCAGCCCGAGGCACCAGACAGCAGCCCGAGAATCACTGGCCCAGCCCAGCACAGCGCCACACAAAACGCACAGCAATCAGGCCCAGCACCGCAACAAACAACACACAACACGGCACACAGGGCACCGCACACAGCCAAAAGAAACAGCACAGGGCACCGCAGACAGCCAGAAGAAACAGCACAGCAAACAACAAAACAGCAACAACTACCAAAACCGGTACCTAATAGAGCATATAGCAAAGTTGCAACAAAGTTGAAATCAGCCACATTAGGGGGTAGCGGTACGACCAGAAAGTTTACCAAGTTGTAATGCAACTTTGATGCAAGTTAGAGATTCTCAACAGGAATGCTACTTTGGCCCAAATGCAATTTTGGTTGCAATTTCAAAATTGCATGCTCTGGTGCACGGCACACCCTTTCTTTGGAATTTGAAGGTCCAAAACCAGTTCCACCGCACGTTGAGGAGAAATTTGGAAGGGGCGCCGCCTACGCGGGGCATGGAGCAGTGATGCAGCGGGGATAACTCGGTTCACCACACGTTTGAGTAGGTTTTTTGCCCGGGGACTACTTCCGAAAAAATCCACAAGTTCCTTGGTAAGAGCCCGGTCTTCCAATCTGGAATAGTAGATTTTGAGGCATTTTCGGCCCCGGCCAGGCATTACAATCCTGGAAAGCACAAGAATGCAACAAGTGGGCGCCATTTGAAAACAACTCTTTTCCACCTCATACAATTTTGGATGGTTAGCTAAATTGAGGATGCTTTTAACTAAGTTGAGCTCAACATTGGTTTTTGCACTCTCCGTCAAAACACGCCCCTTCTGGTGGAACCGAATCACACAGGTCATTGTAGTTGGTTGATCGCCTTGGAGAGATATCGAACTGACGGGAGGGGCGGGTGTTGTTGGTTCATTTAATCGCAAGCGAGTGGATAGGAAGTAGGAGGAGGGGCAGAAGTAGTAGGAGTAGGAGAAAATCCCTTTCGGGAGGTTGGTGTGTCTGGGGGGACGCTGTTGGGCATTTGCCGTAGGGTGATGCTAACCCTGGTGGTAGGCACATTTTCTCTTCGAACTCCATGCATCCAACGTTGACCCGCTGCCCCTTCCATGACCAAGAGGGAGTGCCGCGGGAGTGGAATGGAGAAGGGGGGGCGGAGGGGCTGTGTCAACCCCCCCCCCCTCCCAGCTGAAGTTCATGAAGGAGTTGCCGGCCAAGCTGAGGGTCGTGACCACTTCCCCTACGGCTAGTTGGTCAACATGTTGCCGTATGCCTGACCCTGGTGGATATACCCACAAGAGGGCTTGCATGACCGTAATTGCAAGGAGGCCTTCCAGGTCCTCTATAAAGCGGAGGAGGATGAAGGGGGCGCAGACCTGCAGGGGCAATAGGGGGGTGGGCTGGGCAGTTTTGTGGTAAAGCTTCAGAGCGAACTGCCTAGAGAGTTGCTTTGTACCGGGGTGTGGTACGCAGATTTCCTTGCACAGGCGCATGAGGTCTTCCTCCACCGCCAAGGAATCATATTCCGCGATGAACCGGAGGCTGTTGGGCACATGACGCATTGGGGCTTGGGGGGGTAGTTGAAACCTTACTAAGGGAGGGGTCATTCGCAGCTGTTTCAGTGGCTGACCCATGGGGAATGTGTGCGGGGTGGGCGGCGATGTGCCGCTGACCTATTGCTACGGGTTGTGGAGGGGCTAGCAGATGGGGTCACCGTGGACGACTGCGGCTCGTCGCCTTCACTGTCACCTCTACCCAGTGTGGGGGACAATCCACTGCTACCCCAGGGAAACCTGCTGTGTGTATCGGACCTGGTCACTGATTCCGTTCTTGACCTGGACCTTGACTTGGACCCGGACTTGCTCGTGGTCCTGGACCTTGTCCTGGATCTGGGTCTGGACCTGGATCTTGACGACGATCTGGATATGGTGGGTGCGCTGCTGTTCGTGTAGGTGTGTGCCTCGGGCTCTGGGCTGGGGCTGTGCCTAGGGAGTTGTGAGGAGGTGGTGTTTGACCTTATGTTAGCTTGTCTTTTTTGCATCCGTCTCTCCTGATGGCGGCGGCGGCCCCGGCTTGTTTGATTTTTTCCTGATGAGAGTGAGCAGGTGTGAGTTTTGAGGTTTGATTTTGAGGGTACTAGACGCCTTTCGGCCCCGGGGGGCCACCTGGTCAAGCCAGGTGATATCCTCCCCACCGGGTCCTAGTGGGGGGCCCTCCAAGACGCACCTCCTGCCCCGTGGCGGAGTCCCCCGGGTTCACAGAGCTCGGAGCCCCGTCCCTCTCCGGCTTCCCGATTTCGCCACTGCCCGGTCAGTGCATCAATTCGCAGCCGTGGCTGCAGGCGCTTACCCACTGTGTCGCCCCCCTAATGCGTGGTCGCCCGGGGCGCCGGCGCTGCCGGGCCCGTGCTACTGGCTTGTCGCCAGTGGGACCACCTTGGGCTGGCGCGGAGGATGCCTAGCCTAGGGGCCGGGGCGTGGCGCAGTGCGCCACTACTGCCTTGGCGCGTGCAGTGCCCCGTCTGTGTGTGCGCGCCGCCTGCTGCCAGTTTGGGGGGCTCGGGCCCGTACCTGGTGTTGTGTCTCTCCCGTTTCCCCCTTCCCCCCCCGCGTGTCCCGCGCTGCTTGTGGCGGGCCGTCCTGTCCGGGTGTCCCTTACCCTCACTCGCTGGTACGCCATTCCACGCGGTCTGTGCGTTCTGCGAGCTCGGTCCGGTTGCGCTTCTGGTAGTCCTCGCGTGCCCTTTGCATTTGTGTGGGCTCGCGCTCCTGCGGCGTCCGCCTCCCCCCCCCCTGGGTGGTCTGGTGTGCGCACCTCGCGCGGTCCCGGCACTGGGCGCTGGTAGGGCCGTTCCACGTGGTCCATGCCCCTCCGTGTGTCCCGCCCCGGTCCCTTGCTCCGTCTGGCGTGCTTCGGGGGGGGCGGTTCGGTCCCGGTTCCCCCCTACGTGGCTTGGCCTGCACGCCCTGTAGGAGCTGCGTGCCGCGGGGCTGGTGGGGAACCGTCCCCGGGGAGGGGGTGGCCTGCCACTGTTGTGAGGGGCGTCTGGTGTCAGGCGCCATCCCTCCACCGACCCTCGTCCTCTGGGGCGGGCAGCCGGAGTACCGCGACCCGTGTGTTCCGGGTGCGGTCGGTGTGGGTATGGGGACCCAGCACAGGTTCCACAGCGTGCGCCCTTGCGGGCCGGCGTTGCTCGCTGTGGAGGTGGCGGAAGGGCGTCCCGGGGGGGGTGCCTTCCACCGCTGTGAGGGGCGTCTGAGGTCAGGCGCTCCCCCTCCCCGGACTGCCCGCCCACTGGGCGGGCTGTTTGGGTCCGCCACCCACGTGCTGTGGGCGCGGGTGTGTGGGTGTGGGGGCCCAACACTGTCCCATTGGCCTGCATGCCCTGTGGGGGCTGCATGCCGCGGGGCTGGTGGGGGGCCGTCCCCGGGGGGGCTGGCTTGCCACCGTTGTGAGGGGCGTCTGGTGTCAGGCGCTGTCCCCCCCCCCGGCCGCCCGTCCTCTGGGGCGGGCAGCCGGGGTTCCGCGACCCGTGTGTCCCAGCTGCGGTCGGTGCGGGCGTGGGGACCGAGCACCGGCTCCACAGCGTGCGCCCTTGCGGGCCGGCGCTGCTCGCTGTGGGGGTGGCGGAAGGGCGTCCCCAGGGGGGTGCCTCCCACCATTTTTAGGGGTGTCTGAGGTCAGGCGCTCCCCCTCCCCCGACTGCCCGCCCACCGGGCGGGCTGTTGGGGTCTGCCACCCACGTGCTCTGGGCGCGAGTGTGTCGGTGTGGGGGCCAAACACTGTCCCCTTGGCCTGCATGCCCTGTGGGGGCTGCATGCCGCGGGGGTGGTTGGGGGCCGTCCCCGGAGCGAACTGCCTAGAGAGTTGCTTTGTACCGGGGTGGGGTACGCAGATTTCCTTGCACAGGCGCATGAGGTCTTCCGCCACCGCCAAGGAATCATATTCCGCGAGGAACCGGAGGCTGTTGTGCACATGACGCATCCGGGCTTGAGGGGGTAGTTGAAACCTTACTAAGGGAGGGGTCATTCGCAGCTGTTACAGTGGCTGACCCATGGGGAATGTGTGCGGCGTGGGCGGCGATGTAGCCGCTGACCTATTGTAACGGGTTGCGGAGGGGCTAGCGGATGGGGTCACCGTGGACGACTGCGGCTCGTCGCCTTCACTGTCACCTCCGCCCAGTGTCGGCGACGATCCACTGCTACCCCAGGGAAACCTGCTGGGTGTATCGGACCAGGTCACTGATCCTGTTCTTGACCTGGACCTTGACTTGGACCCGGACTTGCTCGTGGACCTGGACCTTGTCCTGGATCTGGGTCTGGACCTGGATCTTGACGACGATCTGGATGTGGTGGGTGCGCTGCTGTTCGTGTAGGTGTGTGCCTCGGGCTCTGGGCTGGGGCTGTGCCTAGGGAGTGGTGAGGAGGTGGTGTTTGACCTTATGTTAGCTTGTCTCTTTTGCATCCGTCTCTCCTGATGGCGGCGGCGGCCCCGGCTTGTTTGATTTTTTCCTGATGAGAGTGACCAGGGAAGGTGAGAGGTGAGGGAAAGATATAAGTGTCATAACTCAGGTAGGGTCAGGTGGCTCCTGCTCTTTGCAGGGGCAGGGGAAAGTTTAAGTTGTTTGTTTTTCTGGCTTATGGGAATCTCCAGGGAACCCTTGTGCACGTGCTTGGAATCGGTTGTGGTTGTTCTTCTCCGTTTGGGGTCCTCCGCTGGTGGGTGTGGTCCTTTTTGTTTGAGCTCGCTTGGCTTCCAGCTGGAACCAGGGTTTTGTGCCACCTGGAGGAGGGGCGAGGGACATGAGTCACACCGGGCAAGGTAAGAGAGGGGTAGCAGGAAGGCTAGTTGGTTGTTTTGGATGGCACCTATCACTGTGGTGATGGAGAGGCGAGGAGTAATTGGATGGGGGATTCTTTCGGTGTGTCAAGTAGGATGTCCACCCTATCAACAAGAGGTAGGACAATGAGACCCTCCTTGCAGGTGACTGGATGTTTAGCGCCCGGACGCTCAGATTGAGGCCTCCGGCTCCGGCGTCTGTGCAGTAACCTGTGAATGGGGGGCATGGTGGTAAGAGAAGCAACTGCAGCAAGCAAAAGGGGGGTTCGGAAAGGGGGGGTTGGGGAGTGCAGTTGCAATTGAGGAGTCAGGGGGACATTGGGACAGGGGTACAAAAAGCCTCGACGGGTTATGGTGACTTTAGGGGGACATCGCTGGGAGTCTGCTGATGTTGCTGTGAGTGCTTGCATTAATGTTTCCTCAAGAGTCGCGGGGGGGGGGGGGGTGCCGATGGACGGAAAGAATGGGCAATGAACAGTTGTCCTGGAGCTGGCCCTGGTTGTAGGGAGGGGCGAGGACTTTTTTTGAAGAATTGTGTTTTCGCGTTGGTTTGTGCCGAGAACGGAGGCGGGGAGTAATGTTTCTTGAGGGTATTGCACGGGACGTGGCCCCTCTGGGTGGGGCGATGTGCTAAAGTGAGTGTGGGGACGGGCACAGTAAAGAACTCTTGTGGGTTGGATGGTGAGCCGGGCATGGAAGTCCTGTTGAGGGTACGGAAAAGCCAGCGATCAGTTTCGAGGACTGCTTTATCCATTGCCTTGCGTCTATTTTGGAAAAGAGTGTGGTATTGTTCACGGAAGTTTTCCACCGGTGAGTGTTTGTTTGTAAGTGCAAGATAGTGGTGCAAGGAGTGGGGGACAGGGGTTTGGATACAGTTGCGCTTGTTACCTGGGGTGGCCCGTTGAAACCAGCGTTGGACAACTGTGTTGAATTATGGGCCCCAGGCATCGAAAAAAAGTTTGCGGTGCAAAAGGGAATTGCCGAAAGGGGTTCTCGGGGGTGCGGCGAATGGCAGAGGTGGCACTCGTGATACAACAGATGGTCATAGCTGGGGTACCCTGGGATATGTATGAGGCCTGCCACCCATTTGAAATTTAGGATGCTTAAGCGTGAGGACTGACGGTGCCAGTTATAGCTATCATTAATGCGGCCGGTGGTGTGAGAACGTTTTAAAAGAGTTCTTTCAACTCTTTGTTGTGCCTCTCCTGCTGCTTGCTGCTGCTGTAGGATTCCTGCTGCTTGTTTTTAATGATGAAAATGTTTTGTTCTTGAAGTACAACCAATTCAGGATTACTCAAGCCAGAGATGAGCAAGTAGAAGACAAACAGGATCAAAGCATGAAGGGCTGCAGTCACAAAAAGTTAGATAAAGAACAATAGACCAGAGCAATAGACATTCAATGCAACTCAGGTTGAAATATTCTACATGATTGAGAACGTCTGATTCGTAAACTGCCCCATGGGCTCACACTCCTCCATAGTGCCATCTTGAGTTGTGCACTCTTTGTTTGTGGGTCCCATAGGTGCTGAGGTGGCATGGCTTGTGGCGCTGAGGTCACTGCCATGTCACATGGGAACTTCCTATTTGGCTAGGCTGACTGGGTATTGAACCCAGGACCTCTCAAAAAGAGGTACCCCAGCTGCATTGAAGGCAAAATCTGGGACAAAGTATTCCGCAAGGTATCAGGGAGGGTGTATCGGGAAACGAAAACCATGCTCGAAAAAATTGGTGATCGTCAAGGTACAGAATCACTGCCCATACTTCAAACAACACGTACACACACACATGCGAAGAGCCTTTGGTGAGTCGTCAGGCCCGCCCATGACCAGACAGTTTTCCGGCTGTCGCATAAAGGTCCCGCCCACACGGTCCCCCACTGTCAGCCAGCTCATCACTACGAATTCAGTGAAGTACCCCGCCACATCTTTGTACAATTCGCTCCGCATAGGATGCCATTGCGGCAAGTCGCACCTCAGCACACCCCACCCCCTGCAACATGTCATCATGCGACCACACCACCCCCAGGCCAAGGCTCTGGTCCCTGAGCACCTGCTCCCGGTATGGCGCCAATGCATGTCCAACACCACTAACTCTTCCCAGAACGCTCATACGAAACGGGTGCACGGTCGGCTACCAGTGCACAGAATTCTCTCCCAGGGTCTGACAAGCCACAGCATGTTGGGACGGCGACTGATTTGGCCTCCGAGGCTTGGGACGACACCACCCAGGGCATGCGCTTAGGTGACCACCAATGCATGGTTAACTATATCCGCCACTTGAAAGACTGTCATCCAGGTATGACGTTCGTCAAGGTTGATGAAACCCCAGGCACCTCATGGTTGATGAGCGAGGTGCTCTGGGCCACACAGTTTCTCTAAAATTGTTTGGCATCCTGCCAACATAGAATTAAACTTCAGTGTGATACATTGGAACAGGCAAAATGGGAACTACTCACAATGATTGATGAGGCCTGAACAGAAATGAAGTTGCCACCGAAATGGCGCCAACCGAGGAAACACCTGCCTTCTTTTCGCCCATACCCGCCTCTGGCATGATGTTCCCAAAAGAAAAGAGTCGTGAATGGGAGGGACTGCTCCAAATGCGCCTTGTCATTTCTCATTTCAAACACCCTTCTGCAAATGAAGGCCCTCTGGCTGGCTGCTATCTCTCGGTGATCATAGCTGCACGATCAGATATGCGTAATAACTTAGAGATATTGAACATGCAGGGATGTAGGGACATATTCATGCAAGCATGCGATGCGTCTGCACAGGACACACACGAATGGTGTGGAGCAGAGCTGCACATGGTCAACATGTACAAAGAAATACCCAGTGAACACGTGCACCAAGCTGTCGCATATGGCATAAAACGCATCGAGGCACGCACACGCTCAGACCGCACCATCAAGGGATTCATCCTCTCAAGTGGAGGTAAGTCCGAGGACACATTTGGGTCTGCAGCCAGTGCATATTTTGTGAATGTTCCCCTACCCTCAGTCTATGAGTATATAACGTACCAACTCACACGCAATGGACTGTTCAGGGTCGGCTCTTGCATACTAAACCAGGTAAAGAGAGTGCCCATGGGCCGAGCTGGTGTGCATCGACATGGCATGTTGTGAGATGAAGAACACTGCAGTAGCCCTATTCACACCTTCAGTGATTGCTTGCTGATACTTTGACAACCTATATTTCTTTGCCCGCAAGTGTACACTAATACTACAATAATACTAAAATACTACAGTATGCCAATTCAAGTTTGGACAGATGGTTGCGACCCTGCAGGCCTTGGAGGTTTCAGTGTGTGTTCACCCAAAGCAGGACGTCGATATCAGGTTGTTTTCACAGGTGCTTTCTTTGAAAAATATCACTAGCAGTAACGTGCAGCGTTGACCGGACCTGTGGGCTCCAAACTCCACAGTGGTACTCCCTTCCCTCTTTATTGGTCTGGCTGCTAAATGCTGCTTCTGGGCTAGGGACCTTGGTGATCAATCAACCAATATACTGACTGTGCTCAGTAAACTAGGAGCCAAAGAGGTCCGTACCACACCCTGGCTGTCCAGCCTTGTGGCTTTCTGGGGACACCGGGGATGCCCGATGACACGTGCCTTCGTGCTGAAATTCCTCACCCCTGGGGGCTGAGGTTCAGGCACTCGCAATGCTATAATGCTGCATATGTTTCTTGGAGCTGGACTGCAGTCACTTGCCCTGAGTCACATATGACTTATGTGTGCCATTTTCCTGGTGCTCTGTTGTTTCCAGACGCCCCCGCAGTGGTCCAATGTTGCCCCGATTGCATCGCACATGGCCTCAGGGCGCGCTCAGAGAACCTACTGAACTATGCCGGTCCCTGAACTCAACGATTAATTTACTTCGCCTAGAACGTCCACCAGTTTTCTGCGCATTTTCTGTATTTAGTGAATCTTTGTTGCTGAGCATACGTAGTTGAAGGACGAAAAGGCATAGGCGATTTGTATGTGAACACTCTCTGCTAATTTTGTGCATATTTGAATCATGAACTTGTTTCAGCCTTCATGGCCTAATTCTGACGAGTCTGACTTTGTGATTGCTTTGCATATGTATCCTCCAGACCATTTCGAGGCGGCATGGGACCGATTCCGTCACTAACCTTCGCAATCGATTAAATCGATCAGTAATTTTTGTGATTCCTATCTAATCATCGAATCTTGCGCGAAATCGATTAAAATCGAGTATGCTGACCCAGTTTCTGGCTGCCCTGAAAGTGTTGCATTTAATGTCCTGCGCGCGTGTTGGCGGCGTTTGTGTTTTGTTTTGACTTTTTCTCGTGTACCCTTGAGGTTGAAAAGGAAGCAAAGGTATGGATCTGTAGGGTTTGTCATGTACTATCATCTGATGTACTCACCAGAGTTTGCTGCGGTCCCGTCTGGGCGGAAAATCAACACGGAAGCTTTTCCGTCAGGCGACCGAACGCATGGATCTCATAAACCATGAGTTCGTAAGAAACCTAACATCTGCTCGCTTTGCCCTTCTTTCATGCCCCTTTGGCATGGGCATATCGCTTCCTTTGGGAAAGCTGCTTCTAGGGTTGTTTTGGGACACACATGGGTGCGGAAATCCGAAGTCAAAATAGTGCACCGACGCTAACTTTGTGTACTTGTGAGCATGAACAGTATAAAATCAATACAATGCTTACAAGACCAAGAGCCCTGGGTAATTTTTCATTTGCCAGCCAACTCAACGATGGCTCCACGAAAGTCAATGCGCACCAAAAAATGACTTTTTGAAAGGACAATGTTTCCTCTAAAATTTGCCCAAAATGGCCGTGGCCCTAAGGCTCGTTCTCGAAGACAGGGGCCATATGTGCCTCGAATCAAGGCAATATGGAAATTAGAGAGCACAAGGAACATCATGTAGGGTTTTTTTTCTCGACCTAATCTACTATTTTATATGATATTGCGTCGTGGGCACGCGCGCCACACCTGCCCTTTCCACATGTGCCCATATGCATGCATGATTGACTTGGGATCCAAGGAAGGACTGGACCCATAGTAAGTATATTTGTAACCACTTACTATGGGTCGTCCAATTTGGATATATGCCATATTATATGGGCTTTGGTGTCCCATGGGTATATATGTCCCAATATAGGCATTTTGGCCATGTTTCTCACTTTTCGTGTGCTCCAAGGGTGGAAGTCGCCAAAATGGTTTACTTATACTTCGGACCCGAAAAAATGTTGATAAGGGGATATAAGGCTCTTGATTGCTTCCATGCAAAAGCCTAAAGTCCATCTTCCTTCGGAACCGCAGATACAATTTTTGGAGTAAACATGTTTGGGACTACTAACCCTCTTTTTGACAATAATGGCACCAAACCCCATCTTCCCCTTCATGTTCGCCCCCGGGCTGTGTGCACTCGTTGTGCAAGGTTAAGGGCGATTTGGGAAGGGGGCATCAGCCCCCCTCAAATAGGGTGTATCCCTTTGTATCCTCCCCTTCGGATGGCAGAGCCATGGATGTCGCAATATGGGGTATACTGCCTCTTGCCATTTGTACCATTCTTCCGCTAAGGGGAAAGCTTGTTAGAGGTGACCTGGAGGGTTGACATGGGGCAGAGAATTGCACCTAAGTCCCATTTGTCTATAGCAACGTTGTTTATATTATTGCTCGCCATCACCATGGAGATATGGGATCGTGGGTGTGGGCCGTTTCGGCCGATTTTTGCTGTTTTAGCAACTTTAGGACATGTTGGGAATACCATATCTCCATGGGGCAA
The DNA here is from genome assembly GCA_964036045.1 of Eutreptiella sp. 'Long Island Sound 2002'. Lineage (NCBI taxonomy): Eukaryota > Euglenozoa > Euglenophyceae > Eutreptiales > Eutreptiaceae > Eutreptiella > Eutreptiella sp. 'Long Island Sound 2002'. The sequence goes on along the minus strand of OZ038384.1, from coordinate 19,233,306 downwards.
GAGACCTAGCCAGAGGGGAGTAGGGATCTTTGTTGCATATGACCGAGCGAGGATTGCCATAGAAGTTCGTATTTGCTCCTCTGGCCTAGCCGGAGTTATGCAACTTACGGTCCGGCCACGTTGCCAAAGTTGGCCTTTCTTGCTGTTTTGTGCCCCGGCTCGACCATCGCCTCCGGGAACAGCAGGCATCCAACGTGACAGCAAGCCAAACGCAAATGCAGAAGACGAGGGGGGATATCAAGGCCCGTGGATGAAGACTTCACCTGACTAAATTGCAGTGAAAGCCCACCCTGGTCGGCCACCCGAGATGGCCGATTTTGCCAAGGTTTGGCGTCCTGAACCAACGTGGCAACCCCGTGGCGCCGAGATGCCCCGGGACCTGGGGGGACCAAGGTGCATACGGCCTGACAGGGAGTTCGTATTCGGAGGATAGAGGGTTGGTTGCCTCGCCCCTACCATCGTATGGCCCGGCCGAAGGGTCAACTTTGAACTTTTTTGAGCCAAAGCCGGGATCGGCTGAAACAGCCCATTTTCTGCCCCCAAAACCGAGGGGATACTGGCGGGACCATATCTCTGGCTCAGAAGTGAGTTCAGAGCTGCCGTCAAAGGAGCACGCGCAGCGATTGTCACCAGACGTTGGATATCATTGGCTTCTGCTTCCGCGCCCCCGGCTGGTCAAGAGACCCCTCCCTTGCCAGGGATCCAAGGTCCCGTTTGGCAGGTCCTTGGGCTGTTTTTTGAACCCCCGTACCTGCATGCCACTAAGGAGGTGGGACCCAGGGATGGGATATGGTTAGGGACTGATTGTCTATTGCCCTGAAGCGCCCTTACCCCGCTCAGTGGCTTAACTCACCTGTGTACACACCCTGATGTGTTTTTTGTAGGTACCTTTGTTTTGTTTCAGAGTGGCAAGGATCCTAGGACGCCATCATCCGCAGCCTCAGGCGGGGCCTGCAATTGGACTGCGAGTGGCGTCACTGTCAGCCCCATGGGGAAGCACGTGGAGATCCGCGAGGATGTGAACCATCATCGCGAGATCAAAGCGGAACTCCAGGCCCTGGGCTACGAGTACGCGTGGCAGCGGAAGCGGTGGCGTGTCTGGGGTGACAGCCAATACGTCGCCGACTCCAGCCGTGACGTCCTCAAAAAGCACCCGTCCGGCTGAAGAGCCAAGCCCACCCCTCCCCGGGCAAGGGCGGCCCCCACCCAAGAGCCGTCAGCCTGACCAACTTCATGCAGGTCGCCCGAAAATACAAAGCGAAGTCCGCCCGTCCGCTGAACCTGAAGCGCTCAGGTCCAAGCAGCGATGTCGAGTCTGCCCACCGGAAAGCACCACCCCGCCCCCGACCCTCCGCAAGCAGCAGCAGCAGTGTGGCTCCACCCTTCGCTGCCCCTCCGCGAGGCAAAGTTGCCCGTGCGTGCGAGCGCATCTGCGGTGTGCCCTGCAACCTCTGGGTTACCGGAGACCGGGCCACGCAGCAGAACGCTGCGATGGAAGGAGCAGTCCTGATTGCCAAGGAGGGAGCCGCCCACCAGGACCAAGGCATGGCGATCCATGCCTCGCCCGTGGCGGCCATCCGATCCGCACTCACGGCCGCAGCCGTGTTGGAAGCGGCGGCTGCTGTGTGAGAGGCATGAGGCGGCGGGCAGCCGCGCAGGAAGTGGCGGCTGCTCACGAACCCCGCGCTGCCCCGGAGGCGGAGTAGGCCCGGGGGCAGCAGCAGCGGGAGCAGGATGCTGCTTATGCCCTCGAGGCGGCCGAGAGGCTTGCTGTGGAGGCAACCGGCGCGGCTATGGAGGAGGAGGGTCCAGAGTGGACACCATCAGGAGTTCTTCGACAGGAACCCCGCCTCCAGGATGAAGATCGACGTGGACGCAGAGGACACTCGGAGCAGCGAGGGCAGCGGCCCTGCCACGCTTCAACTCCGCAAAGGCAAGGGCAAGACCCCGGAACGACCGTGGAGGCCAGCGGAGAGGCATCCCCACGACTCCGACTCCTTCGTCACCGGCAGCGATGGGGATGGGCCAAGCCGCCGGCCTCGTCACGAGCCCACGGGCTGCAAGGTGGGAGTGGCCGGAGCCGTTGGCGGGGAAGGGGACAACACCCCTTCGAGTTCGGGTGGAGAGGGTCCTCCACCTCCCTACTGCAGTAGGTAGAGCACCCCCGGCAGACCACTGCCGATATACGAGCCCCGATGCGGAGACATGGACTTCGACGATTACATGGTCTTTGGCCCAGACGCCCGCCCATCCAGCAGCGGAGGACCCCCAGATGGGGGACCACCTAGACCCACAGGCGGAGGACCACCCGGGGGGATGGCCGGGGGGAGGACCACCGAGGTGGGGCCCCGTACAGGAGGCCACCAGACAGGGGACCCCCTCGAGGACCGCCAGGTGGGGACTCCCTGACGAACCGCTGGGAGCGGGCATCCCCGAGGGCATCTGGCGATGGATTGTGCACCTCAAGAGGAGAATCTGGGACTTGGAGCGTGAGGCGCAGATCAACAAGATCGAGATCGGCAAGAATGCTGCCGTCGCAGCCGAGGCCAAGGAGGAGCTGGACATCGCCAAGTTCGAGGCCAGGAAGCTGAGCGGCGTGGTCAGCAGGCTGCAGAGGAGGCTGGACAGGCTGGAGGACCTGAGAAGTGAGGGAAGCAACCGGCCGCCCCCTCTAGAGTCGGGCTCCGACGACAGCTGGGGACCTGGATGCGATTCAGGCAGGTCCCGTCGCCGCAGTGAAACCCCTCGGAGTAACCACGCGCTCTCCACCCGTGGCAGCGCCCGACGGAGCGACCCCATGCCTCCAACGGGCAGCGGAAAGAGAGAGGGAGACAAATGGCTCAGTGCGCCCTACCGCAGACGCCATGATGCCCTGCGAACCCCAATTCAACCTCAGCGGCCGAGGCAAGCCCCGGAGGCAGCCCCACCGGCGTATGGTCATTACGGACCGCTGCGAGATGAAGTGCCCGAAGAGGAAACGGAGTGAGACCTCGAGGGTCGCGATGGAGACCTGGAGGACTTCGGGATCAGCCCGACCTGGGGATCAGCCGGCCAGAGGCGCCGCGAGGAGGAGGGGTGCATGGAAGGTGTACACGGAAGAGTCCTTGGAAGAGCGTACACAGAGGAGCCACGGCGCAGCCGCTTGACTTTCGAGGAGGATGAGATGGACGTGGCAGCCGTGGGAACCCACGGGGAACGCCGATGGGAACCTCTGTCGACCTCACGACAGCGGTCATGGTATCAAAGGCCACGGACGCCACTGTCTCGGAAGACCTGAAGGACATCAGGCCCCCCATGTAAAATGGGAACCCCCTCGACCTCCACCGCTTCCTCGAGAAGCTCCACGATTGCGAAATGACCCTCACTGAAGACATGGGCCACGCCGATGCGGTGAAATATGTCTTCAAACGGTTCAGATTGCGCCTGCCGGAGGTGCTCCAAGAGCTTTACTTCGTGGCAGCCAAGAAGGGGAACAGAAGGACCCTCAAGGAGGCCAAGAAGTTGCTCAAAGAGCAGGAGTGGGTGGACGCCCTGCAGGTCGCCGCCAAGAGGTGGAGAGCCATCAAGGTTCAGCATGATGGCGCGGACATCCGCCTGCGCGACTGGAGGGATTTCCGAGGACAATATGTCTTGCTCCCCCAGAACCTGGAGGACTGGAACAAGGGTGATGAACAGTCCCGCCTGCTCAATCTCTTGCCGGACGCTCGGTTGAAGCGGGTCAGGAAGAAGAAAGTGAAGAGGGCGAAGAGCAACCACCCCGTCAAGATGATGCTCGACAAGGATGAATACAGAAACTGGCGAATTGGACAAGAGCCAAAGTGGCCCGGGACACCAAGAGGCAGTCCCTGCGGAACGCCCTCCTCATCGCCGTCTCAGGGGATCGCGGGAAGGCAGCGATCTGGCGCCTGGACGAGAGTGAGGCTGGCGGCCGGACGATCTGTCGGCAGGCAACCCTGGCGCAGATGAGCTGCGACGACGTGCTAGAGTGGGTCGCACAGGACGTATTCAAGGAGTACAAGAACCTCGCCCACAACGGCGGACTGCAGGCACGCGACCAAAGCGTCCGCCGGGTGGAGGCAGGGTCTGACGAGGAAACTGTGATGGACCCGGCGGGAGCCGAGGGCGGTGACCTTGACAATGACGACGATGAGTCTGAAGCAGCTAAGACAGCCATCTGTGCCTTCGTGGCCGACGACCTGCACAAGGAACGCAATCATGGAAGCTGGAGGCCCCTTCAGCAGGGTTGGAAGAAGAGGGAGAAGAAGGAGCCCCGCCGAATGGGCAATCCGCCACTGTCCTTCCGAGAGTTCATCAGAGCTCATCCTCAGGGCTGCTTCGTCTGCTACGGGCGGAACTCTGCCTTCCAACACGATCACCAGACATGCCTGATCCACAAGGCCGAGATGGAGGCCCACAAGAAGGCACACGGGACCAAGAAGTGTATGTCACCTAACATCCGGGAAGCCAAAGTGGAGGTGTCCAAGGACGAGCTCTCGGAGCTCATGATGGCCGGGAAGGAACTTGCGAATGAGATTCAGGAGATCAAGAGAGCTTTGGGACCTAAACCGGACAAGGACAAGGACAAGGACAAGGACAAGAAGGTCAAGGGCCGGTCGAAGGAGAAAGGAGATGCGGTAAACGAGGTTGCCGCGGAGGAGGACACCCCGACCACTGACGCGCCTTAGCGGAGCCCTCGCAGCCAAGGGCCCGGGCCAGGGCGGTCGGAGGATGCCATTGCGGTCAATACCGCCCCATGCACGTCAGGAATCGTCGATTTCCGCGGACGTAAACCAGGCGGAACGCCGGGAGCAAGACCAGAGGTGAAGAACAGTGGCAATGGCTGGATGAGGGTGAATCCCAGAGGGATAACCGTTCTAGGAGGATCCACGTGTCCGACCAAGGTTCCCAGTGAAGGCACCAACCCTTGCACGAAGTCATGCTTGGCGACTAAGAATGTATTCGACGTACTACAAGATTTTTCTGAGAGTATCCGGGGATCATCCGGACCGCAGCTGGACGCTGCAGATGGGCTGTTAGAGCCCACTACCCACCACCCGCACCGGTCGCTGATTGAGCTTCTGGAGATGCCAGAGAATCCCAGCTTGCACGCCGTGCGCCGGATTGGCCGCCAGCGGCAGCTTCACCTGAAGATCCGTGCCCTGTTCGAAAAAGTGGAATGGGTCTTAAACGTGCTGGTTGACACAGGTGCCCAGGTCTTGTCTGGGCTGGCCTACTTCAACCAGAGTGTCTTATCGCAAGTCAGGGACCCATCAGGCCAGTACATGGCAGGTACGACGAAAGCAAAGATAGTGCTGCAATTCATGACCAATGGTGAACTAAGCCGCCCGGACCTCGGCACGGAAATCCTTCGGAAGGGAAAATTCTACAAGGTCCAGATGGACTGGGACATGATCGTCGGGTACGGCTGTTTGATGGAGAGGGGCTCAGGCCTCTGTGACCCTGTACCGGGACGACGAACGTTCCTGGCTATAGTCACCCGAACACCATGTGGGATGCCAAAAGATGCACCCTGAGCGCCGTCAGGTCGACGTACTGGTAACCGACTGGTAATCGACGCACAGTAGCCGCACTGGGAACCGAGCCCGTAGGGCCAACGTACCAGGAGTACGGCCTCAAGCCAGAAGTGGCCAACCGAGTGGCTGCTGATTTTGGAGCATACCATCTGGCCTAGGATGCGTCGTTCTCAGGAACCTCCGCCCATCTTCGGGTGTGTGAGAAGTACTGGAGCGCCCACGAGGAAGAAGCAGTGGGGTCCCCATCAAGGTCTGATGTGGATCCACTGTCGGAGAGTGGACATTTCAAGGGCGTTCGCGAAGGTAGGTAGGTAGGTATCTTCGGGAGCTTGGGATGCCTCCTTTCACACTGCAGGAAGAAGGTCTTACCAAGGGGACGTCCTGTCCCTCCCACTGCCCTATGTCAGGTGCCTCTTAAGCCGCTCCCGCAGGTGCTTGGGAGGACAGTGTTGCGGCTATCCCGTCCAGGTGTCCCAGGTGGGAGGGTGTCCCAACCATGTGTCCATGGGTAGGGCCACATGCCCCCTCCTTCGGGCGGCAGCCCTGGGGGCTGCCCAGCCGTGTGGGGTATATCTCACCACAAGTGGTACTGCTCCCGCTTGTCTACGGTACGACCGCCTTACCCTTGTGGCTTGAGTTGTGGGGCCACTCTGCTTGGCAGGCGACCGCCTCCTGGACTGTGTACCGGCTCGCCTGTCACCGGTTGCTTCCATGGCTCCAGGTGACATTTGCCATGGTCCCCGATGCAGCCCGACCGGGCTCGGACCAGTGGCCTTGGAGTACCGCCCCTGCCAGTGGCCCGGTGGATCGGCTAGGTCGCTCCAGTGCGTCCAACCCATGGGGTGTTGGTGCCTTTCTGTCCCTCGGCCGCCCTACGTGTGTGCAGTGTGCTGGGCCACTTGGCTCCTGTTCACCGGTGCGCCCGCTCAGTGCATTGCGTTGCGTCTGCGGTGTCTTGGGCCGCTTGGCTCCTGTTCACAGGTGCGCCACCTCAGTGTGCCGCTTTGCTTGTGAGGTGTCCTGGGCAACTTGGCTTCTGTTCACCGGTGTGCTCGCGTGATTTGTTGTGTTGCGTCTGCGGTGTCCTGCGCCACTTGGCTCCTGTTCACCGGTGCGCCCGCTCGATGTGTTGTGTTGCGTGTGCAGTATCCTGGGCCACTTGGCTCCCGTTCACCGTTCACCAGGCGTTCGCGAAGATCGGCAAGGACAGTTCCAAGGCAGTGTTCGTCGTTCCTATGGGTTGTACAGAGGAGGAGAGTACACTAGATTCGGCCGCCTCACTGGACCTTGAACAAGGTCGTCCTACCGGCTGGTGAGAGAGTCTATCAGGACGCTAAGGGACAGCCAATGCCAGCTCAGAGCTGGCCAACGGAATTCCGCTATGTGGATGGGGGCCTTGAACAGGCCAATGCTACGGACAACAGTGTCCTTGCGGAGCCTGGAGGCAATGCTTAGCAGTTTCCCCCGTTGACATTGGTGAATCGGAGGATCTCTTCTCTGGTGAGGAGCTGCATCTAGTTCCCGGATACATGGATGTACCCTTTCATGACTGGGTAGCCCAGCGGGAAAGAAAAGGCCAGGACAAAGCCTGGTGGGAAGTGGACTCCATTGGCCCGAACACACCCACCTATGGTGATCTGTTCCTTGGCAATACCCGACATGGGCCGATGGGCCACTTGGGGAGAGCCCCAGAGCCAAAAACGAGTCTGATGGCTACCGCTCAAGTAAGCTCCGTAGTCCAGGTGCCCGCCAGAACCAAGGCGGAGTCGATGAGTGCCCCAAGATCCAGGCATTGAGGGCCAGGCTGAGGGAGAAGTATGGTGACACCTTCTGCACTGGAAGGCCTGTGTTCCCGCCACCGCGTCGTGGACCGTACGGTGAGGCCAAGATACGACTGAAGCCAGACCCCCGTGTGTACTGGCACCGGGAGTTCCCCCTCAGGGGCAAGAGGCAAGAGTCCATGGAGAAGATTGTCAGGGACTTCATCTACCAAGGTTGGTTGCAGCCCTGTTACTCTGAGTTGGCCTCCCCCTGCTTCGTCATCCCGAAGAACAGGCCGGGGAATGGCGGCTGGTGGTCGACTACCGCTGCCTGATTGCTCAATCGCAGCATGACAGCTATACGCTGCCCCTCATTGAGGACATGCTGCAGAAGCAATTGCGGCGGAGGGTATTCACGGTGATTGACCTGAGACATGGTTCTCACCAGATGCCTCTCGCCGAGGAGTCCTGTGCCTGCACAGCCATGAGCACCCGACTTGGGCGACTGTAGTGGAATGTGATGCCCATGAGCGTTACCAACGGCAATGCGGGTTTCCAGGGAATGACAGAGAACCTGCTGGAGCTGGTGCGGGAGTGAACGACGTGTTCATCGCGTCAGTGGACCCCCGCATGAGCTATGATGAGCTGCTGGAGGCACATGAGAGGGAGGTCACCAGACTGCTGGACTTGCTGGTCCGCCACAAACTGAGGGGCAGCAGTGATAAGGCCACCATCCCGGTAAGCGAAGTGGTCTTCGCCGGCCACGTGGTTGGCAACGGGCAACGGAAGTCCATACCTGGATTAGTGGCGGCGATTGAACACTTGGGGAAACCTAAGATGGTGTCCGAGTTGCGGGCATACCTCGGGTTCTACAACTACTACTCAGGGTATATCAAGATGTATGCCGAGTATGCAGCCCCCATGACCAACATGCTAAAGGGCAACCAGGAGGAGACCAAGAAGGGGTCCAAGAAAGCTCTCGTCTGGAATGAAGAGTCCCACTGTGCCTTTGACGGAATGAAGCAGGCGCTGCTGTCCGCAGTGGGTCTGCACCTCGTGTATCCGGACTTAGGGTTCGTCCTGCACACAGGCGCCTCAAACTACGCCATCGGTACCGTGTTGGAGCAAGTGCTTGAAGATGGGAGGCACGTGCCCGTGGCCTTCTGGAGCCGAGACCCCGCGGAATGCAAGACGCGGAAATGGACGCCCCGGGAGAAGGAAGCGGATGCCTTTATCATGACTCTCAGGATGTGGGCCGGGTACATAGCCCTGCATCCCGTCACCATCTGCACGGACTATCAGGGTCTGCGGTCATGGCACAAGGAGCACGCGGACACCCCCTCAGGACCAGCCTCACGTAGGGCTAGGTGGCACTGGACCTTGGCCAGGTTCGATGTCACGGTGGTGTAAGTTCCTGGAAAGGACAACACCGTAGCAGACTCTCCCAGCAGGTGGGCCTATCCCGCCAGCAAGGGCATGAAGGACGTTTCTGCCCATGGCGATGAGGCTGAGACCGCTGAGGCCAACAACATCATTGATATGGAGCATGATAGAGGAGGAAGGCATCAAATGCTTCATCGTCATGGCCGCAGAGGCCCACCTTGGAAGAAGGGTGAGCAGAGTGTTCCGAGTACTCGCCCCAGACAGTGCTGAGTCCGACAAGAACCTGTTCCCTGAGTGGTGCCACCAAGGTAGGTAGGTAGGTAGGTATCTTCGGGAGCTCGGGATGCCTCCTTTGACATTGCAGGAAGAAGGTCTTACCAAGGGGACGTCCTGTCCCTCCCACTGCCCTATGTCAGGTGCCTCTTGAGCCGCTCCCGCATGTGCTTGGGAAGGCATTGTCGCGGCCACCCGGTCCATGTGTCCCAGGTGGGAGGGTGTCCCCACATGTGTCCATGGGTAGGGCCACATGCCCCCTCCTTTGGGCGGCAGCTCTGGGGGGCTGCCCAGCCGTGTGGAGTATCTCTCACCACGAGGGGTATTGCTCCCGCTTGTCTACGGTACGACCGCCTCACCCTTGTGGCTTGAGTTGCGGGGCCACTCTGCTTGGCAGGTGACCCCCTCCTGGACTGTGTACCGGCTCGCCTGTCACCGGTTGCTTCCATGGCTCCGGGTGACGTTTGCCATGGTCCTCGATGCAGCCTGGCCGGGCTCGGACCAGTGGCTTTGGAGTACCGCTCCTGCCACTGGCCCGGTGGGTCGGCTGGGTCGCCCCAGTGCGTCCGACCCATGGGGTATTGGTTATTTCCTGTCCCTCGGCTGCCCTATGTGTGTGTAGCGTCCTGGGCCGTTGGGCTCCTGTTCACCGGTGTGCCCGCGCGGTTTGCTGTGGTGCGTCTGCGGTGTCCTGGGCCAGCTGGCTCCTGTTCACCGGTGTGCCCGCTCGGTGTGTTGTGTTGCATGTGCGGTGTCCTGGGCCCCTGGGCTCCTGTTTACCGGTGTGCGTGCTGTGTGCGGTGCGCGTGTGCCATGGGTGGATGTGTCCCTCTTCCTCCCCCCCTGTTGTTCATTTTTTTTTTTTTTGTTTTTTTTTTTTTTGTTTTTTTTTTTTTTTTTTTTTTTTTGAAAAAAGAAAAAGAAAAAACAAAAAAGAGGAAAACAGAGGCGCGCGTACACTGCAGGCACAGGCATGGGCAGCTGGTGCGGCGGTGCTATAGCGTTGTGTCCTCTGGCGTGTGTCGCTGGTGCTGTGGCGGCGGTCGCGCCCCAGGGGTGCGGCTCGCGTGTCCTGATGTACATGGGTATGGGTCAGGGGTGGGTTTGGTTAGGTGTCTCTTTGCTTCTGGTGCTGGCTGGTTAGGCGGCTGTGTGGGCTGTGGCTGTGGGCTGTGTCTACGCATTTCCCTCAGCGGGCCTGGTTTGGAGTCAAGGGTTGACGGTTTCGGGTTGTGGCTCGGGTTTGATTTGTGTTGGGGCTTCGGCCCGGCTTGGCTTGGGTCAGGGTGGGTTTGGTGAGGTGTTTCTTTGCTTCTGGTGCTGGCTGGTTAGGCGGCTGTGTGGGCTGTGGGTGTGGGCTGTGGTTGCGTTGTTCCCTCGGCGGGTTTGGTTAGGAGTCAAGGGTTAGCGGTTTCGGGGTGTGGCTCGGGTTTGATTTGTGCTTGTGTTCTGGCTCGGTTAGGCGGTTGCGCGGGGCCGGGCGTGTGGGTAGCGGCGTCCACGGAGTCGTGCGCCCGAGGCGGGTGCGGGGTGGTGCGTGTGGGCCGGCCGTTGGCCGGTGGCCTCACTGGGAGTCCCACACGGGGGGGTCGGCGGGCGTGCTGGGGGCGTACGCAGCGTGCAGGTTGGGCAGCTGCAGGCGCGCGTGCAGGGCGTCGGCGTGCCCGATGGGGACCTCACTGAGGACCGAGGGGTTGGCGGTAGGTAGTATGCGATGCCCGGGAGGGGTGGTGGTGGGGAGCGGGAGGATGTCCGCGGCCCGCGACGTGGGGGCGAACATGGCGTGGGTCGGGTGCGGCCCTGGGAGTGGTGCTGGGGGGAGCGGGACCACAGGACGGCGGTCTACTGTGAGGTGCCAAGTGCCGCGATGGTGAAGGAGCCGGACTAGGGCGATGCTGTGGCGCAGTGTGTGGGGCTGGGTGCTGGGCGGCGTGGGGACGTGCGGCGGGAGGGGGGGGGGGGGGGCGGGGCGGTGGCGTGGGAGGGGGCACGGCGGAGGAGTGACGTCAGTGACGTGTGTGTCGTGCTGAGGGTGGAGAGGAGCCCACGGTATCGGGCCCGGGTTCGGCGCCTTTGGGCGTAGTGGTGCTCGTTGTCGTGTGCGTTGGCTTCCTTCGGCGTCCGGTTTGTTTGGTGACTTATGGGCGGGGCCTGGCGTGGCGCCCCGTGGTGGTGCTGTGCTGGATAACGGGGTTAGATGGCGGCGCCGCTGGCCGGGGGGTCAGGCGCGTCGTGTTGTGTGGCGCGCAGGGCTTCTGGGGTGTTGTGGGTGTCGCCGGTGTCGGTGCGCCGACGCTTGTGGGGTGGTGAGGGGGTGTGTGCGTGCGGGGCTGGGCTTTGGGTGATGTCCCACAGGCGGATGCCGTCTCGCCGTGCTTCCTGGAGGGTCTCCCGCAGGCGCCTGAGGACGTACGGGTGGTCCTGGGGCGCGGGGAGGTTGCGGGGGTGGACTCCCAGGGGGTGGAGCGCATCGGCCAGCATGGCTTCCCATGCGGCCTGCGGCATCCACCCCCCCGCCGGCCGGAGGCGGCAGTTCCCCACCGACCCCTTGCGGGGCCGATGGACCAGGCCCTCGAGGGAGGGCTCTCCCCGGGCCCACTTCCGCAGCTCCCAGAGCTGCGTGTGGGTCCAGCGCTGCCACCACTGTTCCTGGGCGGGCCTGCGGTCTTGGGCGGAGGAGTGGGCGTGGGTGGGTGTGATGGGGTCGTGGGGGCCGGCGGCGGTGGCGGGCCTGGGGGATTCCTCGTAGTCCTGTTCCGTGGGGGTGCGCGGGGAGTGGGGGTGCACGCGGATGTGGACCCGCGGGTGTGCGCGTACGGTCTCCGCCTCGGGGTTGGGCGGGGATTCGTGGCGGCGGCGGTAGTGGGGCATGCGTTGCATGTGGGCTGTCATCGGGGGCCGGTAGGGGGGCGTGGGCGCTGCTGGTGGACCCTGGAGCGGTCCGTGGGCCCGGGGTGCGGGTTTTGGGAGGTGGTGGGACGAGGCGCGCCGCGCTTCGGCCGCGGCGCGCTCCGCCATGAAGGTGGTGACGGTGGTGTCGGTGACGGTGGGGGGGCGCCGCGCTGGGCGCTGCTGCCTTCGGGCCTGGGACGGCTGGGGCCGGATGTCGTAGAGGACATCCTGGGGGGGCCGGGCCCGAGCTGCCGTCGTGGCGCCGGGTTTGGGCCTGGGCTTGGGCTTGGCTGCGGGCTGCCCTTTGGCGGCGGCCTTGGGCTTCGGCTGGGTCGTGGGCATGGGCTTCGCCGGGGCGTGGGCTTTGGCGGCGGTGGGGCTGCTCGCGGTGGGGGCGGGTTTGGAGGCCCGTTTGGGAGGTGTCCCCCGCGGCCTGGGGGGTGCAGTGCTGGATGAGGACGTGGTGGTGGTGGTGGTGGATGAGGTTGTGGAGTCGGAGGCGGAGGAGAGGGCTGCGGGAGACGGCGGAGGGTCCCGGGCCTCGGGGGCGGGCGTATGATGCTGGGTCCTGTAAGTAGCGAGAACGCGGGTGCAGGTTCGGGCATCGGGCGTGTGCGCGCGTTTTCCCTGGTGATCCGTGCGTGCTGGTGCTGGCGTGGCGGTGTTGTCTCGGCTGTGCGGGCACGTGGGTTACCCGGGGGGTGGCCATATCTGCTCCAGGACGCGGGGGTGTGTCTGCTGGAGGTAGTCGAGGGTCTCGAAGAAGCATCGCTGGATGCCGGGCATGTCCCCCTCTGTGAGGTGGGGGTAGTTTTGGGTGGGGGTGTGGGGGCCCGGCCATAGCAGCGCCATGAGGCGGGCTGCCACCATGTACGGGCATAGTTGTGGGGTGGTGGGGCGTGGGGGGGTGGGTCCCCCGCGGTTTGGGGGGGCTTCCATCTGCTGGGGGCGCAGCGTGACCACCCACACCCATCGGTCCGCGGGGATCCCCCAGGTCCGTTGGGTCCACTTGGCGAGGCAATACATCGCCCTACCAAGGCCCTGGTAGCTGCTGCGGATGGAGAGCAGCGCGTCCAGGGATTCGGGTTCCCACGTGCCCCAGATGTGGGGGTCGTCCGGGTCTTCCCCCCTGGCGTACGTGTCGGGCCCCGGGTTGTGTGTGGGGGGGGTGTAGTCGGCGGGGAGGAGGGAGTCGGTGCCGTGTACCACCCAGTGGTCTGTGGGTGCGTGGTAGGTGGTGGTGGAGAGGGTGTAGTGCAGATTGTACATGAGGGTCATGTACGTGGAGGGGGCTGGCTGCTGCTCGTCGGGGGTGGGGATGTCCCCCGGGACGTGGTGCCGGAAGTTGCTTAGGGAGGCCATCCGGGCCACCCATGTTTCCCGCTCCCACTCTTTGGTGCTGTTGGGGGTGGCGTCGGGTGGGGGGTGGGCCATGTTGGGCTCGCGGTAGCGGGTGCGGCCCTGGGTGCTGTCCCGCTCTGGCACGGGGTGTCCGACCAGGTGTCGCCCCCAGTCGATGGGGGGTACCCAGATCCAGCTCCCCGTGGGGGGCGGGCTCTCGCCGTCCGGGGTGGCGCGTGGGGGGCGCTCGTGTCGGGCGACGTGGAGGAAGGCGTCGAAGAGGAAGTCTCTGACGCCTTCCCCCAGGGTGGCCGCCTGGACCAGGGTGGCCGCCCGGATGGGGGTGCTGGTGCCGGAGGTGCGGAGGTACAGCACGACGTCCTGTTCCCCGACCCCCCGGAGGTGCTGCCGTACCGCTGCGGGGTTGTGCAGGGCGTAGGGTTCGGCCGGTGCGGCGACTGGTGGTGCGGGGTGTGATGGGGGGGGTGGTGTGGGTTGGGGGGGGTGGTCATCGTTGTCGCGCGTGGGGTCCGGTGATGGGGTCTCTTGCGGCGGTCGCGGGAGGGGGGATTCGCGGTGGCATGTGTCGGCGGGGGCATCGACATCGATTGGCTGGTGCTGGCTGCCGCGTGTTGTGTCCGTGGCCTGGTCTCGGGGGGGGGGCGGGGGGGGGTGGTGTGGGGGTGGCGCTGTTGGTGGTGGGGGGGGCGGGGGTGGGTGTTGTGCTGGCTGGGGGTCTGGGCGTCCCTGTGGGTCGTGTGGGTGTTGCGTGTGTGCGCCGTGTGGCCCTTGCGGTTCCTGACTGGTTGTGGTGCCGGGGTGTGGGTGGGAGGCGGCCGCATGAGCGTCCGGGTGGGGCTGTGGTCCGTATGTAATGGGTGGCTGCCGGTGGATGGTGCTTGCTGGTATGGGGTGTGGGTGGGGGGGCTGCTGGTGGTGGTGGGGTGGGGGGGGCGGGGGTGGGTGTTGTGCCGACTGGGGGTCCGGGCGTCCCTGTGGGTCGTGTGGGTGTTGCGTGTGTGCGCCGTGTGGCCCTTGCGGTTCTTGACTGGTCGCGGTGCCGGGGTGCGGGTGGGAGGCGACCGCATGAGCCCCCGGGTGGGGCTGTGGTCCGTATGTGATGGGTGGCTGCTGGTGGATGGTGCTCGCTGGTATGGGGTGTGGGTGGGGGGGCTGTTGGTGGTGGTGGGGCGCCCCTACTCGGTCCTGGTGTTGCCGGTGTGCGTGCGCGGCTCCTCGCGGGTCCATGGGGGTGTACCGTGGCTCGTATGCCGTGGGCCCGTGTAGCGGGGGCGGCGGGTGGTGCTGGACCGCGTGGTGGTGGTGTGGAGGGTGTGTTGGTTGTGTGTGGTACCCCGGCGTTGGTGGGTGTGGTGGCAGGGGCTGGTGGTGGTGGTACACGTGATGGTGTGGTGCGGTGATGTGCGCTATGTGGGGTGGGTGGTTCGCGGGGCCTGGTTGTGCTGGGGCGTGGTGGGGATGTAGCTGGTGGGGGCCGCTGTAGTTTGGGGGCATTAGGGGGTAGGGGTTGGGAGGGACGGGGGCGTGGCGGTGGTGTTGGTGGTGCCATGTCCCCTGGCTCTGCGCGTACGGTGGTCCTGGCATGGTGTGGACGTGTGTGGGCGGTGGTGGCTGACTGGGCTGCAGGGTTTGGGTGCTGCGGTACGGTGGTGGTGGTGGGCGTTGGTGGTGGTGGTGTTGTTGGTGTGCCCCGGGGGTCTGGGCGTGGGGCGGTGCGGTGTGGCTGGACCCGGGCCTTGGTCGGGGCGTCGCGCCCTGCTGGCGGGCGCGTTGGCGGGCCCCCTGGTGCCGGTGCCCCTTGGTCTTCTTGGCCTGGTGGGTGTCGGGGGCGGGTGAACCCCCCTGTCCCCGTGGGGGCGACGGGGAGCGGGCGCGCCAGCGGTGTGCCTCTTGGAGGCTCGTCTTGAGGCCTCTGACGTAGGCCTCCTGGTCCGTGAGGCTCATCCGCGTGGCGGTGGCCTCGTCGGGGGCGGCCAGGTGGGTGTCCCGGAAAGACGCCCAGCCCTCCGGGGGCGTCCGTTGTGTGGGGTGGGGGTGGTGTGCCGGGTAGAGGAGTGCGCTGAGGGGGTAAGGTGTTCCCTTCCGTCGGCCGAGGGCGTTTGCGAACCGGCGGCACGTGGCTCGGAGGTAGGCTGCTATCTCCTCTGGTGCCGTGTCGGCCCACGCTTCCGGCGTCAGGGCTGCTGCTTGGGGGGCCGGGAGTTGTGGGTCTGGGAGGTGTAGGTCTCGGTGGTGGAGGTATAGGGCGAGGAGGATGTGGCGGGCCGCCACGTTCAAGCCGCCTCCGCTGTGGCGTAGGGGTGGGCTGTGGGGGGGCAGGGGTGTGTTGCCCGCGGCCACGGCTATGGCCCATGCGTGGTCCGCCGCGTCCGCCACGTAGTACCCTCCCAGTTGGTCCCGGAGAGTGTCGGTGAGGTACCCGAAGAAGCTGGGGTGGCTGGCGGGGGGGGGGTGCGGCTGGGGCCGCGGGCCGTTCGCGGTGGCGGGGGTTGAGGTCCCCGCAGTGGGGGCAGTGGGTGAGGCGGTGCGCGGCTCCCAGGCAGACCCAGTGGTCTGGGTTGCAGGGCAGGGCTGTCTGTGGTAGCCGCTGGCGAACGCAGAGGGGACATGCGGTGGCTGGTGGTTGGTGGTACCTGTGGACGGACGGCGGCGTGGGGGGATGGGGGCTGGTGGCGCGCGCATGCTGGTGGGAGCGTGTGCGGTGCCTGTGGCGCCCGTGTGTGCTGTGCCAGTGCTGTGCCCGGTGGACGGTGTGTAGACGTGGTGGGGGTTCGGTGTTGGTATGTCACGGGGTAGGTTCTCATGGTTGGTAGAACAGGAGTTTGAGGGGGTGGGCTTGGTCTGTTGGTGGCAGGGTTGCCGCATGCTGCAGGTATTTGTGGGTGCGGTATGTGAGCTGCTCCGCCGTCTTGGCAACGGCCGTTCGCTGCATGTGTGCCGCCGTGGCCTGGGGGTCCTCCGCGTGGGTGCGTAGTAAGGTGTAGACGGCAGTGGGGACGAGTCCCCTGCGGACTGCCTCGAGCACCTCCGTCTGCTTGAGGACGGTGGTGAGTTGCTGGGTCGCCGGGGACTGCGCCAGCCATCTGGCGTGCTGTGCGATGGTGTGGGTTGGGTTCCAGTCTGTGAGGCTGTCCAGTCCCCTGTACAGGGGGCACGCCTTGAAGTGGTCCCACGTTTCTTCTTCCGCGTGGCTGCAGATGCATTTGGTGTGTCCTGCGGGGACGTGGATCGAGCGGCGCGTATACCATCGGTGGTATCGGGTGAGGAGGGGAAGTTGTTCGAGGGCGAGCTGGAGTCGGGGCTTTTGTAGGTGTGCTGGGAGGCTATCCGGGCGCAGGGCGGAGTAGTAGAGGGGGGTGTGGACGGAGTTTTCGAGGCGTCGGAGGAGTTCGGTGTTTGCTGGGTGGCCCAGTGTGGCGGCGAGTTGCTGGATGGGTGTGGGGTAGTGGTACTGCTTGTCTCGATCCGTGTACGGCGTGTCCTCGGGCATCCATTGGGGGGGCTGTGCGGCCAGGGGTATCGGGGGCAGGTGCTGCAGGTGGCTCTGGTGTGGGGTGTCCAGTCGCACGCGTTCGAGCCCTGGGGTGTGGTTGGTGTTCTGGTGTTTGGCCTGCGTGTCTGCGCGTCCATTGCCGTATGCGTAGCGGTGCGACTCCTGCTTGACGATGTGTAGGGCGTCCTGGGGGTGCATGCCCTTGAAGGCCATCCATAGTCCCAACGCTTGTGTGGTGAGGCCGGAATCGAGTGCTTTGTGGAGGGGCAGGTCCGCAAGGCGCCTGGTGAGGTGGATGTCGACCGTGGCGTCCACGACTTCCCAGATGTTGCGGGGACGGACCGTCGTGGGTGGCGGTGTGGCGGTGACCGCGTCTGCCATGGTGCGCAGTTCGCCGTGGGAGGACGCCCCAAAAATGGTGGTCCCGGTCTGGTGTTCCACGTGGAGGCCGTCCGCGCGCCGGGTGATGCGCACGGAGGCGCAACCGACCGTGGGGGTGCGTTGCTGGGTGCCGGATGCGTCAGTGAAGTAGATGATGTCGGTGTCGCTGGGTATGGGTAGGCGGGCGATTGCTGTGGGGTGATAGACGTAGATGGGGTTCCCCTGGGTGGTTCTGGCGGTGATTTGCGTGGGTTGCAGTAGTGGTGCTGCATAGACGCCTATTCCCTGGGTGATGATGGCCTGGGCTCGTGGGGTGAGGCGGAGGAGGCCCCTGTCTGGGCGTCCCTGGGTGATATACGCGTACATCAGGTGGAAGAGGTATCCCGTATTGGGGTGGAATTTCTGGCACGTGATGGTCTGTCGCCGCTCCGTGTCGTCTTTGTCGCCGCGGAGGGTGGGGCATTTGTGCTGTAGGGGGCGCATGGGTGCCTCCTGAGGTCCTGCGCGGTGTGGGTCGCAGCGGTCGTACTCCATGGCTACGCTGTCCGGGTCTGCCTGCTCGTTGGTGAACGTCCATGTCGCCGTGGGTGTTCGGGTCCAGGCTACGTGCGCCGGGTGGTCTGGGGGTACCGTGTGAAACCAGGGGGAGAGCCATGCCTGCTGGTCGGCGGTGGCGGCGGCGGTGGGGGTGTGGTAGTGGGTGGAGATGAGGTGCAGCAGGGGCCACGGCGTGTCGAGGGCTGCCGGGCCGCAGTGCCAGCACGTGCGTGGTATGCCCTGGTCACTGTGTCTGACTGGTGGTACATCGGTCTGCGGTGCATTGTGTTTGGGGATGGACCAGGGGGCATGGTGTCGCTGGACGGTGCGGGTTACATGTTTGTGGCCGTTTGGTGCTAGTAGCAGGATGGTGGGTGGTGTCCAGCCTTCGGCTGACGGGGTGGGCTCCCCCTGCGTCGTGCCGCCGTCGTTGGGGGTCTCGTGTTCGCTCAGGCGGGGCCGGGGGTGCTGGCGCTGGAAGGCTGTGTACGCCGTGTCGATGTCCTTGGGCCCCGGCATGTCGCGCCCTGCCTTCGTAGCACATGCGCGGAGGTACGCTTGGAAGACGTGGCGTGCCGGCCATTGTGGGTCGGAAAGGAACAGGGCGTGGTGGGCGTCGCATTGGGCCATGATCTGCATCTGTGTTGGGGTGATATACACTATGGTGATGGTGGCCCCTACGAGGCGCAGGGTGTCCACCTCGCCTGCCGGGCGTCGGTGGATGTCGGTGTGTGTGGCCACGAGTGGCCCCTGTTGATCGCAGTGGTGGTTTGTCAGGATGGCGTGCGTGTGGTGCGGTAGGAGGAGTTGTAGCTGGGCCCAGATGCCAGTGCCCACGGGGGTGGAGACGCCGTGTTGTGCCAGTATCCACCGGGGGCAGGTGTTGCGGGCCATTTGCGCTTCTTTTATGCGTATGGCCGCCGCCTCGCGAACTTCTGGTTGGTGGTTGTGTGTTACCCTGTGTAGGAGGTGTGCTGCGTGTTTGGCATAGGCCATGTCGACCAGGGCGCCCGTATTGTCTCCGTAGTAGCGCCAGTGGGCCATCATGGCCTCCTTGGGGAAAGACGTGGGCCAGCCTCCGTGTTGCGCCCATGCCTTCGTCACTTGTTGTCGAGCGTGGCGTAGTGCGTCTTGGGGGCGCGGGAGGTGCAGGGCTTGGTACCCGATGGCCGCGTTGAGCACTGCTTCCATGAAGTACGCCAGGCCCTGCGTAGACAGGAGGTCCCCCCTGGCAATTTGGGTTAGCCGGGCGAGGCGCTCTTCTAGCTTGCTTGGGAGTGTGATGTGGTGGTGCTGCGTGGCCTGTGTGACTCCCAGGTGGACTGTGGTGTCTTCCAGGTGCAGGGGTTCGCCTTTCCGGATGTGGGGGGTGGGGGTCTTGGCGTCGGCCAGCCCGACCGATTTGCGGGGGTGCACTAGGAGCTGGTGGGCGTCCAGGTAGGTTGTGGTGAGTTGGAGAATGGCGGACGCTTGTTCGGTGGTCGTTGGTAGCCCTGCGTTCTCAGGGTCGCGGTGGCGGGTGGCCGTAGTCAGGAGGTTGTCATCTGCGAAGTTGATGAGGGGGGACCGTAGCGGGTATGGGGCGTACCCCGGGTATACCCGTGCTAGCTCGAATGCCAGTGGCAGGGTGACGAGGAGGTAGAGGAAGGGGCCTTCGGCGCCTCCTTGGGGGACCCCGCTGTCTGTGCCGGTCCAGGGGGTGAGGCCCGCGGCCGTGATGACGGCGTAGAGTCGGGTTTGGATGTACCCGGTCATGAAGGATAGGAAGGGGAGGCCCATGGCATCCCATACCTCCGTGAGGAGCCGGTGTGGGGCGTGGGGGAACGCGCCTTGGACATCGAGGGAGGCGATGATCATCTCGTAGGGGTTCATGTCCAGTGCGGTGTCCTGGAGGAAGATGGCCTCGTGGGGGGACCTGCCGGCCATGGCCCCCCACATGCTGGCGGGCACGTGGGCGAAGACCGCTGGCGCGATGCGGCCTAGGATGAGCGTCCACACCAGCTTGACCTCCGTGGTGGCGCATACTATGGGCCGCCAGTTCCCCGGCTGCGCCCAGTCCCCCTTTTTGTAGAGGGGGTGGACCAGGTTGGCCCCCTCAGGGGGGATGGGCGCGGCGCCCGTGACGATGTCCCACAGGCGGGCTGCCAGGCGGCGTTTGATGGGCAGGGTGAGACGTTGGTACGCTTCGGCCGGCAAACCGTCGACGCCGGGCACGACCCCCTTCTTCAGGCGGTCCAGGGCGCGCTGCAGTTCTGAGATGCTGAAGGGGTCGTGTTCGATGGCGCGCCGCTGTTCCCGGTTGAAGACCCTGGGCACATGTTCGCGGATGGTGTTTCTGGTGTGGGGGTCGAGCTCGGGGAGGGCGTCCCCGTGTTGCGCCTGGAAGCTGTCCAGGACTGCCTGGAGGACGGCGTCGGGGTCATTGGTGAGGCTTCCTTCGGGGGTGCGGACCGCGTGGATGGTACGGCGCCCCGTGTCCTCCAGGATGCGGCTGACGTACCGTAGGGACTTGTACGGCGTGTCGTTTCTGCCGTATCTTTCGCGTTCCTGGGCTGCTGCCGCTATGCGGTGGGCGTGCCATTCCTGGAGTTGGTGGCGGCGGGTGGTGAGGAGCGTACGGAGGTGGGCGTCCCTGTCTCGTGCCTCCGGTGTGCTGGGGCGTAGCAGGGTGGCGAGTTCCCCTTTCGTGGTCCAGATGTCATGGACGAGTTGCTGGAGGGTGAGGTCTGGTGGTGCTCCCGTGTGGTTGGTGTCACGCTCCATGCCGCATGCTTGTGCCGCCCGGCGCATGGCGGTGGTGAGTGTCGGTGCACCCGGGCGGCGTAGGATGGCGTGTAGCGCCCTGTTATACCTGTGCCAGGCGCCGTGGTCGTCCTCGGCCGGGAACTGCAATGTGGGTGGGAGGGTGTCGTCTGGCAGGGTGGCTGCGGGTGGGGGTAGGTCGGGGATGATGAGGTCGATGTAGAGGGGCCTGTGGCCCGTGCCTGTGGGCGGGAGGTCCCCGTAGGCTGCTTCGTGGACGCGCACCGTGGTTGGGTCCCCGTAGCACGTGTCGATGCGGGATGGGTGGGTGCCGGCTTGGTGGGGGTAATGGGAGGGTGTGCCGGTGAGCCCTGCCGTGAGGTCGGTGAGGCCCAGCTGGTGCATGGCGTCCCGGACAGCTATGTCGGTGGCTGTGGGTGGGCCGGTGCGGTCGTCGTCGGTGGGAGCGGCGTTTAGGTCGCCTATGATGATGGTGGGTGCCAGGAGGGAGAGTCGGCGGTACGCCAGGCTCAGGGTGTCCAGGAAGTCCTTGGTCTCCTCCCCGAACGGGACGTGCGTGAGCAGCACGTTTAGCTGCCATCCGGGCCCCACGCACTCGTACGCCCCGAGGCGACCATCCACTCCGAGGTCGGGGTGGGCATGTACCGTGACCGATGTCTTGTGGTAGAGGGGTACCCCCCGTTCCCAGTGGGCGTGATATTTGTTCCCCTCTGGGTCCAGGATTGGTGCTTTGCGGAGGGCTTGCTCCAGGAACCCCAGGAGGTCTGCGCCTTGGGGGTGCGGCCCGGGCATGGCTTGCAGTGTGGCGGCCTTGGCGGGGTCGTAGGTGACCGCGGGCTCGTTGAGGATGTTGATGCGGGCGTGGGCTTCCGCAGGCGCCGGTTTCTGGGGACCGGTAGTTGGGGGGGCGGGCCGTTTCCGGCCCTGGCCCCGTCAGGCGTTGAGGAGGTCGATGACGCCCTGAGCTGTGGGTGCCCTGCGGTTCCGCTTCTGGGGTTGGGGTAGGGCCCATGCATTGTGGACTTCGCCCGTGTACTCGGTGCCGGTGAGGTGCACCGTGTCGGGGGTGCACAGCTGCATGGGGACCATCTCACGACCGGCTTGGTCTCGCCAGAGTTCGATGGTGCGCCCCAGCTTCTTGTCGTTGGGGGTGGCCGGGTCCCACTTGACGTTGATCTTGAACCCCTGGTGGTCCCCGGTGACGCGGTACCGGTGCTTGACCTCCCCTGCGGCCCATATCCACTTGGAGGGGCCCGCGGCCGTGGGGTACTCGAAGGGCAGCTGCACCCGGGTGTTGATGGCGTATTCGGGATACAGGGCAGCGGCTTCCTCTTTGGTCCAGCTCTTCGGCTTGGCCCTTGGCTTTGGCGCGGGTTTGGCCTGTGTTGAGGCCTTGCGCTTTTGCGCACCTTGGCGGCGTCGGGCAGCGGGTTGTCCCCGTTGGGGAGGTGCGCCCTGGGGCCGCTGTACGGGTGCGTGGCCCGGTGCAAACACGGGGTGTTCGCGGGCGGCTGGGACGTCGGGCTTGGACGTGGGGACGGGGTCCGCCAGTTGGAACACGTGCTTGGTCATGAGGCCAAGCACTTCCTCGGCCTCCTGCAGGGCGTCGGGCGGGTCCGTGGGCCAGGTGAGGAGCCGGTGCCCGGTGCCTGCCCCGTGGCGGCGCATGTGGGCCGTGTAGCGGGTGGCGTGGCGTGTCCACGCTGGGGTGCGTTCCGGGGGGAGGGGGCCTTCTGGCGCCCCCTGCGCCCAGTAGAGGGCGTAGTGCAGCGCTTCCCAGGCTGCCTCTGGGGCGTG
The DNA here is from genome assembly GCA_964036045.1 of Eutreptiella sp. 'Long Island Sound 2002'. Lineage (NCBI taxonomy): Eukaryota > Euglenozoa > Euglenophyceae > Eutreptiales > Eutreptiaceae > Eutreptiella > Eutreptiella sp. 'Long Island Sound 2002'. The sequence goes on along the minus strand of OZ038384.1, from coordinate 19,211,131 downwards.
GGGGATGCGTGCGGCGAGTCGCAAGCGGTCTCCTCCGCGTGGTGGGGGCGGGACTTCGCCGTCGGGGGCGTGTGCCGTTGCCCGTCTGACCTTGCCGTGGTCGTCCCATTCCACCGTCCACCAGGTGTCCCGGTGTTTGAGGATGTGGACCTCCGTGGTGGCCGGGGGGGCGTCCATGGCGTCCCAGCTGACGAGCTGGATGGGGCGGACCGCAGGGTGGGTCTTCGGGGGTGCTCGCATGTTGAGGATTTGGTGGATGTCCTCGGCGGTGGGGCCCGTGTCGGGGGCGTCCTGCGCTGCTTGGGCTAGAGGTGGGGAGGGGCGGTCCTCCCAGAGGCGGGATGCGGACGCCGTGGCGTACATGGCTGCGATCAGGACGTGTTCCGTCAGCCCTTCCACCATGAGGTGGTTTTCCCCCTCCAGGTCTCGGGGGATGGCGGCTTCCGCCTTTAGGGTGAGGAGTGCGATGGCGCGTTTGGGTCCAGGTGTGGCGTGTGTCGGCTCATCTGGCGGGCGTCCATCGGATGGGGTGTGGGGGGGGCGCTTCTGGAAGGGGGATGGTCCCACCGCCAGGTGCTCGACAAGGTGTAGTGGTATGGCGTGGTGGCGGTCCGCCGCGGGCAGGAGGTAGGGGTGTGGGTCTCCGGGCACCGTGCCGAGGAATATGCCCCCCCTGTAGGTAGGGGTGGGCAGGGGTTGCTGCAGAGCGCCTGCGCATGGTAGCGCGCACCGAGGGTTGCAGTGGGTGCATGGGGCTGTTATGGGGTGCGGTACCGCGTACACGGTGAAGGGCCCTACCGCTCGCTGGATGTGGCGGGGGATGATGTTGCGGAGGTCCGCCACCCGTGCCGTGCGGCCTTCGCCATAGTATATCCAGAGCGTGTCCTCCAGTGCCATTTTGGGGCGTAGTTTGCGAGCCAGTAGGTTCAAGGTGCTTTTGTGGGTGGCCTCGGTGATGGTGCCGGGCCCAGCGTTAATGCGTGGGAGCAGGTGGCTTTGGTGTTGTGCTGCGGCCCGTCTGCGGGCGGTGTGGAGGGCGGTGCTGTCGGCGGGAGGGGGCGCGTGGTGGGTGGGCCTTTTGCGTGGGGTCGGGTCGACGTGTAGGGGGTGCTTCCATGCCGGGCGTGGGTGGTGTTGCGGTGGCTGGAGGCCAGGGTAGGTGGTGAAGGTGTATACGGTGATGGGGGAGCGCTCATGCGTGGCCTGGAGGTAGTAGTGGTCGCGACCCGTGTTGTGGGTGACGATGACGTTGGGCGTTGGTACGTCGTAGTGGAGCGCGGTATTGGGGAGTTGTTTGGTGATGCGTGCCGTCGCGTCCCCTGTTTTGGGGGCGGTGTCGTGGGGCACGAGGATGTGGACTGCCCACGCATCGTGGGCGGGGAGGTCGAGGTCCGGTAGGGTGGGATGAATGGGGCGTCCCCGGAAGTGTGCGAAAGCTGGGTTGTGGCGTGCCGCCGTTTCCTTGATGATGGACGGTGCCCATTGGGGTGGCGCCCCAACTTGCTGGGCCATGGCGGCGACGGCGCGGGCGATCGCCGTGAGGTCTGGGCCGATGCCAGGCTGGTCTGCCGGTGGCTGCAGGCCCCCTTCTGGTGCGGGGTGGTGCCACCATAGGGTGTAGCCCTTTTGTGTGTTATCGTGGGGGGTGTGCACGAGGCCTTGGTGGTTGGAGATGGCGGTCTTGAGGGCTTCCGCTGCCTCGCGGTGGAGGGTGCGCGTGTAGGCCCAGACTCCGGTGGGGGGGGCCGCCCCGGTGTGGGATTCGGCCGTGGTGGGGGCCGATTCGAGGGTGTGACTGGTGAGGGAGGGTCTGTGCAGCCCTTCGTGCAGGGAGGCGCACACGTGTGCCCACCTGTCCGCCCATCCCTGTTGGGCGCTTCCTGTGTCTGCTCCTGTGGGTAGTCGCACGATGACCACGTGCCAGGGGTGTGACCCCGGTACTACGGTGGGGGGTGTGGTGTGCTCGTGAGCGTGTAGCCATACTGCGGTGTCCGCGTTCGCCGTCACGTAGTCCTCTCCTTCCGCTGTGTGGACGTTTTCGACGGCGGCCTCTCCCTCCAGGGTGAGGAGGAGGTGTGTGCCGGGGGGCTGCGCGTGCGTCTCCGCGTCCCGGAGCCACAGGTACGTGAGCGCCACGGCGCCGGGGAGGATTTCCCCCCACGTGAAGGTGCCTTCGGGTGATGCCCACTGCAGGGGCAGTGTGCGGCGTCCCCGCGAGTCGTTGGTGGCGTGGTAGTCGTGGGGGAGGTGACGTTTGGTGAGCCGGTGCGGCATGCGTTCGGTGGTGGCCGTGGGGGGGTCCCAATTACATTCCTCCGGTGGGGGTGCGTCTGCGTCGTCCTCCTGGGGCTGGGCCAGCGGCAGCGCCTGTGCATTGGGTGCGGCGTCGGGTAATCCGCTGTGCGTGAGGGTGTAGAAGCCCTCGGGGGTGAGTTGGAGGACGATGTCCCACTTCGCCGTTTGCTCTGGGGACCACTGGTGGGGCCCGTCCTGCGGTCGGTGGAGGGTGACCTGATGGCCCCATCTCCAGCTGTGGTAGGCGAGGAGGCTGAGGACGGTGTCTTGCTCCGGGTCCTCCACGCTTTCCATGTATGCCGTCATGTCGGTGACGTCGACGGCGTACTCGTCCTCCCATTCTTGTGTGGGGGTGCCTGGAGGGGGGGGGGCGGTGGTGTACCCGTGGAGTCCCGGCCCCGTGACGTCGGGCAGGTCGCGCTCGAGTGACGCCCGGTACTCGGCGGGCCCGTTGCTGGCTTCGTGGGTGGGGTGGTGGCGCCGCAGGGCGTTGGACAGGTGCGTCCAGGGCGCCCTCTCGCGGGGGGGGGGCCGTGGGGGGGCATTTTGCGGGTTGGGGTCTGCGGGGCTGCTTGCTGTGGGCTCGAGCTCCGGCGGGGTGAGGTCCATATGATGCTCCGTGTCCCCCGTGTGTTGGAGTTCCAGTTCTAGCAGGCTGTCGATGTCCAGGGCCATGGGGTCATCTTGCGTGTTCACGTGCTGGGGTGTTGCGTCATGGCACGGTGGGCGTGTGATGCTGGTGTTCGGGGCACGTGCGGCGGCCGGTGCGGGGTCGTGCGCCGGGGGAGGCGCGCCGTTTGGCGTGGCTGTGGTGTGTGGCTGCCCGCTGGTGGCTGTCCTGGCCGGTGGTGTTGCCTCTGTGTGCGGTTCGGGTTGTGGCCGGTGGTGGGTGTTGAGCTGGCGCGAGGTGTGCGGGGTTTCCAGGGGTGGTGCCGGTGGGGTGGGGTGCGGGGTCGGTGGGGCGTGGCTTCGTTCCTGTGTTGGTGGGCTGTGGTGTCCCGTGCCCCCGGGTGGGGGAGGGGGGTGCGGTGTGGTATGGTGGTGTTGTGCTGTGTGGTGGCCTTCACGTTGGGGGGGGGGGGGCACCGTGTCCAGGTCTGGTGGGGTGGGCTGTCGCCTGTGGTTTGTCCTCTGGTGGTGTGGGGCAGCCCCGCGTGGTCTCTTGATCGTTCTCCTGGTGTGTTTCAGTACGTGGCCTGTGCGGGGTCGGTGTGGCGTAGGGCCTGGGGTCCCCTGGGGCGGGGTGTGCGGGACTGGAGTGTCGCAACCAGGGGGGTGTGGTCGTGTGGTGCTTGGGGGTGCCGGCCCGCCGTTGGGTGGGTCCGTTGGTGTGGGGTATTGCGCTTGCGGGGTCCGCGGGTCGGTGGGTGGCGGCTGCTTGGGCGTGTTGTGGCCCCGGTGCGGTGCCCGCGGGTGGTGAGTGGCGGTGTGTGGTTGGGGTGTATCGTTTCCACGGTGGGAGGGGGGCTATGTGCTCGGGTGTGGGGTGGGCCCGTGGTAGGATGCCGGCGGGTAGCGGGTGTCGGGGCCGCACTGTGGGTGGGTATTCCGCGGCGTCCCCTTGGTGCGTCCCGTGGTGGCCTCTGGCCGGCCGGCTGAAGGGGGTTTTTGGGGTGTATCGCATCCATGGGGGCAGCATTGTGTGTTGGGGCGCCGCAGCGGTGGGTGCGGCGGGTTGTGGGGGTGGGGCTTGTGTCGGTTTCGACCGTGTGTTTGGCGGCGGTGTGTCGTGTGTCGTCCTCGGCGGCTCCTCTTGGTGGTCTGTTGTGGTGGTGCCTGGGGGGTGGTCTTGGGCTTTGCGGTTCCTGGGAGGGTGCGGGACATGCGGGGTTGGGCTGGCTGGGGGGGGGGGCGCGCGTGTGTGGGCTTGCGTGTTTGCCCTCTGTTCCCCCCGTGGCCCCTTCCTCTGCATGTCCCTTATTCCTCTCTTTTCGCTGGCCTGTTTGGCTTTGTTTTTTTTTTTTTTTTTTGGGGGGGGGGGTGGCTGGGGTGCTGTACGTGGGTGTGGGTGTGTGTCGGTGTCGGCTCCCGGTTCCCAGACCGCCAGGGTGGGTGGCTGTGGCTCCCGGTTAGTGTCCGGGTGGCGTGGCCGGGCGTGGGCGTGCGTGTGGGTGTGTTCGTGGCGTGGGCTGATGGGGTGGTGGGCAGTGTGGGCGTGGTTGGTTTGTGTGGGTGTCGGGTATGTGTGCGCCGAAGGCGCAGTGGGTTGGGCTGGGGCACCGTGGGCGATGCAATGGGTGGAAGTGATGCTGGTGACGCCTACGGGGGGGTGCTGTAGGCGTCGGAACGGGTCCGTGTTGTTGACGTGGGTGCTTCGGGTGACGCGCCGGGCGGCGACGGGGTTGGTGACGTTGTTGGCGTCATAGGTGACGGGGCGGGCGCTGGGGGGGCCTGCGGCTCCGGTGGTCGCTGTAAGTGGTGTAGTGGGTGGTGGCGCGACTGGTGGTGCCGGCGGTGAGGGTGCTGCCGGCGGCGTCGATGGTGAGGGTGCTGTGGGTGATGTCATGGGTGGTGGCGATGTTGATGTGGGTGCTGTAGGTGGTCTGCCGGCTGGTGGCGCCGCTGGTACTGTCCCTACGTAGGGTGTTGCTGGGGGTGCTGTGGGCGGTGGTGTCGTCGGTGGTGCCGATGGTGAGGGTGACGTAGGCGATGCACTGGGTGACGGTGAGGCCGGTGTGTGCCGTAGGTGACGCGTTGGGCACGGGTGGTGGGGGGCCAGAGGGGGGTTTGCCGTTGGTGCAACGGGCGATGGTGGTGTTGGTGCTGCAGGTGGTGGCTTGGGCGTTGGTGCTGTTGGTGATGCCGACGGGGTGGTTTGTCTGCCTGTCTGCCCGCGGAGTCGGTGCCGGCGTTGGGCGGTTGCCTGTGCTTGTGGTGGTCGGTGCGTCGGGCGCTTGGTGGGCGTGGCCGGGTGCGGGTGTGCGTGTTGGTGTGTACGTGGCGCGGGCTGCGGGGGGTCTGCGGGCGTCGGGTGCGCTGTTGCCGTGCGTGTGGTGGTTTGTGTTGTCTGGTGGAGCGTGGCCGGTGTGTGCGTTGCGTGGGTGTTGTGGGGTCTGGTCGGCGTGGGTGGTGTCGGTGTGGGTGTTTGGGGTTGGGTGCTGGTTTTGGGCGTGTTGTTCGCGTGGTGCAGTCGGGCGTGATGGTGGTGCCGCTGGCGTCGATGGTGACGGTGCTGCAGGTGGTAAGGGTGGGACGGTGGTGTTGGCGGTTTCCGGTGTGGGTGGTGCGAAGTGTGGGGGTGTGGCAGGTGTGGTGCGTCGCGAGTGCTGCCGCGGGGGAGGGTGTTGTTGGTGATGTTGTGGGCGGCCGGTGGCGGGTGGTGGTGGTGGTTGTGGCTGGACTGCTTGGTGGTTGTGGTGTCGGCGGGTGGCTCTGTGTGTGGTGGCGGGTGGGCGCGCCTGGTGGTGGTGATGGTGTGTCCTTGCGGGTGGTGTTGGGTGTGGTACCATTGGGCGTGTGGTTTGCGATAACTGAGCCGTCCGGCAGGTGGCGCCGGGTGCTCACGCGTCCCTCCGGACGGCGGCTGCTCCGTAGCCGGCAGGGGCTGGGTTCACTGCCGGGCGCACACACGTCCCTCCGGACGGCGGCTGTTTCGTAGCCGGCAGGGGTTGGGTTCACTGCCGGGCGCACACACGTCCGTCCGGACGGCGGCTGTTTCGTAGCCGGCAGGGGGTGGGTTCACTGCCGGGCGCACACACGTCCATCCGGACGGCGGCTGTTTCGTAGCCGGCAGGGGCTGGGTTCACTGCCGGGCGCACACACGTCCATCCGGACGGCGGCTGGTTCGTAGCCGGCAGGGGCTGGGTTCACTGCCGGGCGCACACACGTCCATCCGGACGGCGGCTGTCGCGCTGTGGGGACTGCGGGGCTTGGACTTGTTCTTGGCGGCTCGTTCGTCGTCGGGTGTGGGTGTTCGCCGTGGTGGTGTCGTGTTTTTGTGCCGTGGTGCGTGCTGGCGTGCGGTGCTGCGTGTGTGCCCTGCTTGGCCTGTGTGTGGCGCGCGCTCCTTGCCCGGGCGTGCTGCTGCGCAGGCGCGGGGACACACCCTCTCTCTGGCGGGCCCGTTTGGCTCCATGGCGGGCCCTGTTGGTGCCCGGCTGTGGCCCGGCGCGCGGCAGTGGGGTGTGTGCACGTTGGGGGGGGGGGGGGTTCGGACCCCTCTTCTCGCTTTCCCCGCCTTGTCCCTCTGTCCCTCTTCGCCGGCCTGCCCTGCCTGCCCTCCCTCTTCGTACCCGCTGGGTTGGCCTTGGCCGGTCCGTTGGTCTTGGCGGTCTGACATTGTGTTTCTTTCCTGCAGGGCGGCGTGGGCTGGGTTCGTTTTGGGGGCGGGTTGCTCGTGTGGTGTGCCGCGCCGCTTGGCTCCTGTTCACCGGTGTGCACGCTCCGTGTGTGGTGTCGTGTGTACGGTGTCCTGGGCCTCCCGGCTCCTGTTCACCGGTGTGCACGCTTTGCGTGTGGTGTCGCGTGTATGGCGCCCTGGGCCTCCCGGCTCCTGTTCACCGGTGTGCACGCCCTGCGTGTGGTGTCGCGTGTACGGCGTCCTGGGCCTCCCGGCCCCTGTTCACCGGTGCGCACGCTCTGCGTGTGGCGTTGCGTGTACGGCGTCCTGGGCCTCCCGGCTCTTGTTCACCGGCGTGCACGCTCTGCGTGTGGTGTTGCGTGTACGGCGTCCTGGGCCTCCCGGCTCCTGTTCACCGGTGTGCACGCCCTGCGTGTGGCGTCGCGTGTACGGCGTCCTGGGCCTCCCGGCTCCTGTTCACCGGTGCGCACGCTCTGCGTGTGGCGTTGCGTGTACGGCGTCCTGGGCCTCCCGGCTCCTGTTCACCGGTGTGCACGCCCTGCGTGTGGTGTCGTGTGTACGGTGTCCTGGGCCTCCCGGCTCCTGCTCACCGGTGTGCACGCCTTGCGTGTGGTGTCGCGTGTACGGCGTCCTGGGCCTCCCGGCTCCTGTTCACCGGTGTGCACGCCCTGTGTGTGGTGTCGCGTGTACGGCGTCCTGGGCCTCCCGGCCCCTGTTCACCGGTGTGCACGCTCTGCGTGTGGCGTTGCGTGTACGGCGTCCTGGGCCTCCCGGCTCCTGTTCACCGGCGTGCACGCTCTGCGTGTGGTGTTGCGTGTACGGCGTCCTGGGCCTCCCGGCTCCTGTTCACCGGTGTGCACGCCCTGCGTGTGGTGTCGCGTGTACGGCGTACTGGGCCTCCCGGCTCCTGTTCACCGGTGCGCACGCTCTGCGTGTGGCGTTGCGTGTACGGCGTCCTGGGCCTCCCGGCTCCTGTTCACCGGTGTGCACGCTCTGTGTGTGGTGTTGCGTGTACGGCGTCCTGGGCCTCCCGGCTTCTGTTCGCCGGTGCGCACGTTCTGCGTGTGGTGTTGCGTGTACGGCGTCCTGGGCCTCCTGGCTCCTGTTTACCGGTGTGCACGCTCTGTGTGTGGTGTCGCGTGTACGGCGTCCTGGGCCTCACGGCTCCTGTTCACCGGTGTGCACGCCCTGTGTGTGGTGTTGCGTGTACGGTGCCCTGGGCTCCCTGGCTCCTGTTCACCGGTGCGCACGCCCTGCGTGTGGTGTGGTGCGTACGGTGTCCTGGGCCTCCCGGCTCCTGTTCACCGGTGTGTTCGCTCTGTGTGGGTGTGTGGTGGCGGGTGGGCGTGCTTGGTGGTGGTGTTGGTGTGTCCTTGCGGGTGGTGTTGGGTGTGGTACCATCGGGCGTGTGGTTTGCGTTTATTGGGCACTCACCCCTCCGGGTGGCGCGGGCCCGGTGGTCCGGTAGCCCGTCCGGCAGGTGGCGCCGGGTGCTCACGCGTCCCTCCGGACGGCGGCGTGGTGTTGCGTGTACGGCGTCCTGGGCCTCCCGGCTCCTGTTCACCGGTGTGCACGCTCTGCGTGTACGGTGTCCTGGGCCTCCCGGCTCCTGTTCACCGGTGCGCACGCCCTGCGTGTGGTGTTGCGTTTACTGGGCACTCACCCCTCCGGGTGGCGCGGGCCCGGTGGTCCGGTAGCCCGTCCGGCAGGTGGCGCCGGGTGCTCACGCGTCCCTCCGGACGACGGCGTGGTGTTGCGTGTACGGCGTCCTGGGCCTCCCGGCTCCTGTTCACCGGTGTGCACGCTCTGCGTGTACGGTGTCCTGGGCCTTCCGGCTCCTGTTCACCGGTGTGCACGCTCTGTGTGCGTGTGCGGTGTCCTGGGCCTCCCGGCTCCTGTTCACCGGTGTGCACGCTTCGTGTGTGGTGGTGCGTGTACGGCGTCCTGGGCCTCCCGGCTCCCGTTCACCGGTGTGCACGCTCTGTGTGTGGTGTTGTGTGTACGGCGTCCTGGGCCTCCCGGCTCGTGTTCACCGGTGTGCACGCCCCGTGCGTGGTGTTGCGTGTGCCGTTTGGCCCTTTTGCGCCTGCGTGGTGCGTGTTGTGTTGTGCGTGTGGTGTCCTGGGACACTTGGTTCGTGTTCTCCGGTGTCGCGGTGTGTTGCGGTGTGTGTGTGGTGTCCCGTGTGCAGTGGTGCGTGTGCGGTGTCCTGGGCCTCCCGGCCCCTGTTCACCGGTGCGCGTGCTCGGTGTGTTGCGTGGTGTGTGCGGCGTGGGTGTGGGTGCGTGCTCGCGTGTGCCATACCGTTGCAGCATTTTTCTTTACACATTGCTTCCTATGGCGTCTTACTTATTCTTCTCGTCCTGGACTCGTTGATTTTGGCGACGCCCAAGAGTAAGCGTGTCTTAATGCATGCATGGCGGTGTATGCTTTTTACGCGTTGGTTTGTGGACTCTTTGCATTTTGCGACGCCCAAGAGTAGGCGTGTTTGCTTAATGCATTCATGGCATGCTACTTATTCTTTATGCCTTGGACTCTTTGTTTTTTGCGACGCCCAAGAGTAAGCGTGTCTTAATGCTTGCATGGCGGCACATGCTACTTAACCGTTTGTTTGCGGACTCTTTGTATTTTGCGACGCCCAAGAGCAGGCGTGTTTGTTTAATGCATGCATGACATGCTACTTATTGTTTATGTCTTGGACTCTTTGTTTTTTGCGACGCCCAAGAGTAAGCGTGTCTTAATGTACGTATGGCGGCATATGCTACGCACTCTTTGGTTTGTGGACTCTTTGTTTTTTGCGACGCCCAAGAGTAAGCGTGTATTAATGCCCACAAAGGTGGGTGGGGAGGTACATGGAGAGGGACAAAGGAAGAGAAAGGGTGCGAGACGGTGGGCATGGCGTGTTAGTATACTATTTTTCGGTTTTTTCGCGTTGCTCGCGACGCGTTTTTCTTTACCTATACGGCGTGTGTGGTGCCACCAAGATGACTGGACCGACGACTGCGCAAAGTCTGAGGCTTTTGAGTCCAAGTACCGGGCTCTCACTGACCCTGACGACAGGCAGAAGTGGCCGAAGGGGCTCACCGAGAAAGATGGCAAGCTCCACCGGAATGGTAGGTTGCATTTATGGCGGTCCCGGTGCTTGAGCTATGTGAAGCTTGGCACCACCACACCCGGCACGCGGACGGCCTCCACGTGGAACACCACACCGGGGCCACCATTTTTGGGGCGTCCTCCCAAGGGGAACTGCGCACCATGGCAGACGCCGTCACCGCCACACTGCCACCCGGAACGATCCGGCCCCGCAACATCTGGGTAGTCGTGGACGCCACGGTCGACATCCACCTCACCAGGCGCCTTGCGGACCTGCCCTTCCACAAGGCACTGGAGTCCGGCCTCACCACACAAGCGTTGGGACTATGGATGGCCTTCAGGGGCATGCACCCCCAGGACGCCCTACACATCGTCAAACAGGAGTCACACCGCTACGCATACGGCAATGGACGCGCAGACACGCAGGCAAAACACCAGAACACCAGCCACACCCCAGGGCTCGAACACGTGCGACTGGACACCCCACACCACAGCCACCTGCAGCATTTCCCCCGATACCCCCGGCCACACAGCCCCCCCAATGGATGCCCGGGGACACGCCGTACACAGATCGAGACAAGCAGTACCACTACCCCACACCCACCCGGCAACTGGCCACCACACTGGGCCACCCAGCGAACACCGAACTCCTCCGACGCCTCGAAGACTCCGTCGACACCCCCCTCTACTACTCCGCCCTGCGCCCGGATAGCCTCCCAGCACACCTACAAAAACTCTGACCCCAACTCGCCCCCGAACAGCTTTCCCTCCTCACCCGATACCACCGATGGTATGCGCGCCGCTCGATCCACGTCCCCGCAGGATACACCAAATGCATCTGTGGCCACGCGGAAGAAGAAACCTGGGACCACTTCAAGGTGTGCCCCCTGTACAGAGGACTGGACACCTCGCAGACTGGAACCCAACCCACACCATCGCACAGCACGCCGGATGGCTGACGCAGTCCCCGACGACCCAGCAATTCACCACCGTTCTCAAGCAGACGGAGGTACTCGAGGCGGTCCGCAGGGGACTCGTCCCCACTGCCGTCTACACCTTGCTACGCACCCACGCGGAGGACCCCCAGGCCACGACGGCGCACATGCAGCGGACGGCCGTTGCCAAGACAGCGGAGCAGCTCACATACCGCACCCACAAATACCTGCAGCATGCAGCAACCCTGCTCCAAACAGACCAAGCCCACCTCCTCAAACTCCTGTTCCACCAACCATGAGAACCTACCCCGTGACATACCAACACGGAACCCCCACCACGTCTACACAGCATCCACCGAGCACAACACTGGCACGGCACACACGGGCACCACAGGCACCGCACACAATCCCACCAGCATGCGCGCGCCACCAGCCCCCATCCCCCCACGCCGCCGTCCGTCCACAGGTACCACCAACCGCCAGCCACCGCATGTCCCCTCTGCATACGCCAGCGGCTACCACAGACAGCCCTGCCCTGCAACCCAGACCACTGGGTCTGCCTGGGAGCCGCGCACCGCCTCACCCACTGCCCCGACTGCGGGGACCTCAACCCCCACCACCGCCAGCGGCCCGCGGCCCCAGCCGCAACCCCCCCCCCCCGCCAGCCACCCCAGCTTCTTCGGGCCACTCACCGACACCCTCCGGGACCACCTGGGAGGGTACTACCTGGCGGACGCGGCGGACCAGGCATGGACCATGGCCGTGGCCACGGGCAGCACACCCCTGCCCCCCCACAGCCCACCCTTACGCCACAGCAGAAGCGGCTTGAACGTGGCGGCCCGCCACATCCTCCTCGCCCTATACTTCCACAACCGTGACCTACACCTCCCAGACCCAAAACTCCCAGCCCCGCAAGCAGCAGCCCTGACGCCAGAAGCGTGGGCGGACACGGCACCAGAGGAGATAGCAACCTACCTCCGAATCACTTGCCGCTGGTTCAACACCGCCCTCGGCCGAGTGAAGGGAACACCTTACCCACTCAGCAAACTCCTCTACCCCGCACACCACCCCCACCCCGCACAACAGAAGCCCCCGGAGGGCTGGGCGTCTTTTCGGGACGCCCACCTGGCCGCCCCCGATGAGGCCACTGCCACACGGATGGGCCTCACGGACCAGAGCACCTACGTCAGAGGCCTCAAGACGAGCCTCCAAGAGGCACACCGCTGGCACGCCCGCTCCCCGTCGCCCCCACGGGGACAGGGGGGTTCACCCGCCCCCGACACCCACCAGGCCATGAAGAGCAAGACAGGTCAGGGGGCCCGCCAGCGCGCCCGCCAGCAGGGCGCGACGCCCCGACCAGGGCCCGGGTCAAGCCACACCGCACCACCCCACGCCCAGACCCCTGGGGCACACCAACAACACCGCCCCCGCCAGCGCCCACCACCACCACCGTACCGCAGCACCCAAACCCTGCAGCCCAGTCAGCCACCACCGCCCACACACGTCCACACCATGCCAGGACCACCATACGCGCAGAGCCAGGAGACATGGCACCACCAACACCACCACCAGGCCCCCGTCCCTCCCAACGCCTACCCCCTAATGCCCCCATGCTACAGCGACCCCCACCAGCTACATCCCCACCACGCCCCATCACAACCAGGCCCCACGAACCACCCACCCCACATGGCACACATCAGCGCACCACACCATCACGTATTCCACCACCACCAGCGCCTACCACCACACCCACCAACGCCGGGGTACCACACACAACCAGCACACCCTCAACACCACCACCACGCGGTCCAGCACCACCCGCCGCCCCCGCTACACGGGCCCACGACACACGAGCCACGGTACACCCCCATGGACCCGCGGGGAGCCGGGCACGCACACCAGCAACACCAGTGCCTAGTAGGAGCGCCCCACCACCACCAGCCGCCCCCCCACCCACACCCCATACCAGCGAGCACCATCCACCAGCAGCCACCCATTACATACGGACCACAGCCCCATCCGGACGCCCATGCGGCCGCCTCCCACCCACACCCCGGCACCACAACCAGTCAAGAACCGCAAGGACCGCACGGCGCACACACGCAACACCCACACGACCCAAAGGGACGCCCAGACCCCCAGCCAGCACAACACCCAACCCCGCCCCCCCCACCACCAACAGCGCCACCCCCACACCACCCCCCGCCCCCCCCGAGACCAGGCCACGGACACAACACGCAGCAGCCAGCACCAGCCAATTATAGTCGATGCCCCCGCCGACACACGCCACCGCGAATCCCCCCTCCCGCGACCACGACAAGAGACCCCATCACCGGACCCCACGCGCGACAATGACGACCACCCCCCCCAACCCACACCACCCCCCCCATCACACTCCGCACCACCAGCCGCCGCACCGGCCGAACCCTACGCCCTACACAACCCCGCAGCGGTACAGCAGCACCTCCGGGGATTCGGGGAACAGGACGTGTTGTGCCTCCGCAACTCCGGCACCAGCACCCGCATCCGGGCGGCCACCCTGGTCCAGGCGGCCACCCTGGGAGAAGGCGTCCGAGACTTCCTCTTCGACGCCTTCCTCCACGTCGCCCGACACGACCGCCCCCCACGCGCCACCCCAGACGGCGAGAGCCCGCCCCCCACGGGGAGCCGGATCTGGGTGCCCCCCATCAACTGGGGGCGACACCTAGTCGGACACCCGCTGCCGGAGAAGGACAGCACCCAGGGCCGCACCCGCTACCGCGAGCCCAACATGGCCCACCCCCCATTCGACGCAACCCCCGACAACACCAAAGAGTGGGAGCGGGAAACATGGGTAGCCCGGATGGCCTCCCTGAGCAACTTCCCGCACCAGGTCCCGGGGGACATCCCCACCCCCGACGACCAGCAGCCAGCCCCCTCCACGTACATGACCCTCATGTACAATCTGCACTACACCCCCTCCACCACCCACTACGACGCACCCACTGACCACTGGGTGGTACACGGCAGCGACTCCCTCCTCCCCGCCGACTACGCCCCCCCCCCCCCACACAACCGGGGCCTCGACACGTACGCCAGGGGGGATGACCCGGACGACCCCCACATCTGGGGCACGAGGGAACGCAAATCCCTGGACACGCTGCTCTCCATCCGCAGCGGCAGCCAGGGCCTTGGTAGGGCAATGTATTGCCTCGCCAAGTGGACCCAAAGGATTTTGGGGGATCCCCACGGACCGGTGGGTGTGGGTGGTCACGCTGCGCCCCCAGCAGAGGGAAGCCTCCCCAAACCGCAGGGGACCCACCCACCCACGCCCCACCACCCTACAGCTCTGCCCATACATGGTGGCAGCCCGCCTCATGGCACTACTGTGGCCGGGCTCAGACACCCCCACCCAAAACTACCCCCACCTCACAGAGGAGGACATGCCCGGCATCCAGCGATGCTTCTTCCGCACCCTCGACTGGCTCCAGCAAACACACCCGCACATCCTGGAGCAGATATGGCCACCCCCCGGGTAACCCACGTGCCCGCGCAGCCGAGACAACGCCGCCACAACAAGAACCAGCACGCACGGATCACCAGGGAAAACGCGCGCACACGCCCGGTGCCCGAACCTGCACCCTCGTTCTCACTACTTACCGGACGCAGCATCCTACGCCCGCCCCCGAAGCCCAGGACCCTCCGCCGTCTCCCACAGCCCTCTCATCCGCCTCCGACTCCACAACCTCCACCACCACGACCACCTCATCCACCACGACCACCACATCATCCAGCACTCCACCCCCCAGGCCGCGGGGGACACCTCCCAAACGGGCCCCCAAACCCGCCCCCACCGCGAGCAACCCCGCCGCCGCCAAGGCCCACGCCCCGACGAGGCCCACACCCGCGACCCAGCCGAAACCCAAGACCGCCGCCAAACAGCCACCCAAACCAGTCAGCGCGCCATGACCGCAACCCGCAGCCAAGCCCAAACCCAAGTCCAAACCCGGCACCACGACGGCAGCGCGAGCCCGGCCCCCCGAGGACGTCCTCTATGACATTCGGCCCCAGCCGTCCCAGGCCCAGAGGCAGCAGCGCCCAGCACGGCGCCCCCCAACCGTCACCGACGCTGCCGCCACCACCTTCATAGCGGAGCGCGCTGCGGCCGAAGCACGACGCACCTCGTCCCGCCACCTCTCAAAGCCCGCACCCCAGGCCCACGGACCGCCCCCGACCAGACCAGAACTACGCCAGGGTCCGCCAGCAGCGTCCCCGCCCCCCTAGCAACCCTCGATGACAGCCCACATACAGCGCATGCCCCACTACCGCCGCCGTCGCAAGTCCCCGCCGAACCCCGAGGCGGATACCGTGCGCGCACACCCGCGGGTCCACATCCGCGCGCACCCCCACTCCCCGCGAACCCCCACAGAACAGGATTACGAGGAATCCCCCAGGCCCGCCACCGCCACCGGTCCCCACGACCCCGTCACATCCACCCACGCCCACTTCTCCGCCCAAGACCGAAGACCCGCCCAGGGACAGTGGTGGCAGCGCTGGACCGCAGCTCTGGGAGCTGCGAAAGTGGGCCCGGGGAGAGCCCTCCCTCGAGGGCCTGGTCCATCGGCCCCGCAAAAGGTCGGTGGAGAACTGCCGCCTCCGGCCGGCGGGGGGGTGGATGCCGCAGGCCGCGTGGGAAGCCATGCTGGCCGATGCGCTCCACCTCCTGGGAGTCAACCCCCGCAACCTCCCCGCGCCCCAGGACCACCCGTATGTCCTCAGGCGCCTGCGGGAGACCCTCCAGGAGACACAGCGGGACGGCATCTGCCTGTGGGACATCACCCAAGGCCCCACCCCGCACACACACACCCCGTCACCACCCCACAAGCGTCGGCGCACCGGCACCGGCGGCACCCACAGCACCCCAGGAGCCCTGCGCACCACACAACACGACGCGCCTGACCCCCCGGCCAGCAGCGCCGCCACCTAACCCCGTTACCCAGCAAACCACCACCACGGGGCGCCACGCCAGGCCCCGCCCAGAAGTCACCAATCGAACCGGACGCCGAAGGACGCATACGCACACGACAACGGGCACCACTACGCCCAAAGGCACCGAACCCAGGCCCGCTACCGTCGCAACCGCCTAACCGAGCCAGAACCCAAAACACAAATCAAACCCGAGCCACACCCCGAAACCGCTAACTCTTGACTCCTAACCAGGCCCGCCGAGGGGACAACGTAACCACAGCCCACACCCACAGCCCACACAGCCGCCTAACCAGCCAGCTCCAGAAGCAAAGAGACACCTAACCAAACCCACCCTGGCCGAAGCCCGTGTACATCATGACGCGCAAGCCGCACCCCTGGGGTGCGACCGCCGCCACAGCACCGACGACACACGCCAGAGGACACAATCCTATTGCACTGCCGCACCAGCTGCCCGTGCCTGTGCCTGCAGTGTAGGCGCGCCCCTGTTTTTCTTTTTTTCCATCAAAAAAAAAACGAAAATTAGGGGGGGAGGAAGAGGGACACAACCACCCATGGCACACGCGCACCGCACACAGCGCGCACACCGGTGAACGGCAGCCAGGTGGCCCAGGACACCGCACACGCAACACAACACACCGAGCGAGCACACCGGTGAACAGGAGCCAAGTGGCCCAGGACACCGCGGACGCAACACAGCAAACCGCGCGGGCACACCGGTGAACAGGAGCCAAGCAGCCCAGGACACTGCACACACGTAGGGCGGCCGAGGGACAGGAAAGAACCAACACCCCATGGGTCGGACGCACTGGGGCGACCGAGCCGACCCACCGGGCCAGTGGCAGGAGCGGTACTCCAAGGCAACTGGTCCGAGCCCGGCCAGGCTGCATCGGGGACCATGGCAAACGTCACCCGGAGCCATGGAAGCAACCGGTGACAGGCGAGCCGGTACACAGTCAAGGAGGGGGTTGCCTGCCAAGCAGAGTGGCTCCGCAACTCAAGCCACAAGGGTGAGGCCGTCGTACCGTAGACTAGCGGGAGCAATACTGCTTGTGGTGAGGAATACTCCACACGGCTGGGCAGCCCCCAGAGCTGCCGCCCAAAGGAGGGGGCATGTGGCCCTACCCATGGACACATGTGGGGACACCCTCCCACCTGGGACACATGGACCGGGTGGTCCCGACAATGCCTTCCCAAGCACATGCGGGAGCGGCTCAAGAGGCACCTGAAATAGGGCAGTGGGAGGGACAGGACGTCCCCTTGGTAAGATATCCTTCCTGCAATGTCAAAGGAGGCATCCCGAGCTCCCGAAGATACCTACCTACCTACCTTGGCACCACTGCATGATGCACGCAAGGGTTGGGAAGCAAGCCATTGACATGCAGCGCCGGTTCGAGATCGATGAGATCGGCCTCTACAATGTCATCAAGCAGGTCAAGAAGGGTTTTTCGGTCTGTCAGGCCTGGAATCCTGACAACCGGAATGTCCGGGGGGAAGCTGAATGGATGCCGATTCCTGATCAGGTCATGGGGAGTGTGGCCATGGATGTCTTCTCCATGCCCGAAGTGCATATCTGAAAAGGGGATTTCGATATTATGATCCTGTGTGTGGACCATCACAGCGGCTACGTTGTGGCTGTCGCGGCGTGCAAAAGGGAGGTGCTAGCCAATGAAGTGGCAGTAATGATGATGCATCATTGGCTGACCGTCTTCGGCGTTCCCCGCACAATTTGCAGAGACCGTGAACTCCAGTTCAATGGCGGCTGGTTAGAGGCCATGTGTGCCCTCATGGGGATACGGCATGCCAAGAGCGTCGTCTATTCCATCCGGTCCAATGGGGGAGCTGAAGTGGCTGGAAAGCAGCTGTTTGAAACGCTGCGGAGAATCCACCTCACCAACAAGCGCCGCAACTGGTTTGAGGAGATGTGGCGGGCTGTCAAACCTCATCATGACACCCCCATACTGGGTGGGCTGTCGCCTCACCAGATTCTTTTCTGGATGGACCCCATGGGTCGGGGACCCCCCTTGTCAGATGAAGGCATGGCAATGGATGCCAAAGAGTTCCTTGAGCGGCAAGGAACCACGCCGCGGGAGATTCGCCAGCGGTTCCAGAAGGAGCACGTCGTGCGGGCCAAGACCGCCCCAACGTCTGCAGCGCATAAGTTGAGGGTGGGTGACCGGGTGTGGGTACTGAAATGCCGCCTTTGGGTACTCACTGCACCAAGACCTGGTTCAAACCTGGTCGGGAATGAGGAGTCCAACTGTGCCTTTGTGGGAATGAAGCAGGCGCTGCTGGCCGCAGTGGCTCTGCACCTCGTGTATCCCGACTTAGGGTTTGTCTTGCGCACAGACGCCTCAGACTACGCCATTCTTGCCATCTTGGAGTGAGTGCTTTACAATGGGAGGCGCGTGCCTGTGGCCTTCTGGAGCGGAGTCCTGGTGCAAGGCAAGAGGCGGACATGGACACCCCAGGAGAAAGAGGCGTATGCCATTGTCATTGCTCTCAGGATGTAGGCCGGGTACATAGCCCTGCATCCCGTCACGGTCTGCACGGACCATCAGAGTGTGCGGTCATTGCGCAAGGAGATGTTGCCGGCTGTCAAAGCTCTCCATGACACCCCAACACCGGGTTGGCTGTCGCCTCACCAGATTCTTTTCGGGATGGACCTCCTGGGTTGGGGACTCCCTTTGTTAGATGAAGGCATGGCAATGGATGCCAAGAAGCTCTTTGAGCGGCAGAAAGCCACGGCGCGGGAGATTCGCCAGCAGTTCCAAGACCGCGCCGAAATCTGCAGCGCATAAGTTGAGGGCGGGTGAACCTCGGTGGGTACTGAGACCCCGGCCTATGGGCACTCACCGCACAAAGACCTGGTTCACACCAGGAAAGACTGGTGAACACAGTACCGCATCAGGGTGGGCCGGTGCAATGTAGTTCCGGTGGACTGGTTGAAATGCTGCGCAAGTTGTGCGGCCCCCTAATTTGGTGGCTTGGCACAGCCGTTGTGTGTTGCTCAGACCTCTGCGTGATGCTGACCTCCCGAAGCCAAGTTCGGCGGACCCAGTTTTGCTCCCTCTGTCTTATTCATGATCGAGTTCTGGTGCTTGACCCCCCCATGCTGAATCGATGAAAAACCAGGTGGGACAACCTCCCATGCCGAGTTCAGGGACCGGAGCAGATGGCCACACCCCCACACGCTGAATCCGGTGGGAACCAAGCAGAGGGCTGGCCTACCTCGACCGTCCCAACTATCACCGGTTATATGTCACTCCCCCTCCTGATGAATCCGTCGGAAACCAGGTGGGGCGACTGACCCCTTCATGTTTCTGAGCTGTGGGGGTTTTGAAGCCCATATGACGCCGCCGAACGGGTGTCGCGGCCATGGTCACTGCGAATCTGTGTCTGATCTGGTTGCCTGGCATACTCAGGGATCCAGATTGTGGGTGAGTGTGTGTGAGTTGATGGCCTACGGGCACCTTTCTCCCCCGGTCACCCTGATGACGCCTTCTTCTAACTGGGGCATGGTTGTGTGCCCGTCACAGAGTGTGTTTACATGCCTTTTGACCTCTGCTATGTCACTGCCTCACCGTGCAGGATGCTTGTTACCCCCTGCCATTTTTGCTATGCAACACCTGTTTTGACTCAAATCGACATACGGAGGCGACGGCAATCGCCGTGCGGGTTCATTACATATGGTCCAGTTGGACTAGTATTGTGTGTAGATTGTGCCTGTGATACCGTGTGTCCGTGACTGTGCCTGTTGCTGAGATCCTGCAGGCGCCAGGCTGGGATCCCAGTTGCCTGAACTGAACTACGTGCAGTCTGGCACTGTCAGTCCCAGTGTGAGCCTACAGACGTGCCTCTGCAGTCGTGTGGTGACCTTCGACGTCGTGACGTCGGTCAGTCTGCCTGGAAAACTGGTGGTTTGAGGAGTCGACGCCTCCGCGTAGACTGCATGGGGACTCCCCCATGCATGGGCTGCGTGGTAATGGGGCCAGGGAGAAGACGGCCTTGATACCCGATCCCTTTTGGAAGAGGTCGTGAGGCTTTACCACTCAGGACTCGTGGCGTGGATGTGGACATGGTGCGCCCTTGGAAGGACCCCTGGGGACTCTCCCCGAGCCTGCGGCCTTGGAAAGCCTGAACGGTCCTGACGGATCACTGTGGTCGCTGTCGACCCGTGGGACCACCTCGGTCTTCCTGTGATGCCTATGTTGTTGTGCTCTGCCACTGTGACTGTGGTGTTGACCGTCGCAGTCGGCACCCAGTGCCCCTGGTATGGGTTAACGGGTTCTTTGGACGCTGAACAATCGCTGCGAGCAGCCAGTACTGGATACTTCATTCTTTACGAGACCTGAGATCCATTTACAGGACATACTTGTCAGTTATTAAGAAATTGCAGCAATTTTTGTGGAACTATTACCGTTTATGTGGGGAATCGGAGTCATGTGGAGATCCTGACCCAGGTGTCGACCTGGGGAGGTAAGCCCCGCCCTGCAGTTGTCCTGGGTACCCGCAGCCATGTTTGGGTGTGATCAAGCCCCCCCATGGTTCGCTCTAAGGAGGGGGGTGAAGCGGTACCGAGTACCCCATGGCGCACAGAGAAAATGTCTGTCCATCCCCACTACTCCTGCCCATTCTCCGTCCTGCTCGTGGGGATATGTTTCCTCCAGCACATTGGGAGCCGGCATGGGACGGATCCCGTCACTGACCTTCCATTTCGATTAAATGGATCAGGAATTTCTATAACTGCAATTTAATTATCGACTCTTGCAGGAAATCGATTTAAATTGATGAATCTGACCCGATTTCTCACCGACGTGAGAACGTGGCCTGTCTTTGCTACGCGCGTGTTTGCCGCGTCTTTCCGTGGGGAGGTTTGTTTTGACTTTTTCTCGTGTACCTTTGAGGTTGCAAAGGAAGCTAAGGGATGAATCTGTAGGGTTTCCTTGTGTTTTGATCTGGTGTACTGAACAGAATTTTATACCGTCGCATCTGGGAGAAGATTGGCTCGCATGGGTCTCATAGACGACGAGTTTGTAGGAAACCCTACATCTCTCCCGTTTGCCTTCCTTTCATGCTACTTTTGCATGAGCATATCGCTTCTCTTGGGGAAGCAGCTTTAATGGGTGTCTTGCAACACACATGGGTTCAAAAATCCCAAGCTGAGGGTATTGAGCGACGGACCCGTCTGGACCTCCTCAAGAGGACCTGAAAAACGTCTATATGGTCGGAGGAGGTTGATGAAGAGATGACTCTTCCCGATCCTGAGGTACGTCTGGTATACTCCCTTCACTATGCCCAGCAGGGTCGCCAGGACGGGGAGGACGAACTACCCCCTGAAACCATGAGGGGTATGAGAAAAAAAGAAAAAGGGGGAAAAGCAACCTCCAAAAAAAAGACCCAGAACCACTCAGGGAGTATCCCCAACATGGAGAACACCCTCCGGAGAATCGCTAATTGCCGATTCAAAACTAAGATGGACAAGCGCAGTGGCTTCTGGCAGGTAGACCTAACCCAAGCAGCCCAGGAACTGCTCGCCTTTGTAACCCCTAAGGGCCGTGACTTCCGCTGGAAGGTCATGCCCTTCGGTGTCGCGAATGCGCCTGCTCTCTTTCAGGAGCTGATGTAGAACGTCCTAGGTAGGTAGGTAGGTGCACTCGGTCGTGGAGAGGTGCCCCATGGTTCCCCCTGGCGTCGCCCCTGTGACGAACAGGAAGAGGCTCCGCGCGTGAAGAGGGGAGGCGGCTTACATCCCGCTAGACCTGACTGTTGGCCCCCAACAAAGCAGCCACGGGCAACAACGGGAGGGCTGATCGCCGCCGGCGTGACGTGCTTGTCTCGCCAGGAGGGTGTGCCCCCGTGCTTGCGCACGTCCCCTCCTTTGGGCGGAACCCTAGAGGTTCACCGGACTTCCTGGTGTATCCTGTTCCCAAGGCATGCATGCATGTTCTTCGTACTAGGGTTCCGAAGCGCTCCGGTGTCGCACGCTCCGCCTTGAGTCCCCGAGCAGCGCAGGCCTTAGGATGCAGCCTTACCCCTGGTCTCTGGATCTCGTTTGGCTGGGTCACCTGCATGGCACGGGCTGCCTCAGTGCCCGGGCTGTGGGCAATGGGTTTCCTACTGTTGTGTGGCGTTTGTGTTTGGGTCCGGGTTGCGGTTGGGTGTGGGTTTTGTTAACCCCGCCAGTCCTGGCTGGGGTCTTGGGTGGGTGTGTTTGGGCACGGTTTGTGGTGTTGTCCCTCTTTTGCTGGCTGTTTGTAGTGTTCGTGGTTGGGCTTAGGTTTCAGCCTGCGTATGGGACGTGTGCGGTTGCGTGCGCGCTGCGCTTGCCCCCCGCCGTTTCCGGTTCCGCTGTGTGGTTTGGGCGTGCGTGCTGGGCCCGGGTCTCGGCTGTGCCCCGCCCTTCTTGGCTGGGTTGTCGGGGCGTGTTTTTTGCGCTTTCTTTTTTCTTGGTTTGCTTTGTGGTGTCGGTTGCTAGGTGTCCCTGTCCCAGGCCTTGTGGCCCCTGTCCCCTCATCCCCTTTCTTTCGGGCTGGGCTGCTGGCTCTTTTTTTTTTTTTGGTGTGTGTCTGCATGTTTTGATGGGCCGCTGTTCCTGGCTTGGTGTTGCCGGTTTTGGCTGGGTGGTCCCCCTGTGCCTTTTTGGGGGTCCTGTCTTCGGTGCCTTCTGGGTGGGGGGTTTGGCCGCCTCTTGTGGTGTTGGCGGGCGGTTTGGTGGCTGTGGGCTGTTTTCGCGCCCCCCCCCCTCCCCCCCCCCTGTTTTTTTTGGGGGGGGGGCTGCCTGTTCCTCCCCCTGCCTTCTCTCGACTGGCGCACACACTGGCCCGCATTCAGTGTGGTCTTCGGGGCTGCTGTTGGCGGCTGCGTTCTGTTGGGCTGTGTTCGAGCGCCATGGGTCGGGTGGGCTATGTACACGTTTGGCTCGGCGCCCCTTCCTGCCGGGTTAGGTCCTGGGTCTGCCGGCTGGGCGGCTGCGCCAGGCGGCTGCGTGGGGCTCTGGGTTAGGGGGCTGGGGTTGTTTGTGTCCTTTCTCCTCTGCGGTGCCGGTTTTAACCTTCTGGGTGCTCCGCCACAGTTCTTGCTGGGTGCGCGGTGGCCCCGTGTGTGGCCCGTGGTGCTGGTGTGTGGCGTGCTGGTGCGGCGCCTTCCGGGGAGTGCGGTGGCTTGGTTCCGTTAGTCCTTCAGGTTAGGGTCAGTCGTGCCGTGCTGTACCGCTCTGTGCGGCGTCGCGTCGCGTCGTGCTGTGGCGCGTTGCACTGTGGCGCGCTGTGGTGTGGTGTGCCTTGGTCTCGCGTTGTGCCGTGGCCGGTCAGTGGAGGTCAGCCTGGCCTGTCTCGTGGTGCGGAGTGCGGGCCGGAGTGTGGCTGGCTGGTGGCTGGGGGGTGCGGTTAGATGTTGGTGTCTTGCTGGGTCCGTGCTGTGGGGGCCTGGGCGTGCCGCTCGGGCTGGTTGGTCGGGTAGGCGTCCGTGGGGTTGCCCTCCCTTGGGGCCTGTGCCTTGGTCCTGTGTCCTCTGGGGGTCCCGGTCCCTAGCCCTGGTCGCTGTGGCCGTGCCTTCGTCCTCCTCTGGTGCCTGTGAGGTGGCTCTTGTGGCGGCTGGGGTCGTTGCCTGGCGGTGAGGGGGTGGTGGTGCGCCGTGCGGCGTCGTTCCCTGCGGCTTCCTCTGTGGGTGTGCCCCGTTTTCCCCGTATAGTTGTGCCCTCGATCCCCGGTGTGGTTCCCGGTGGCTGGTGCGTGTGCGCTGGTGTGATCCGTACGGCGTCCGATGCTTGCTTTGGCGGTGCGTGTTGGGGGGTGCGCCCTCGGGAATCGTGCGGCGTTCGGGAGGGGTGGGGCGGCGCTGGTCCCCCCGTCGTGGTATGCCCTCCCTGGATGTGGGTCGTGGCGTTTGCCGTGGTGCCCCGCTCCTGCCCCTTCCTGGTTCTTGGGTGGTTTCCTGCCCCTATGTGGTCTCTCATTCGGCGCCCTGTCCCTATGGGTGCCTACCCTCACTTTGGGCCCCTCCGTGCCCTCTTGCCTGAGTGCCCCTTGCTGTCCCTTGCCCTCCCCTTGCCCTTGTCCTCCCCCTTCCTGGTGTGGTGGTGGCGGAGTGGGGAGGGGGCGCCGATGGCCCAGACCTGGGGGTGGGTGGCCTGGAGCCATTGGCGGAGGGTTTGGGGGGTGTAGGGGGGGCGGAGGCCCTGGACCGCGTCGCGGAGCAGGGCCTTCCATGCCGCTTGCTGCATAATGGCCTCCGGGGCGGCCTCCTTGGTGTCGGAGGGGGTGCAGGTGCGCATCTGCTCTGCAGGTGTGCACCATGTGCACCCCCTATCGCCTTTGCGCTCCCCCGGCCCACTTCATGCAGCGGCGGAGCTCCTGGGAAGCCGGGGCAGACCACCAGGCGAGGTGGGCGGGGGCCTGGGGGGAGGAGGGGTCCGTGCCCGGGGTCCTGGAGCGGCGGGGGGAGAAGGTCGACCTGTGGTGGTGGTGGGGCTGGTGGTGCCTGGGGGAGCGGGAGCGGCGGTGGCGGGGGCTGGGGGTGGTGGACGGGTACGGCCGGAGGGGGGAAGGGGAGGGAGAGGTGGACATGGGGCGGCGGTGGCGCGCTTGGTGGCACCTGGGGGAGCGGGAGTGGTGGTGGTGGGGGCTGGGTGTGGTGGATGGGTATGGGCGGCGGGGGGAACGGGGAACGCAGCAGGGCCTGTGGGGGGAGGGGGAGGTGGACGTGGGGCGGCGGTGGCGTGCCTGGCGGCGCCGGGGGGAGCGGGAGCGGTGGTGGCGGGGGCTTGGGTCGGGGGTCGTGTACGGCCGGAGGGGGGAGGGGGAGGTGGACATGGGGCGACTGTGGCGCTCCTGGTGGCGCCCGGGGGAGCAGGAGCGGCGGGAGCGGGGTCCCGGGGGGTCGTGGTGGCACCTGGGGGAGCGAGAGCGGCGCAAGTGGGTGGTTGAGGCGCGGTGGCGGTTAGGGGAGTGTGGGCGCCGGGGGCGAGTGTGCCGTCCGGAGGGGGGAGCAGGAGCGCCGCCGTTTGCGGGCCCGGGCCTCATCGCTCAAGTCGGGCCAGTCAGGAGGCGTCGGCGGGTCCTGGGGGGCCTCGGGTGGTGCCACCTGGTACTGGGGGGGGGGGGGGAGGTCCCCTGTTGTCCATGGATCCACCACGTAGGGGGGAGGTGGCGGCAGCGGCTGGTCGTATGGGTCGAGTGACTGTCCCTGGCAGGGTTGGGCCCGAGGGGCCCCTTCGGCGTGGACGTGGTGGCCAGGGGGATACGGTTCCGGGTACGGGGGGGGGTGGCTGGTACGGGGCGGGTGGCCCCTGGTGGTAGGTGGGGTACGCGCTCGGTGGCTGCCATCCTATTCGCTGGTGCTGTTCGTGCAGGGGGGGTTGTGGCCCGCTGGGGTAGGGTGGTGGGCAGTGGTAGTGGTGGGGGTGGTGTTGGTGGTGGTGGTGGTGGGGCCGCTGGTGTTGATGGCGTTGGTAGTGGTGGGGTTGGTGTTGCGGGTATGGCCCTTGGACCCCTTGTGGGTATTCCGGTCCCCCTTGTGGGGGTGGGGGGTCGGGCATCGTGCGCAGCCCCTGGGGCTGCACTATGCGGTGGGCAGGAGGGGCGGGTGGGGGGCCGGGCTTGACGGTGACGGTGGTCGAGGGGTCCCACGTCCCTGGGTCGGTTTGGCCGGCGGTGGTGATGGTTTGTGGGGGATGGATGACGGGGCGCTTGGTGACGGGGATGTTAACGAGGGTTTGGACCGGGTCATGTTGGGTGGCAGCCTCTGCGGTGGTGGTGGCTGCCGGTGGGGGGGGGGCGTGGGTTGTGGTGGGTGAGGGGACCTGGCTTGGGTTAGGGTTTGGGTTAGGGCGGTGTCGGTTGGGTTTGTGTCGTTGCGTTTGTGGTGTTGTGTGTGCTCCCTTGGGCGCCGGTTCGGGTTCTTGGTCGGGTTTGGGGTTGGGGTCCGGTTCCAGCTTGAAGAGGACCTCTATCTGGAGGTGTGAGGGCGCCGATGTTGGGTCGGGGGTCTTCCCGGTGCTTTGCCGGAGTGCCTGAGTTGCCTGTGTGGGGGTCGGGGGGTCGTTGCGTGCGGCCGCGGCTTTGGCCTTTGCCGTGGCCTTGAGGATGAGGGCGGCGGGGAGGGGGGGGTCGGAGGATGAGGTGGAGGAGGTGGAGCAGGCTCAGGATGAGGGGGAGGTGACGGACGCGGGTTGGGCTGTGATGCGGGCGGGCTTGTGGGTGGCGGCTTCTGCTGCGGGCACGGCGGGGAGGATGGTGGGCATATCCTCGGCCTGTAGGCTGGGGGCGGGCGGCTGGGGGGACCCGGTCGTGACCTGGCGGCCCAGCGGGCCGATCTGGTCGGCAGCTGCGGGGGAGGGAGGCGCGGGGCTGTGGCCTTCTCCTTCCGGGCTTGGCTGGGCCGGGGTCCTGCAATGTGTGAATGTTGTGTCGGTTGGCGTCCGTGGGGGGGAACAGTTCACGTGGGCTGCATTCAGGGGCCGGGGGGGGTGGCCCTGGGTCTTCTGGGGTGTGTGCGGGGGGCGTGGGCGGGCCACTGGGTGGGGTGGGCGTGCCGCGGGGTGCGGGGTTCCTCTCGGCGGGTGTGTGCAGGTTGTGGCATGTGGGGGGTGTCCGGCGGGTGGGTGTGTGGCGGGCGTGTGCTGGTGTTCGGGCGGGTGGGGAAGGCCCGTGTCGCGGGGCCCGGGGCTGCGCGCGATGGTTGGCGTGTGTGGGTCTCTGGGTGAGCAGCGAGAGGGGGGGAGCATGGGCGGGGATTGTGCGGTGGGCTGTGTTGTGTCAGTGTATGTGTCTGCTCGCCATGGCGCGCTTGCGTGGCCAGTTGTAGGCCGGGCGGTTTGGAGGAGAAGCTTGCCGTCTCCTGCTGCCGCGGCAAGGATTTCGCAGACGAGCTTGCGTATCTGGTGGACCTCTTGGTCAGTGGTGGGAAGGGCTGAGGACCCTGTGGATGGCGTGGTACCCGCAGGTGAGGGATTCCTCCGGTCTGGGGTGGGGGTTTGGCCGCGTGTCCGGGCCAGCCTCGATTTGTGTGTGGGCGGTGGGGAGGGCCCAAATCCGGGGCACGGTCCCCTTGGGTGGCCAGGGGCGCTGAATCCAGTGGGTCAGGCAGAGCATGACCAGTCCCAGGTAGTAGCCCGCCTTCCCTGAGGTGATTTCGGCCAGGGCGCGGGCTGGGGGCTTGTCCCCTGGCTGGAGGACGCCCCTGAGGACCCTGTGCTGGGTGGTGGGGTCCCCTACTGCCCCTGGTGGGGCGGTCCCTTGGCGAGCATGGTGTCTGTCCCTTTGACGAGCCATTGCGGGCTGGGGGACGTAGCCGTAGCGGCTATCACGTAGTAGTGCCAACGCTCGAGGACTGTAACCCAGACCTCCGGCGGCAGATGGTCACTGTCTGTAGGTTGGGGGGGGGAGGTCGTCGTCTGCGGTGCGGAGGCCGGCGGCGCAGAGGGCGGTGTCGCGGGTTGGTGCAGTGGCCTGTTCCCACTGCTCCGGGCGGTTCGGGTCCGCTGGGTGGTCCTTCTCCGCTGGGGCCCGTCGTAGGCGTACGGTCCCTCGACGCGTGACGTTGATGTCGGTGTCGTGTGTCAGGGCCTGGCCCCACTCGATGGGGGGGATCCCGACGTGCTGGCCCTAGGTGTGTTTGCGGGCTCGCCAGAGTACGAGGTCTACGATGGCCTCGTGGGGGCCGTTGCCTGGGGTGGTCAGGTCCCGGAGGGCTTTGACGGTGAGCTTGGTCCAGTCCTCTTGTAGGCGGTACCAGCCCAGGGGGGTGGTCGGGGCCCTGCCTTGGAGGGTTGCTCGGAGGAGGTCGGGGTCGCGGATGGTGGCCGGTGATAGGGGGGGGTGCCGCGGGTCCGGAGGGGTGGGCTGGATGGGTTGCCGGGGTCTTGCTCGTCTACGTCGACGTATGGTTGGCTCTGGTTGGGCTCGGCCGGGCGGGGCGGTGCCGGGTGGCTTCTTGGGTGAGAGATGGGCTTCGGGGCGCTGTGGTGGTGTCTTGGAGGCCTGCAGATGGAGATGGGGGGCGCGTGGGGGGCGCGGAGTGGGTTAGTGGACGTCTGGATCATGCATTGCATGGTAAGGGATGAGTTGCTGCATGTGTTCCCTGGTGCCGGGGTCGGTGAGTTGCTCCGCGTGTGTTAACAGGAGGTGTTTGCGTTGTACGATTTCGGCCGCTGCTCTGCGGACTGCTTCTAGCTGGAGGTGCGCTGCTGCCTCCATGGGGCTTTCCGTGTGTTTGGTGAGGTGTCGGTGCATGGCCTGTGTCACCGCCCCTCTCATGGTGGCTTCGTTGACCAGGGGATCCTGGAAGGGGTGTTCGGTGGCCTGGTGTGCTTGGCTGTGGGTTGGCCATCCTTCGTGTTGTCGTAGGGTTTCCGCCGGGGACCAGCCCACTAGCGTGTCCCTGCCTGTATGGAGGGGGCATTTCTTGAAGTGTTCCCAGTCCTCCGGGGTGGTGTGGTCGCACAGGCAACGGGTGTGTTCTTCCAGGACGTGGATGTGCTTGCGGGCGAGCCATCTGGCGACCCTGGTGAGGAATGGTAGTTGCTCCCTGAGGAGGTGGATGCGTCGTTTTTGGAGGTGGGCTGGGACGTTTGCTGGGCGCAGTGCTGAGTGGTAGAGGGGGATTTGCAGTCTGTCCTGGAGCTCCTGGATGTGCGCCTGGCTGTCTGCGTCGCCGAGCACGCAGCCGAGATGCTGGATGGGGTTGGGGTAGTGGTATGCTCTGTCGTGGGAGGAATAGGGGGCGTCCTCTGGTACCCAGTCCGGGGTCTGATGGGGCTCGGGTACGGGGGGTATGTGTTGGAGGTGTGTGTGGTTTCGGCCGAGGTCAGGGATCTGGAGGGTTTGTAGGTGCGTTGTGCGCTGGTGTACTGCCTGGTTGTCGACCCCACCATTTCCGTATTGGTGTCTGTGGGACTCTTGTTTCACGATGTGGAGTTGGACGAAGGGGGGAAGGCTGCGAAGGGCTTTTCAGAGCAGCAGCGCCTGGGTGCCGAGGCTCGTCGCGGTGGCTTTGTGAAGTGGTTGCCTTGCTATGCGGAGGAGCAGGTGTGTGTCGACAGTGGCGTCTACTACGAACCAGACCCGGACGATGTGCGGGAGGTGGGCAGGTAGGTGGGCCGCCATCTCGGCGATGGCCCTGGCCGTGGCCCCTAGCTCCCCGTGGGAGGAGGCCCCGTAGGTGGTGTGGCCCGTGTGGTGGTCCATGTGATAGTGTCCCCCGGTGTGAGTTAGCTGCAGGGTGGCCCCCCCAGTGATGGGCGTGAGGGCGGATTCGCCTGAGGCGTCGCTGAAGAAGAGCCGGTCCGCCGGTGATGGTTGTGGGAGGCGGCATGGGCTCATGGGCAGGTAGGCGTATATGGCGAGGGCCGTGGCGAGGTGGGCTACTGGGGTTGTGGGCTGCAGGATGGGGGTGGCGTACAGCCCTATTGCTTTGGAGATGTTGTGTTTCGCTTAGGGGGACATGGCTATGAGTCCCTGCTCCGGCTGTCCTTGTGTGAGGTAGGAGTAGATGTAGTGGAGGATGTAGGCTGTGTCTGGGTTTAGGTCGTGGTATGTGAGGGTTTGTGTTCGGTGCTCCGGTGTGTGGCAGGAGTGGTGGAGCGGATAGTAGGGGTGCTCATGCTTGCCAGTTCTGCCTGGTTTGTACATGCTCTAACGGATGGCGACCCCTGCCGGGTCGGGGCGGGGCTAGGTGGGTGTAGTGGTGAAGAGCAATTTCAGCGCGTGGTCGGGATTCCACGCTACCGTGGGGTTGGTGTCGGTGCGTCGGAACCATGGGGCTACCCATGCGTAGGCCTTTGGTGGTAGGTGGGTTTCTGGGGTGGGTGTGGTGGCGTGCTTTGAGGTGTAGTATGGGCCATGGTGTGGTTGGTGCCTCGGGGTCACAGGCCCAACATGTGCGTGGCATGCTCTTGGAGTCATGGGGGACCCGTGGTTGGTCTCTGGCGGTCATATGGTGTTTTGGTATGCGCCATTTTGCCCCGTGGTGGATGACGGTGGTCTGCGTGGGTTTGGCTTCATTCGGGGCCAGTAGTAGGGTTAGTGGTGGGACTGGGCCCGTCACCGGGGGGACGGGCTCGTGTTTTGAGCCGGTGGGTGCGTAGGGCGGTGTCGCTGGGATGGGTCAGGGGTGTTGCTTTTTGAGATCTCGGTAGGCTGCTCGCATGTCTTTGCTTCCCGGCAGAGTGTGTCCCGCTGCTCTTGCCGTCTGCGTGAGGTACTGGTGGAAGAGGCGGTATTGAGGCCATTCGGGAAGCTGTAGAAAGGGGGTGTGGTGTGCCCCGCTGTGGTGCAGGACTCGTATTTGTTGGAGGGTGACGTATACTACGGTGATGGAGGCCCCGACAAGGTCTATGATGTAGATGGTGCCCTGGGGGTGATGGTGGAGGTCCCCGCAGAGGACCGCTAGAGGCCCTTCCTCTGGGCACGTGTGGTTGGTGAGTATGGCGTGGTGTCGGGATGGGAGGAGAAGCTGCAGGTGGTTCCACAGGCGCGTGTTCATGTCGGTGGGCATGCCCATCTGGTGGAGTACCCACCGCGGGCATGTGTTGCTGGCCCGTTGTGCGCCTTGAAGGCGGATTGTGGTGACCTCGCGGACCTCCGGTGAGTGTTTGTGGGTCATGCTGTGAAGGAGGAGGGCGGTGTGTCTGGTGTAGGCCGCTTTCACCTCGTCCCCTATGGCGTTCCCATAGTGGGGCCATGCCGCTCGGATGGCGCGGGTGGGTATGGAGGTGGGCCAGCCCCCGTTTGCTGCCCATGCCCTGGTCACGGCGCGTGTGGCCGGCTGGAGGGCGGTGGTGGGGTGTGTCAGGTGGAGTGCTTGGAAGCCTATGGAGGCGTTCGAGACCCTGTTGAGGTAGTACGCCAAGCTCTGGTGGGACAGGGAGATGGCCTTGGTGGTCGGGGAGGCATATCTGGGGAGATGGGCGAGGTGTGATTGCAACTTGGGAGGGAGCATGGCGTCCTCAGGGTAGGCGGCCTGGATTACCCCCAGGTGGGTGGTGGTTGTCACGACTTGCATGGGGGGCCCTTTTGGCCCTAGCGTCGGGGTTGTGGCAGACCCCTTGATCATGGCCACCAACTTTGTGGGGTGGACGATGTTGTTGTTGTGGAAGAGGTAGGAGACAGTCACGTCCAGTAAGTCATTGGCCTGTTGGGTGACCTTTGGCCCGGGGTCCGGGGCATGGGGTTCGTGTGGGGTGTGCGCGACCGTGAGGTTGGTGTCGTCCGCGAAGCCCACCAGGGGTGAGAGGAGGGGGTAGGGTGCGTGGGCCGGGTAATTCCGCTCGTTTGCGAGGGCCAGGGGGAGCGTCACGAGAAGGTACCGGAAGGGGCCTTCTGCTCCTCCTTTGGGGCCCCCGCTGCCTGGCTCCATGAAGGGGGTGAGGCCTGCTCCAGTGCGGACCGTGTATTTGCGGGTGCGGATGTAGCCGGAGGCGAAGTTGTAGAAGGGGAGGCCTAGGCGTTGCCACACCGCTTCTAGAAGGAGCCAGGGGGTGTTTGGGAAGGCTCCTTTGACGTCGAGAGAGGCGATGATGAGGTCTACCGGGTCCATGTTGGCGATGGTGTCCTGGAGGAAAATGGCCTCGTGTGGGGACTGGCCTGGGATGGCCCCCAAGAGGCTGGCTGGTATTTGGGGGTCCAGGTGGGGGGCGGATGCGGCGTAGGAGGATGGTCCAGACGATTTTGACCTCCGTGACTGCACAGACTATGGGGCGCCAGTTGTCCGGGTTTGCCCAGTCCCCTTTTTTGTAGAGGGGGCGGACAACGTTTGCCCAGTCTGGTGGCAGGGGGGTCTGCCCCGTGACGATGTCCCAGAGGCGGTGGGCGAGGATGCGGCGGAGGTGGGTGGGGAGGTGGTAGTATGCCTCTGCAGGAAGGTTGTCGTAGCCTGGGGTTTTGTGTTGCCGGAGACTGTGGATGGCATTCCGGACTTCGTGGATGGTGAAGGGGCGCTTTTCCAGTTGCCTCCTCTGGGCGTGGTTGAAGACCCGAGGGAGGCGGTCGATTTTGGCCTGAGTGTCCGGGTCCAGTGTGTCTTGGGTGGCTTGGAGCACTGTGGCTGGGTCGCTGGTGAGGGAGCCGTCCTCCTGCCGGACCGTGGTGATGGTGTGCTGGCCGGTGTCGGTCATGGCGTCGTTGAGGTGGCGGATGGCCTTGTAGGGGAGTTCATGTTGCGCACACCGTTCATGTTCTCGGGCGATGCGCTGTTGCCTGTGGATGTGCCAGCACTGCAGGTCTGCCCTGATGTCGGCTATCTGCGTCCTGCAGTGGTGTATGTGGCGGCAGGTTTTGGGGCTGTCGGTGTGGAGGAGGGTCGCCAGTTGTTGCTTCGGATGCCAGAGGTCATGGAGCATATCCCCTAGGGCCGTAGGTGGCTGGTCGTCGTCAGTGTGGCGGTGTTGCTGGAAGCTGCAGGCGACGGCGGCCGTGCGCATGGCTGTGAGTAGGTCGGTGGGGTCTGGTTGGATGCGCCGGGCGCGGTCTATGGCCCTGTGATATTTGGACCAGGCATGCTTGTCATGCAGTGGGGGCATCTTCAGGGGGGGTGGTAGGCCTTGGTCCGCATCCTCTGGCGGGCTGAGGGGAAGGTTGGGGATGGTGAGGCGGATGTGCAGGGGGCTATGCCCTGTGGGTCCCAGCGGGAGGGGTCCATATCGGGCCTCCGCCCAGATTATTGTGGTGGGGTCGCCATAGCATACGTCGATGCGGGATGGGGCGGCATCTGTTTGGTGGGGGAAGTGGGATGGTTGGCCTTCGAGGTTGGCTGTCAGGTCCACGAGCCCCAGCATTTCGATGGTGTCGCAGACTGCATGGTCCTGGGGTGTGGCCTGTCCCCGTCGGTCCGCCAGGGTGGGGGCGGCGTTCATGTCGCCGATGATGATTGTGGGGGCGAGCATGGCCATCTGGCAGTATGCCTCGGCCAAGGCTTGGAGAAAGGGTTCTGTGGCGTCGCCGAAGGGGACGTGAGCGTTGATGACGTTGAGTTGCCATCCGTCCCCGACGACCTCATAGACACCTAGCCTCCCTGGGACGCTGAGGTGGTGGACGAGGTGGACGTGGATGCCGGTTCGGGCGTACAGGAGGGTCCCCTTGTGCCAGTAGCATTTGTACGCTTTCCGGTCCGGGGTATATGTGGCGGTGGTTTCTGGGGGTCGTCGCGTTGTAGGCCTTGTTCCTGGAAGGCGAGAACGTGGGAAACCCCCCCTGGCCCCTGTGCCATCGGGAGCTCCTGGAGGGCGGTTGTGGCGTCCTTGGAGTATGTGACGGCCGGGTCGTTGAGGTCGAGGAGGTTGACGGTGGCCTCGGTGGGGGCGGGCCGGGGCTCTGGAGGCTTGTGCCCTCGGCCCTTGCCCCGTCAGGGAGGTGGACTGGGGCTCGGGAACCTTTTGCCGGTTGGTGGGCGCTTGGGTAGGCGCGGCGGGGAGAGGCCTTGGCTCCACTCCGGGAGGAGATGACCAGTGTATTTGGTGCCTCTGTGGGCCTTGTTCTCGTCAGTGCGGAGCCGGATGTGGTGGGCGCTGGTGAGCTCCAGGGTGTGGCCTTCTGGCTGGTTTCGGGCGCTGCTGCCTTGGTCTAGCTCCCTTTGGCGGTGCCAGACCACCCGGATTCGTGGCCCCCCGTTGTCCCCCGGGTCGCGGAGGCGGTACTGGATCGTGCCCTCACACCAGATCCAGTCGCCTGTGTGGTCGTTGCGGAAGGGCTGCTGAACCTTCGAGCCCTTTTCGTATCGTAATGATGGGAGGGAGGATGACGAGGATGCTTGGTCCGGGTTCCCCAGGTGGGTGGTGCGGGGTGCAGGGGGTCGGGAGGTCGCTGCTCCCCTTTTTCGTCTCGCTCGCTTGGGTGGCACTGGAGGTAGCGGGGCTTGAGGGGCGTGGGGTTTGAAGAAGGGGTGCGTTGCTTGCTGGCCAGGATCTCTCAGTTGGGGTTCTGCCGGCGTTTGCATGTTCGCTTTCGCGTGGCTGCGCATGAGGTCGGCGAGCTTGCGCACGGTCTCCGGGGGATCGGATGGCCATGGCAGTGCGGCCGGGCTGTCATCAAAGGGGTGGTGAAGGTGGTAGTTCCTCATGGCCTTGGCCTGCATGACCCAGGCCTCCGTGGGTTCCGGTGTGTGTGGGCCGTTGGGGGAACCTTGAGCCCAGTAGAGTGCTGTGTGGAGGGCTTCCCAGGGGGCGCCTCCGCGGCCTGTGAGGGTGGTGGCCTGGAGGAGTCGTTTCTGGCCCCGTGGGGGGTCTACCGGGTCTTTTTCCGGGGTATAGGCCGGGGCCGCCATGAGGACTCCGTGTGCCCAGTGGAGGACCCACCATTGGGCGTCCGCTTTGAGGATGTTGATGGCGGGTTGTTGGAAGGGCGTGTCCAGGGTGTCCCACGATGCGATGGCTAGTTCTATCCTGGAGGGTTGGAGGTGTGGGGTGGCCCTGCGGCTTAGGAGTTGATCGATGTGGAAGGGGGTGACGGGATCTTTGGGGCCCTGCGGTGTCGGGGGCATCGCTGGGATGGTTGTGGGGTCCCAGTGGCGTTCGTGGGCGGGGAGGGTGTATAGGGCGGCGGTGATGATGTGGCGGGCTTGCCCCTCCAGGACAATGTGGCGCTCCGTGCGAAAAGTCCTTTGGTAGGTGGGCTGCGGGGTGGACAGTGATGTGGGCTAGGGCGCATTGGTGGGCCTTTTTTCCCCCGTCCGGCGCCTGCGTCCGTTTGTCCCCCGGGATGTGCTGGTGTTGGTGTTTTGGTGGGGGCGGTCCCAGGGCGAGGGATTCTACTCGCTGGAGGGGGATGGCGTGTTCCCTGGACCTGTTGGGCAGGATGTATATGCCCCGGTCTCCTGGTACGGTGCACAGGTACATGTTGCCCGTGATGGTGGGGGCCGGCAGCGGTTGGCGCAGGGGCGAGGTGCATGGGATGCAGCAGGGCGGGTCATGGTGCTCAGACCGGGGGTGGTCGATGCCGTACGGGGTGACGTGTACGGGGAAGGGTCCAACGGCGCGCTGGAGTTTGTGGGGTTGGATGTTGTGGAGGCGCGCCACCGCCCGTGTGTGGGAGCGCCCTTCGCTAATCCACACGGCGTCTGCCCGCGACGCCGCTGGGTTCAGGCAGCTCGTGATGATGTCTGTGATCGTGCGGTTGTGGGTGGCATCTGACACTCTGGCGGGGGGAACGCTGATGCGGGGGATGGTGTGGTCGTCGTGGAGGGTGTAGGCCTTGCGCCTCGCATCGTGTCGGTGCTGGGCCTGCTGGGCGGGGGTGTGCATACCTGTGTGTTTGGGCTTCTTGTTGGGGCGGTCTGCTGTGTGGAAGGGGATGGGCCAGGAGGGGGTGTGTCGGGGGATGGGGTGTAGGAGGTCCCCCCGTTTTGCCCATGTGTACAGGGTGGCCGCGGGGGCCTACTCCGCCTGTATGGTGTATCGCACGTTGTGTCGGCGACGGGTGACGAGGACGTTGGGGGCCGTCAGCTCGTACACTTGTGTGGTGTGGGGGAGGTGGCGGGTGACGGTGATCTTGGCGGCGTCGTTCTTGCGGGTGGTGGGGTGGGGGATGATGTAGTGGGTCCACCATTTGTCCTGGGGGGTGTGTTCTGTCGTGCCCAGCTTGGATGGGGGGTGGAGCGGCTTCGGTGTTGGGGGCTTTCCTTCGGCCTTTGCGTGGGGCGCCACTTTGGTTTCGACCAGGTATTGTGGGCCCCAGGTTTCCAGGGCCCCTACTTGTGTGGCTGCCGCTGCTGCGGCTTGGAGGAGCGCGGTTGTGTTGGTGTCTGGAGGGGGGGTCCCTGGTTCGGGGGTGAGGGTGTCGTGGTCTTGGTATGCCCACCAAATGGTGTAGCCTCGTTGGGTGTTGCGGTGCGGTATTTGGGTCCGGGCTTGCTGGATGGATAGGGCGGTCTTGATGTCCTCCGCTGCTTGTGGGTTTATGGGTGTGGCGTACGCCCATAATCCCGGGGTGTGTATGCCGTGTGGTGCTTGGCCTACTCCTCGTATCGGGTGTAGGGTGTGGTGGGTGCCCGTGAGCCCTAGGTGTTCTTGGAGGAGGTCCCCCCGGATGTCCTCCGGCCGTTGCTGCCAGGTGTGTGTGTGGTCGTTGGGGGTGGGGTAGGTGATGACGATGGCTTGCCATGGGGTGGGGCCTGGATGTACCGCCATAGGTGCCGACGATGCTTGCCGGTGTGTATGGACGGCGTGGGCGGGGGCTGCTGTTACGGGGTCTTCCTCCGTTGGTGTGATTGTGGCATCGCCTTGGACAGTGAGGAGGAGGTGGTGGCGGCCCGTCGGTAGTGCCCAGGTGTTGGTGGGCTCGGTGATCGAGTGGAGGCAGATGGCCTGGAGCCCCGGTGTGATTTCGTCCCATCGGAGTGTGCCGTTGTGGACCGCCCATTCCCGTGGCAGGTCTCGAAACCCGTTGCGGTCCGGGGTGGTGCGGTGCTGTGGGGGGAGCTCCATTGTGGTGATGGGGTGGGTGAGGGGCTCTGTGCCGGGGTTTTCATGTGTGGTTGGTGGTGACGGTGCCTGGGGCATCTCTTCGTCCAGTTGTTGTGGAGCTTTCGCCTCCTGCAGTTCTGCGTTGATGGTGGCGAAGACATCTGGGAGGGTGGGGGAGGCGGGGGGGTGGGGTGCCGGATCCTTCCAGGTGATGCGGTATTCCTCCGGGTTCTCGAGGCTTTGCTGTACTGAAGCGGTACCCAGAACCCCATGTCTAGGGTAGGGCATACAACCGGTCTCCGGTCCACTAACCCCATGTACGGAAGGGAAGACGCCCGTTGACGCCCGGTGCGAGCCCGGCGGGAGCGTGTTCCGTGCCGTAAAGCCCCGCATCGGCAACCGATGCACCGCCAGCGGAGATTTATATATCAGAATATCAGGAATCAACAGGGTTTTATTTTCATATTGTTTCCGTCAATTTTTACGCTTCCGTTCTGATATTCACTGTTTTGACAGCTGGTGGTTAGTTCACGACTTTAGCGTAACGCCAGTTTAACTGTTATATACAGATATTTTAGCACAAATCGTGACGAAGACTCTAAAGTCTTCAGGAATTGCATTGATGCATCTGCAATTTTCACATTGTACACTCGCAACCTTAATCCGAATTTTTCAGGATGTCGAAATCGGATTTTCGACTTCGACATCCCCGCACTTGATTTGACCTCTTTTGAGTGGACCTACGTGCTTCCCTATGCACGAATCAACTTTCCTTTTGTCTTGCCCTCCATTTGTCTTAGAGATATGGGCAAAACAAAGTTGATTCGTGAGGCCACTTGTGAGGGTCATATCTCGTGCCGCTTGCGGGGAATTACAATAAGGAAACGTGGGATGTATTCACAATACTCCGGACGTAATTTAGGAAGCTTTATACGCCTTGCGTCTCCACACGTGCGCGCTAGCGTAATGGATCATGGTCAAGAGGGTACATTTTGCGTTAAAACTCTTTGGCCATGATATTGCGTGCGTTAAGATAACTTCCGAGTGTAGCGCGCGAGTGTTGGTGTTGCATAGGAACTTTCCTTGAGTTCGTATGAGCGATTGACACAAAGTTATGCCCTTGGAGGGGCATGACATAATGTGGGGGGAGCTACCTTTTGGGGCAATATGTGGTATGTGCCATGTGTTGTATTGCGTGCCCATTTGGCGGGTTTGGCTAAGAGCGATACACCGACCAATGGACCTCAAATTGCACGAGGCCCTTCCTTATACTCCCCACAACCAATTGCAAGCCTAACCTTCGTTGAAGAAAAGCTTGTGTGGCGATCCCAAAGCGATGCGTTGGGAGCAAGGTGTGTGTTTTGCAATTTTCCATATTTTCATGTGCCCACTTGGGAAGTAGCGCACGTGACCTTTCAAAGCGCCCCAAGTGGAGCACACATGTGGAATCGAAGGTCATTGGTGTCAAGTCATTGTATTTAGAAGGATTGGTCGATTACTCAATCCAAGCCGAAGATATTATAATATATTTGAGCGCCTTTCAAGGCACTTTTCGGTGTTTTTTCGCCAATATTGTTGTTTTTTGCCGGTCATGATGTCAGGTGGCGACCGTGTATCTCAATGTTGCGCTCAATTGACATCATGACTCAAGTATGTTATGAGGCTACATACTTCGGTGCCCAACATATCTTGGACCCAGCGAATAACTCCTCTTGGGTTTGGCATACCGTGGCCGCCATGCTGGCAATTTGGGACTATCCCAAATCATGGGCTGACTTGGCGACCCTGCCATTCCCAAAACCTGAGGAGTTGGGCGACGCTCAAAGGATATGTTAGACACATATGACTTGATACCAATCCTATGGCACACTTCGGTCCAAGTCGGGCATGTGCCTCATTTGCCCCAACCATGAGTGTGCGCATTTTCGGCCATTTGGAGCAATTTTCCACATTTTCTGCCGGCCGGGCACTATGTTCAGCCCACCCGTGCACGCCGGACGCATGGACCAATGGACCACATATGACATGGATGTTATGCATATTGGCCCCCATGGTTCACACACCAAGTGGGCGAAGCAGAGCAACCTTCGTTAAGGTGCTAGCTCAAAGTGAGTGTGGGCAATTTTGCCATTTTGGCATTTGTGGACCCAATTGGGATTGTCACCACGCCAAGTGGCGTGGGGATCATTGAGAGCCAAAAGCATGGGAATCTCTGTTGGACTCCGGGAGGATCGCGAATGGAATGGCAAATCTGATCTCCAAGCCGGCGCGGAGATATACTATTGGGAGCACCCCCAAATTTTGGCTCATTTCGAGCAGCCAAAATGAGCCCATTTTGGGACCCCAATTTCACCCCCCCCCGTGTGGTCAATCGGCGGCCCCATATCTCTATGCCCATGTGAAGCCCAGACCTAATTTTAGGTTGTACACTGAGATGCAAGTCCTAGGTCCTGCCCCCTATCCTGTGAGCCATTGGCCCTGCCCTGGCTGGGCGAGTCACGCGTGGGACTGACGCCAATTTTGGTGGTTTTGGCATCATGACCCCACTTGACGAACCCGTGGTGCCCTGATGCCGGGACCTCAGAGGGAACCAGGTTGCGTGAGGGCTCCTGGAGGGGTTGAGGGAGCATAGGGAGCCACTGTCGGTTGGCCTTGGAGTCGCTTGGTTCCCAGGAACTCGCCTGTGGCTGGGCGGGACACCCCCCCTATTGGCAGGGTTTCAGGGTTCAGACTGAGCAGGGCATGGGTTGTGTTTGAGCCCCCGCCCCCACCAGCCACTGAGAGGGTCGGACCTGGGATGGGGATACGAGTTGGGACTGATTGTCTCTTGTCCTGTAATGATCTTACCCCAGTCCAGTCTTAACCCCATGTGTACATATCCTGATGTGTTGCTGTACATACTTTTGTTCCCTTGCTTCAGAGTGGCAAGGATCCTGAAACGCTTTGTCTCATGACACGAGCGTAATTGATGCCCCTGTGAGGGCAGTGCTTTGCCTGCCTGCTTGCTTGTGCGTGTCACCGCAGCGTCCCGTGGCCAGGCCCCCCACGGGAACGCGTCAAAAGCGTTTCACCGTCGCGGGGTTACCCATCCCTCGCGTGCCACTCGGAGCCACCAACCCCGAGCAGCGCGGCGCAGCAGCTCGCAGCTCGCAGCTCGCAGCGCAGCGCAGCGGCTCGCAGCGCCGCCCAGCGACAGCGCCGAGTCAGTGAAGGAAGTGCGGGGACCGGAACTCCGTCATCAACGAGTTCCCTCGGCTGACCAGCAAGGCCGCACACCCAGTCGCGTCAACCACTTCCACAACCACCGGCCGACCAGCACCGGCCGCACTCCCAGCCCAGTGCTGCAGCACCCGCCTCAACAAACACCACCAGGACCAGTTCGTCCAGCGGAACGAGTGCACACCAAGGACCTCAAGACCAAGTACGCCCCCCGCTGCCATGGTAAACTGGCAAGAAGCGGGTAAGACGTGGCCGCGGCCCCACCCCCATGCAGTGCGCCTACTGCTTGGGTTGGTTTGGGACCAGCACTACCGCCACAGCCACCCCCAGTGCGAAGGCGGCATGCCCGGGAGCTTCGAGCTCCGCACGGACATGGCCCCCGACCGCCTGCAGGCCATGGAGGACTGGCTGCGGGTGGAAGGGTTTGCCTTCCGCTTCCAGCAGAGGCGGTGGAGGACCTGGACCCGCCCGGACAGGCCCGGCGAAGGGCTGCGCCCCGACGGGATTGAGGAGGACGAGAACCCCAACGAGTACCCGTCGGGCGCCTCGATCAACGTCTCCATGTGGGACATGATCGAGAAGAACTTCCCGGAACCGGGGAGCGAGCGCAGGCTGCAGGGCAGCAGCAGCAGCGCGTCTCCGGGGAAGGAGAAGCGGTCAGCCGGGGACAGGAAGCGGGACCGGAAGTGGCGGGAGTACCAGAAGTCCCTGGCCGCCGAAGCCGCCCAAGGCGCCAAGCGCGGAACCCCAGCCCTCAGTCCCCAAAGGGCCAATGGCGGTCACCACCCCAGCCACACCACCCTTGGTGACTTCCTGGAAGTCGCCAAGCAGGTCAAGGCCAAGCCCCGTTCGCTGCCCCTGAGGAAGTCAGGCCCCAGCAGCGACGTGGAGTCGGCCCACCGCGGGAGATTGCCGGCCGACCAGGCCAGCTCCAGCGGCAGCGTCGCTCCCCACCAAAGGGATGTGGCGCGCGCCTGCGAGCGCACCTGTGGGGTGCCCTGCAACCTTCGGGTTGCCCGGCAACGGGCCATGCAGCAGAACGCTGCTGTGGAGGCCGCCGTCGGCATCGCCCATGAGGACGCCACCGAGTGGGGCAGAGGCATGGACTACCACGCCCCGACCGTGGCAGCCATTGCGGCCGGTCTCACGGCTGCGGCCGCCCATGAGGCAGTGGATCAGGGGTGAGGTGGCGGCAACCGCCGAGGAAGCCCGCCTGACGCAGGAGGCCATTGCCTGCAAGGAGGCCGAGGTGAAGGCGCTGGAAGAGGCGCTTGCCCAAGAGAGGGCAAAGAAGGAGGCGGAGGAAAGGGCCCACGCCGAGGCAAAGGCCAAGGCCCAGGCGGACGCCGCCAAGAAGGACGCCATCGAGGCCGCGCGACAGAAGGTTGCTGAGGAGAGGGCCAAGACGGAGGCGGAGTTGGCGGCGTTGGAAGCGGAGAAGGCTCGGTTGCAGCAGGCCCGGGAAGCCGAAGCGGCTCGCGCCCGGGAGGAAGCCGAAGGGCGAGCTGCCGCAGCCACCGCCGCCGCAATGGAGGAGGCAGAGGCCAATCTCCGCCGCGAGACTCCCCCGGGAGGATCGCGAGCGGAGACCCTTCGAAAGCTTTTCGAAGGGGACGCCTCCTCCAAGATGACGCTGGACGAGGTCGACACGGGCAGCAGTGGGAGCAGTGGCCCCACCGCACACCGACGGAGGAGGGGTAAGGGGAGGACCCCCGAGAGGCCACGGAGGCCAGCAGGCGGACACCCCCACGACAGCGACCCCTTCTTCACCGCCAGCGACGGGAATGAACGAGGCCGCCGACATCGCCAAAGAGTGGCAGGCGGAGGAGGCGGAGACGTCCCCATGGAGCCGGAGGGTGAGGATGAGGATCCCCCTCCTCACTACCGGAACTCGGAGTCTTCCGAGACCGAGACGCCCAAGTGGGGCTACATGGACGAGGATGACGACATGGTCCGCCTCCTGGACATGGACCTCGACATCACGAAGGAGCGCCCGTCCTCGGACCCACCGAGGCGACCTGGCGGAGACCCACGGGACTCCCTGGCGGAGGACCATCAGGACCCCCTGGAGGACGCCCACCAGGTGGACTTCCTGGAGGCGGACCACCGGGCGGGGGAGGACCCCCTGGACCGGGCAGACCCGGCAGAGGCCCTCCTGGAGGACCCCCCGGGGACCCCGACAACCCAGCAGGGGACGGCGACCCGGATGCCACCCGGCGGTGGATTATCTACCTCCGGAGGAGGGTCCAGTTCCTCAAGCGCGAGGTAGACACGGGCAAGGGCGAGATGACTCGCATCACCAGGGTCGCCGCGCGCGCACAGAGAGAGCTGGACATCGCCAAGTTCGAGATGGTCAAGAGCGCCGGCGTCGCCACCGCCACCCAGAAGCTGCTGGACATCGCCAGGGGCGAAACCAGGTCGCTGAACAAGGTCGTCAGCGGCCTGCAGCAGAGGCTGGACGCGCTGGAAGCCCGATGGAGCGTCGGCAGCGACCACCCACCCCTGGAGTCTGGCTCGTTGGACGATGGCTGGGGACCCGGACCAGGTCCAGGCAGACCCCACGCCCCCGGCCGAGCCCCCAGGAGTCGCCCCAGCACCAGTGTCCCCTCTCTCAGCGCCCCCTCTCACCACAGCCCGGGCCGCCGCAACGAGCGCGTGCCGCCCGGCAGTGGCAGTGAGGATTGGCGTGATGAGTGGCTCAGCGCGGAGTACCACAACCGCCGTGCTCCACCGCGGACACCGCTACGCCCCCGACGCCCCGCATTAGCCCCGGAGCCAATCCCAATGGCTGGTGGACGTTATGGTGGACTCAGGGATGAGGTCCCCAGAGGAGACGTGGAGTGGGATGTCGGTTGAGGTGAGGACCTGGACCTGGACCTGGAGGAGTTCGACATCAGCCCGCCGCGTGGTGTACGACGGGAGGCTGCTGAACGCAGCCGCCGGCGCCGTGATGAGGAGGCGTACCTGGAAGGAGTACGGCGTGAACATCTGGGTTCAGCGTACATGGAGGAACCGCGGCGTAGCCACAGGGATTCCATGGAATGAGATGGACGTGGCGGCCGTGGAAGTCCGTGGGCGAGGCCGATTGGAACCTCGGTCGACCTCGCGGCCGGCGTTCATGGTCTCTAAGGCCGCGGATGCCGCCGTGTGGGAAGACTTGAAGGACATCAAGCCCCCCATGTACGATGGCAACCCCATCCACCTCGACCGCTTCTTGGAGAAGCTGGACGATTGGGGGGTGACCGTCACTGAAGACATGCCTCCCGCGGATGCGGAGAAATATGTCTTCAGACGGTTCAGGTACCGCCTGCCGGAAGTGCTCCAAGAGCTGTACTTCGTGGCGACCAAGGAGGGGAAAATCAAGACCCTCAAGGAAGCCAAGAAGTGGCTCAACGAGCAGGAGCGGGTGGACGCTCCGCAGGTGGCTGCCCAGCGGTGGAAGTCCATCAAGCTGCAGCATGATGGACGGGAGATCCGCCTACGGGACTGGCGGGACTTCTGAGGGCAATATACCCTCTTCCGCCGCAACGTGGAGGATTGGAACGAGGGTGACGAGCAGGCTCGCCTGCTCTCCATGCTGCCGGAAGCATGGATCAGGAGGGTCACCAAGGAGGAAGCCAAGCGGGCCAAGTCCAACCACATGGTCAAGATGATGCTCCCCAAAGAGTATCATACGAACGTGGTGGCTTGGACGAGGAAGAACGTGGCCCGGGATGTCAAACAGCACTCCCTGCGGAACGCTCTCCTCATCACCGTCTCGGGCGATCGGGAGAAGACCGCGATGTGGCGCCTCGACGAGTGTGACGTGAGCGGCCAGACCATCCGTCTGCAGGCCATCCCGGCGCGGATGAGCTGTGACGAGATCCTGGAGTGGGTTGGAGAGGAAGTACTCAAGGAGTACCGGAACCTCCACCACACCCGCGGGTTGAGGCCCGGCGACCGCGACGTCAACTACGTTGGCGAGGGATCTGGCGGGGAAGCTGCCATGAACCCAGCGGGAGCCGACGGCGATGAAGCTCCCGTCGACGATGACGACGATGAGCCCGCCGAGGTGGCCGTTTGCGCCTTCGTGGCCCACAACGGCGCGGGGAGTAACCGGGGAAGCTGGAAGTCCCTGAAGCCGGGCTTGAAGAAGAAGGAGAAGAAGGACCCTCGTCGCATTGGCAGCCCTCCGCTGTCCTTTGGGGAGTTCATACAAGCTCACCCTCAGGGCTGTTTTGTGTGTTATGGGAGGAAGCAAGGCTTCAACCATGACCACCGAACATGCCCCCTCCACCAGGCCGACACGGAGGCCTACAAGAAGGCGCACGGGTCGAAGAAGCGTGCACCTGCGGGTATCCGGGAGGCCATAGTGGAGGTGGACAAGGACGAGCTCTCCAAGCTAATGTCGCAGGGGACCGAGTTGGCCAATGAGATCCAGGAGATCAAGGGGAACTGGGTCCCCAGGTAGGACAACAAGAACAAGGGGAACAACCAGAATGACCAGAACAAGGACAAGGACAAGAAGACTAGAAGGGGAAGGAAGAAGGGAGTCAACGAGGTTGATGCGGCGGAGAACACCCCTACTTCCACAACCGACGCCCTATAGCGGAGCACCTGCAGCCAAGGGCCCCAGCTAGGGCGGTCGCAGGATGGTGACGTGGAAAGCGCCGAACCATCCCAGTCGGGAGTCGATAAGCACAAAGGGACTGCCGCGGGCAGAAGGCCCGGTCCGGCACCTAGTCGCGGAGGCGGGGTGAGGGCAAGTGAAGGCACGAACCCTTGCACCCGTCCATCCTTCGCGACCAAGAATGTGTTTGATGTACTTCAAGATCTATCCGAGAGTATCGGAGGATCACCCGGACCGCAGCTGGATGCTGCAGATGGGCAGCCTGAGCCCATTGTCCACGACCTGCACCAGTCGCTTGTTGAGCTTCTGGAACGGCCGGAGATCCTGAGCTTGCACGCCGTGCGCCGAGTGGGGCGTGAGCGGCAGTTGCACCTTAAGGTCTGTGCCTTGTGCGGGGAAGTGGAAAAGGTCTTCGACGTGTTGGTCGACACGGGAGCTCAAGTCAGCTTGGTCAAGGCTGGCCTACTTCCACCAGAGTGTTTGACCGACAGTCGGAAAACTTGTCAGGCTGAAGGTGGCGAACGGCCAGTACATGGTGGGAGGCACGAAGGAAGCGGCCATTGGGCTGCAGTTCCTGAACCATCGTGAGCTGAGCCGCCCAGACCTCGGCAAGGAAATCCTCCTGCATGGTCGCTTCTACGAGGCCGAGATGGACTGGGACACGATCGTTGGGTACGACTTCATGATGGAGACGGACTCCGGCGTCCTCCCGGCCCAGGCCTCCATGACCCTGTACCAGGACGACCAGCTCTCGTGGCTTTCGTCACCTGAGCACCATATGGAATCCCAATGGATCCACCCCGAACGCGATCAGCTCGAAGTAGCCGCACTGGGCACTGAGCCAACTGGGCCAGCAAACCAGGAGTACGGCGTAAGGCCGGA
Source organism: Eutreptiella sp. 'Long Island Sound 2002' (assembly GCA_964036045.1). NCBI lineage: Eukaryota > Euglenozoa > Euglenophyceae > Eutreptiales > Eutreptiaceae > Eutreptiella > Eutreptiella sp. 'Long Island Sound 2002'. The sequence continues at coordinate 19,166,438 of OZ038384.1, read as the reverse complement.
AGTGGCGAGCCGAGTGGTTGCGGACCTGGGAGCTTCGGATCTGGCCCTGGATGCGTTCTCTTCAGGAACCTCCGCCCATCTTCGGGTTTGTGAGAAGTACTGGAGCGCCCAGGACTCCGCGTGGAAGAAGCACTGGGGTCCGCATCAGGGATTGATGTGGATCCATTGCCCCCGTTGGGACATTCCAAGAGCGATAGCGAAGATTCGCAAGGACCGCTCCAAGGCAGTGCTGGTTGTTCCTATGGGATGCACCGAGGAGGAAAGTACCCGACATTGGGTAGTCTCATTGACCAACATGACCTTAAACAAGGTCGTCCTACCGGCTGGCGAGAGTGTCTATCAGGACAGTAAGGGACAGCCCATGCCACCCCAGAGATGGCCAACGGAATTCCACTATGTGGATGGGGGCCTTGATCAGGCCGACACCACGGACTTCGTGTGTGTCAACCGCATCATAGCAGAGCCATGGCGGCAATGCTTTGCGGTTCCCCCTGTTGACGTCGGAGAATCGGAAGACCCCCTCACGGAAGAGGAGTTGGATCTGGTTCAGGGGTATATGGATCAGCCCTTTCACGACTTTGGATATCAGCGTGAGGGCAAAGGCCAGGACAAAGCCTGGTGGGAAGTGGACTCGATCGTCTTCGGTTCCTATGATGGGAACACCTTCTTGCAGAGGGTGCTGGACCACTTGTCCAGCCAGGACGAGCCAATGGGGGGTAACCCACCCACCTACGGCGATCTGTTCCGAGGCAAGACCAGAGATGGCCCTTTGGGCCACCTGGGAAGACCGCCTGAGCCGAAGACGAGCGGGGTCGCTACCCCTCAAGTAAGCTCCGTGGTCCAGGTGCCCGGAGAAGCCAAAGCGGAGTCCGATGATTGCCCCAAGATCCAGGCGTTGAGGGCCAGGCTGAAGCAGAAGTATGGGGTCACCTTCTTCAGCGGAAAGCCTGTGTTTCCCCCATCGGTACGTGGACCGTATGGCGAGGCCAAGATACGACTGAAGCAGGACCCCCGTGTGTATCGACACCGGGAGTTTGCCCTGAGGGGCGAGAGGAAGGAAGCCATGGAGAAGATCCTCCGTGACTTCATCGAGAGAGGCTGGCTCGAGCCGTGCCACTCCGAATGGGCCTCTTCGTGCTTCTTCGTCCCCAAGAAGGTGGCCGGTGAGTGGCGGCTCGTGGTCGACTACCGCGGCCTAAACGCCCAAACGCAGCATGATAGCTATACGCTTCCCCTCATTGAGGACATGCTGCAAAAACAACACCGGCGGAGGATCTTGACGGTGATTGACGTGAAACATGGTTATCATCAGATGCCTCTCGCCGAGGAGTCCCGTGCCTGCACAGCCATGAGCACTCCACTTGGACCTCTCCAGTGGAAGGTGATGCCCATGGGCGTTACCAACGGCAATGCGGCTTTTCAGCGGATGCTGGAGAACCTGCTTGAGCCGGTACGTGACTGTGCAGACCCCTTCGTGGACGACGTGATCATCACGTCCGGGGACCCCAGTATGAGCTACGAGGAGCTCCTGGAGGTACATGAAAGGGACGTCACTCGAGTGCTGGACCTTCCGGTTCGGCACAAACTCACGGGCAGCAGTGACAAGGCCACCATTGCGGTAAGCGAGGTGGTCTTCGCTGGCCACGTAGTCGGGAACGGGCAGCGAAAGCCCATACCTGGCAAGGTGGCTGCGATTGAGCACTGGGAAAAGCCCAAGACGGTCTCTGAGCTACGGGCGTATCCCGGGTTCTGCAACTACTACTCGGGGTATATCAAGATGTATGCCGAGTATGCAGCCCCCATGACGACCATGCTCAAGGGCAACCGAGAGGAGACCAAAAAGGGGTCCAAGAAGGCTCTGGTCTGGGATGCTGATTCCGACCGTGCCTTTGAGGGGATGAAGCAGGCGCTGCTATCCGCAGTGGGTCTGCACCTCGTGGATCCCGACCGAGGGTTCGTCCTGCGCACCGACGCTTCCGACTACGCCGTTGGCGCTGTGTTGGAACAAGTGCTTGACAATGGGAGGCACGTGCCCGTGGCCTTCTGGAGCCGAGTCCTGGCGGAAGGCCAGAAATGGACGTGGACGCCCCAGGAAAAGGAGGCGTATGCCATCGTCATGGCTCTCAGGAAATGGGCTGGGTACATAGCCCTCCATCCCGTCACCGTCTGCACCGACCATCAGAGTCTGCAGTCGTGGCACAAGGAGCACGTGGACACCCCCTCTGGTCCCGCCTCCCGACGGGCAAGATGGCATGAGACCTTGGCCAAGTTCGATCTCACTGTTGTGTATATTCCCGGAAAGGATAACACCGTGGCGGACTGTCTCAGCAGGTGGGCCTATCCCGCGGGCAAGGGCATGACGGATATCTCTGCCCATGGCGATGAGGCTGAGACCGCTGAAGCCAAGAAGATCATTGAGATGGAGCGCCTGATGGAGGAGGAGGGTGTAAAATGCTTCGTTGTCATGGCTGCGGATGCCCCCCTCGGAAAGGGGATGGGCAGAGCGGTCAGAGTACTCGCCCCTGAGGGCGCTGAGTCCGACAAGCACCTCTTCCCGGAGTCTTGCCTCCAGGACGACTGGACCGACGATTACGCCAAGTCTGAGGCCTTTGCGGCCGAGTATAGGGCTGTGACCGACCCTGACGACGGGCAGAAGTGGCCGAAAGGGGTGACTGAGGAAGATGGCAAGCTCTACCGGAACGGTAAGCTGCTAGTACCAGAGTCCGGAGTGCTCCAGCTATGCGAAGCTTGGCACCACCACATGCTGCACCCAGGGGTCAAGAAGCAAGCCCTTGACATGCAGCGTCGGTTCGAGATCGACCAGATCAATCTCTACACCGCCATCAAGAAGGTCAGGAAGGGTTGCTCGGTCTGTCAGGCCTGCAATCCCGATAACCGGAACGTCAAAGGGGAAGTCCAATGGACCCCGGTTCCTGACAAGCCCATGGAGAGCGTGGCCATGGACGTCTTCTCCATGCCCAAAGTCCACATTGGCAAGGAGACCTTTGACTGTGTGGTTCTTTGTGTGGACCGCCACAGCGGCTACGTAGTAGCCGTTCCGGCACGCAAAAAGGGGTTGCTTGCCAAGGAAGTGGCAGTCATGATGATTCGTCATTGGTTGACCGTCTTTGACATCCCCCGCACCATTTGCAGTGACCCAGGGCCCCAGCTTACTGGTGGCTGGTTCAAGGCTATGTGTTCCCTTATGGGAATACGTCATGTCAGGAGCGTCGCCTATCTCAGCCGGTCTAACGGCCGGGCTGAAGTGGCTGGACGGCAGCTGTTCGAGAAGCTGCGCAGAATTCACATCACCGATCCACGTCAGAACTGGTTTGAGGAGATGTGGCCCGCTCTGAAGGCCCATCATGACACCCCCACACCCGGCTGGTTTGTCCCCTCACCAGATTCTGTTCGGCAGGGACCCCCTGGGTCGGGGACGTCCCCTGTCTGGTGATGGCATGGCCATGGACGCCAAGGAATTCTTCGCGCGGCAAGAGGCAACGGCGCGTGACATCCGCCAGCAGCTCCAGAAGGAGCATGCTGAGCGTCAGAAGTCCGCCCCGAGCTCAACAGCGCAGAAGTTCAGGGTGGGAGACCCGGTGTGGGTGATCAGACCCCGCCCTATGGGCACCCACCGCACCAAGACCTGGTTCACACCTGGAAAGGTGGTCCGCAGGATTGGTGAGGACACCTACCGCATCAAGGTTGGTCACGGACAGTTCCGGGAGCGCCACGAGAGTCAACTCCGTGTGCGGGAACCCGACCTCCGTGGCCAGCATGTGTCCCTGAGCTACGCCGCACATGAGGCCGATTCGGACGACGACTATGCTGAGCAGGACGACTATACAGTCGAGAAGATCCTTGCTCAGCGTCCGAACGCCTCGGCACCCGGAGGCCTGGAGTTCAAGGTTCGTTGGCGAGGCTATGGGCCGTCCCACGATACCTGGGAACCCGTTTCCTCGTTCGTGCCGCGGGTCAATACTCCCTTCATGGAGTACATCCGCAAGCACAAGACCAAGATCCATGTCTCGGACTTGGCAGCACTCACCCGGGCGATTGCAGCCAGGGGTGCCTGATCAGCGCCCTGAGCTCTCCCCTGATGCGTTTTGAGCGCTTGTGAGGTCGACGGATCGTCCCTTACTTGCTTGCTCTCTTACATCTTCCGGTGACCTGCCATCAGAGTGGCCATATACCCCCCCTGCTGAATCCAGAGGAGGATGACCCCTCTCTTTCAATTCTATTCGTCACTCCCCACCGGCTGAATCCTTGAGAAACCAGGTAGGGCGACTGACCTTCATATTTTCTGCGCTCTTGGGGCCTTGAAGCCCATACGACGTTGCGCAACGGATGCCGCTGTCATCGGCATTGCGATTTTTGGTGTGTGGTCTGGTCCCATGGCACTTGCGGGGTCCAGACCAGTCGACGTGTGTCTCGAGACTATATATGGCCTGAACTCAGGCGTTTTCTTGCCCACCCTCCTGCATATGCCTTATCCTAACCGGGGCGTGGTTTGGCGCTCTGTCCAGAGTGTGTTTACACGCCTATTTACCCCGCTTATTGCTTGTTTTTCTGCCCCTCCAGGATATGTGCATCTGTATGTTGTCAGCCCATCACTGAGTTTGGACTGTTTTTCCCCCCGACGGGATGCGAATCGACTACGAAGGCGCCCTGAGTCGCTGTATACATGCTTTTACATAAGGTCCATCCTGGACCAGTACCTGAGTACAGATTCTTCTGTTTGAGTGCCCGTGGTACCGTGTGCCCTATTCGCTGGGATGTGGAGATCCTGATGGCGCCAGGCGGGAAGCCCAGTTGCCTGACTACACTCCCAGCGGTCCGCCACTGTCAGTCCCAGTGTGAGCCTGCCGATTCGCAGACGCACTTGCAGTCGGATGGGGAAGGTTTGCCTGGGAAACTGGTGGTTTGAGGAGTCGACGCCTCCGCCCACACTGCATGGGGACTCCCTACTGTATGGCCTTCGTGGTAATAGGGCGAGGGAAAAGACGGCCTTGATGCCCGATCCCTTAAGGAGGAGCTCGTTCGGCTGTACCACTCTGGACTCGCGTCGTGGACATGGACATGGTGCGCCCGAGGAAGGACCCGTGGGGACTCTCCCCCAGCTGGCGGGCCTTGGGAAGCTTGGGGTAGCCTGATGGATCTTTGTGGTCGCTTTCGACCTGTGGGACCACCTCGGTTGTCGTGTGACGCCTATGTTCGCCGTGTATGCCACTGCCACTGTGGTGGTGACCGTAGCAGCCGGCACCCGGTGCGCCTGGTATGGGTGAACGGGTCCTTTGGATGCCGAACAATGGCCGCCAGGACCCGGGACTGGATACTTGATACTATATTTGAAGTTACAAGACCCTACAGCACCGTACCTGTCTTACTGTGGGATTTGGGCAGCCTAACCTGCGAATCAGCCTGAAGTGAGGATGTGACACCCCCCCCCCCCTTCAGGAAATGGTCCTGGGTACCCGCTGCCATGCGTGGGTGTTATAGAGCCCCCCCCCAGGGTTTGCTCTAAGGAGGGGGGTGAAGCGGTACCCAGAACCCCATGGCTAGGGTAGGGCATACAACCTGTCTCCGGTCCACTAACCCCATGTACGGAAGGGAAGACGCCCGTTGACGCCCGGTGCGAGCCCGGCGGGAGCGTGTTCCGCGCCGTAAAGCCCCGCATCGGCAACCGATGCACCGCCAGCGGAGATTTATATATCAGAATATCAGGAATCAACAGGGTTTTATTTTCATATTGTTTCCGTCAATTTTTACGCTTCCGTTCTGATATTCACTGTTTTGACAGCTGGCGGTTAGTTCGCGACTTTAGCGTAACCGCCAGTTTAACTGTTATATACAGATATTTTAGCGGAATCGTGACGAAGACTCTAAAGTCTTCAGGAATTGCATTCATGCATCTGCAATTTTCACATTGTACACTCGCAACCTTAATCCCAATTTTCTCAGGATGTCGAAATCAGATTTTCGACTTCGACATCCCCGCACTTGATTTGACCTCTTTCGAGTGGACCTACGTGCTTCCCTATGCACGAATCAACTTTCCTTTTGTCTTGCCCTCCATTTGTCTTACAGATATGGGCAAAACAAAGTTGATTCGTTAAGCAAATTGTGAGGGTAATATCTCGTGCCGCTTGCGAGGAATGACAATAAGGAAACGTGGGATGTATTCACAATACTCCCGACGTAATTTAGGAAGCTTTATACGCCTTGCGCCTCCACACGTGCGCGCTAGCGTAATGGATCATGGTCAAGAGGGTAGAGTTTGCGTTATACCTCTTTGGCCATGATATTGCGTGCGTTAAGATAACTTTCGAGTGTAGCGCGCGAGTTTTGGTGTTGCAAAGGAACTTTCCCTGAGTTCTTATGAGCAATTGACACAAAGTTATGCCCTTGGAGGGGCATGACATATCGTGGGGGGAGCTACCTTTTCGGGCAATATGTGGTATGTGCCATGTGTTGTATTGCGTGCCCATTTGGCGTGTTTGGCTAAGAGCGATACACCCATCAATGGACCTCATATTGCACGAGGCCCTTCCTTATACTCCCCACGATCAATTCCAGGCCTAACCTTCGTGGAGGAAAGCTTGTCTGGCGATCCCAAAGCGATGCGTTGGGAGCAAGGTGTGTGTTTTGCAATTTTCCATATTTTCATGTGCCCCCTTGGGAAGTAGCGCTCGTGACCTTTCAAAGCGCCCCAAGTGGAGCACATATGTGGAATCGAAGGTCATTGGTGGCAGGTCGTTGTATTTGAAAGGATTGGTCGATTACTCAATCCAAGCCGAAGATATTATAATATATTTGAGCGCCTTTCAAGGCACTTTTGGGTGTTTTTTCGCCAATATTGTTGTTTTTTGCCGGTCATGATGTCAGGTGGCGACCGTGTATCTCAAAGTTGCGCTCAATTGACATCATGACCCAAGTTTGTTCTGAGGGTAAATACTTTGGTGCCCAACATATCTTGGACCCGGCGAATAACTCCTCTTGGGCTTGGCATACCGTGGTCACCATGTTGGCAATTTGGGACTATCCCAAGTCATGGGCTCACTTGGCGACCCTGCCATTCCCAATACCGGAGGAGTTGGGCGACGCTCAAAGGATATGTTGGACACATATGACTTGATACCAATCCTATGGCACACTCCGGTCCAAGTCCGGCATGTGCCTCATTTGCCCCAACCATGAGTGTGCGCATTTTCGGCCATTTGGAGCAATTTTCCACATTTTCTGCCCGCCGTGCACTATGTTCAGCCCACCCGTGCACGCCAGACGCATGGACCAATGGACCACATATGACATGGGTGTTATGCATATCGGCCCCCATGGTTCACACACCACGTGGGCGAAGCAGAGCAACCTTCGTTAAGGTGCTAGCCCAAAGTGAGTGTGGGCAATTTTGCCATTTTGGCATTTGTGGACCCCATTGGGATTGTCACCAGGCCGAGTGGCATGGAGATCATTGAGAGCCAAGGGCATGGGAGTTTTCGTGGGACTCCGGGTGGATCGCGAATGGAATGGCAAATCTGATCTCCAAGCCGGCGCGGAGATATACTATTGGGAGCACCACCAAATTTTGGCTCATTTCGAGCAGCCAAAATGACCCCATATTGGGACCCCAATTTCACCCCCCCGTCTGGTCAATTGGCGGCCCCATATCTCTATGCCCATCCGGGGCCTGGACCTAATTTCAAGTTGTACACTCAGATGAAAGTCCTAGGACCTGCCCCCCATCCTGTGAGCCATTCGCCTTGCCCTGGCCGGGCGAGCCACGCGTGGGAATGACGCCAGTTTTGGTGGATTTGGCATCATGACCCCACTTGACGAACCCCTGGTGCCCTGATGCCGGGACCTCAGAGGGAACCAGGTTGCGTGAGGGCTCCAAAGAGTTTGTACTCGAAGGGCATAGGGTCAGTTGCCTCGTCCCTACCTCTGGCGGGTCCTGACGAGGGGTCAATTTTGGAGATTTTTGAGCTAATATCAGCTTGGGCTGAAACAGCCAATTTTCAGCTACGAACTCCTAGGGGATAATGGCGGGGCCATATCTCTGGCTCAGAGAAACGTTGGGACCTGCTGTTAAGGGAGCATACAGAGCCACTGTCAATTGGCCTTAGAGTTGCTTGGTTTCGAGGAACTCGCCTGTGGCTGGGCGGGACACCCCCCCTGTTGGCAGGGTTTCAGGGTCCGGACTGAGCAGGGCATGGGTTGTGTTTGAGCCCCCGCCCCCACCAGCCACTGAGAGGGTTGGACCTGGGATGGGGATACGAGTTGGGACTGAGTGTCTATTGTCCTGTAATACCCTTACCCCAGTCCAGTCTTAACCCCATGTGTACATATCCTGATGTGTTGCGTAACATACTTTTGTTCCCTTGTTTCAGAGTGGCAAGGATCCTGAAACGCTTTGTCTCATGACACGAGCGTAATTGATGCCCCTGTGAGCGCAGTGCTTTGCCTGCCTGCTTGCTTGTGCGTGTCACCGCAGCGTCCCGTGGCCAGGCCGCCTACGGGAACGCGTCAGTACGGTGATGGCGGCGGTGGCGTCGTCTTCAGGTGTCAATCAGTGTGGATTGTGGTCGAGGGGGTGGAGGGTGATGGTGTGGCGGTGTTTCCAGCTGTGGAACGCTAGGAGGGCGTGGAGGCCATGCCTAGTGTCCCCAGGCGGGCGGGGGTACGTTTCGACTGCTGATTCCAGGAAGGTGTCCTTGGTGCCTTTCCAGGTGTGTTCCCAGAGAAGGTCTTCCTCTGTGCCCCACTCGTTGTCGTTCCTTTTCTCCTGCTTCCACCCCTGGAGGGTCGCGTGGTCCTCAGGGAGGTCGCGTTGGATGGACTGGTAGTACTGCTCGGTGTCCACGCGGGCTAGGGGGCTGGCCAGTGTGGCGTAGACGTCCTTTGGGGGGGGGGGCGGTGGGGGCGTGGCGGCGCGGTCGGGGTCGGGCTCCTCTCGCTGGTGTTGCGCGTTGTGGTCTGCGGTGGACGCGGGGGATATGGAGCGTGGTGGCATAGGGTGGTCGGGCTCCTGCGGTTCCGTGGGTTGTTGGTTTGCTTGTGGGCGCGAGGCCGTGGCTGCCAGTAGGTGTCGGATGGCCGGGAGGACGTCGTAGTCGTCGTCCGAGCAGTGGGCTGCAGCGCACGTCCTGTCGGGGGAAGCGAGGGGCGTGTTGCGGAGCGGTGTACGATAGGGTGGGCGACGCGTGCGGGTGGCGGCGTGCTTGCTCTGCCGTACCGTTTCCCGCGAGCCCTGACCCTTGGGGGGTGGTGGTGATGTTGGTTGAGAGGGTGGTGTGGGTGCGGAAGTGGATGATTGTGCCGCTGGCGGTGCTGTTGGCGAGGGTGGTATGGGCGTTAGCGTAGATGAGGTTGGTGCTGGGCTAGTTGATGGTGGTTAGTTGGTGGGTCAGCTGTTGTCGCTGTTGTCGTCGCCGGTGGTGTTGGTGCCTCTGATGTCGTGGACACTGATGGTGAGGGTGATGGTTGGTGAGCATGGCGAGGGTGATGTATGGGGCGTATGTGCTGTTGCCGGTGGTGTAGATGGTGAGGGTGTTGTCTGTGACCGTTGGGGCGTAACGTTTGTGGGCCAGACGTGGCGGTGGTGGCGAGGGTGCTGTAGATGGCGGGTGGTGTGGCCCGCGTCGCCTCCGGTGGTGGAGGTGCGATAGGTGCCGTCGTGGTGAGGGTGGTGTTGGCGACGGTGGGGTGCCGCGCGTGGTGTATTGGTTTTTGGTGGTGGAGCTGTTCTTGGTTTGTGGGTAGTCCCCGTCCGGCGGTGGTGATGTTGGTGGTGTCGATGTTCGTTGAGGCCGTTGGCGATGCCAGGGGTTCCTGGCCTCGCGCGGGGTGGTGCTGGCGTTGGTGAGTGCAGGTGGTGCCATGGGCGGCGTTGCCATTGACAGCCTGGCCGGGTGTTCTGGCAGTGATGCTGACGGTGTGGGTGCGGTGGCGGCAGTGTTGCGGTCGTGAGTTCATCGAGGTTTGTGTCTTTCCGGGTGTCGGTGACACTGATGGTGGGTCGGCGTAGGCGCTGCTGGTGGGTGTGGGTCCGGGTGCGGGAGGTCTTTGGGTTGTTTTGGGCGCTAAGGGCTGGCTTTCCTGCTGGTGCTGAGCATCGTCTTCTGGCGGAGGGTGCTGTCGCTGGTGGGGTGTCTGCTGGTGCTGCTGCAGGTTTCGGCTGTAGGTGTGGTTTAGGGTGCGGCGTTGGTGGGTGGAGCCGACGTTGGGTGGCGTGACTGGTGGGTGGCAGCGGTGGTGGGGGTGTCGGTTGTAGGTGAGGCTGCCGTCGTCGGTGTTTTGGTTGCTGCTGGTGATGGTGTTGCTGGTTGTGCAGTTGGTGGGGGGTGGGAAGGGGGACCCGTATCCAGGTGGTTTGTGAGGGTGTTGTGGCTATCGGTCGACGGTGTTGCTTTCGGTGGTGTTCTTGAGGGCGGTGCGGGTGTTGGCCGGGAGTGTTGTCGGCGATGCTCTGGTTGTTAGTGCCTGTGGTTCGTGGTCGTAGATGGTTAACCGGGCTTTGTCGCTGGTGAGGATGGTGCAAGTGGTGTCGGTGACTGTTCGGCTGGTGCCGTTGGTGGGGGCTGTGTGGTTGTTGTGTCAGGGGTCGGTGGCGTTGGTGACGGTGACGGTGGTGCATTGGGGGTTGGTGCCAGTGGTGGCGCTCCGATGGTGAGGGTGCCGGGGACGCTGGGTGCCTCCGCGTTGTTGGGTTTTCTCCTCGCCATTCCTGGCAGAGGGTGCCGCTGGTGTCGCTGGTGGTGAGGGTGGTCGATGTGGTGGTGTTGCTGCGGTTTTTTGTGCTGCTTGGGTGGTGGGGACCCCTGGTTGACGATGCTCCGGGTGATGTGAATGCGGTGGGCGTGACAGTGTGTGCTGTTGCTGTTTCTACCCTTGGTCGGGGGCCCGGTGGGTGGCGCTGGTGGCGTTTGTTCGCCAGTCGTGCTCGCGTTTTTGGTGATGCCGTCAGTTGGGGCGCCCCAGGTGTTACTCTGTGCCGGGGTCGTGGTGGTGGTGGTAGGGGTGTTGTAGGTGACGGCACCTCGGCACGTTGTTGGTGGGGTTGGTGGTGGTGTTGATATTGCTGTGGGTGTTCGCGGCGTTGGTGTTGCCGACGGTGAGGGTGTCACGGTGGTGGTTGGCGTGTCTCGTAGTGGTCTGATGGCGTGGGTGTTGTTGGTGTTGGTGCTGGGCGCCGCCTGCGTTTGGGTGGTTGGCGGTTTCGGGCGTGCCACTCGTGGCTGGTGTTTGCCGGCTTGTGGTCCTGGTGGTGCCGGTTGTCTCTGGTGTTGGGTTCTTTCCTTCGGCTGTCCTTGGGTCTGTAGTGGCAGGTCCTATATATCCTGAAACCCAGACCCCTTTGTACAGGAACTGTTTTCCCCCGGGGCTGAGATGGAGGCACACATCGATGACGTGAGCCTGGATAGTGACACCCAGGGAGATCATATCCTCCTCCTACAAGAGTTTTTCACTGTCTGTCAGGAAAACCATCTCCGCATCAACCTCGAGAAATGTGAGTTCATACTTGAGGAGATGGAATATCCAGGTTTTGATGTTGGGTATGGCTGATGGAAACCAGCCGCATCTAAGATGTAACCCCTGCAAGACATGCAGATATGTTACGACCCTAAGAAGGGTCTGCACGACGTGCGTAGTTTCAGTGGCGCCTGCATTTTTTACCGGCGCCATATCCACAAATTTACGTATTCATCAGCCTCCCTGAATGACCTTATAAAAAAGACCAATCCTTGGCGATGGACCGACAAGGAAGAGGCCTGTTTCCAGGAGTTGAAGAGGGAAATTTCCTCTACCAACTGCCTGGGGGTACCCCGCCCTAAGGGCGAGATCATACTCGTCACAGATGCCTGTGATGTAGGGGGGGGCGTTCCCTTATACCGGCAGGAGCTTAACCCCGCTGAGTTGTCTCACTGCCAGTCTCAAACTTCAGGTCTGAACCGCCATGGAAACCTGAAGCATGACTACCCTGCCAATGGATGGCGTCTCGTATCTCTTGGTCACTTGAACTGGAAGTGGAATCAAGCACAATCCAACTACAGTACCTACGTCCAGGAACTCCTGGCTGGGATGCTCGTGCTCTCCTCCCAGTCCCGTCTACTTGGTACTAACCCTATTTTCTGGCTTTGTGACCAGGAGGCAGTGAAAACGTTTCAGAAGGGTTCCCTTCCTGAAAAAGCGAAAGTAAAACAATGGTGGACCTACCTCAGTCAGTTCACGCTGACTGTCCAGCATATCTAGGGTATAAAGAACGAGGTGGCTGACTATATATCTCGTAACAACTTGGACGCCCTCCTAGGTGAGAGCTCGGAGGCGTTGGCGAAAGAGGCGTTTCAACGCGTTGACGTACAGCTGGACTTATCCATGCGCACTGCAGATGTACTTGAGGGCTGGAGTCTGAGAGACTACCATGCTGAGTACAAATGCATACTCAACTCCCTCAGTGATGGACTAGAGGCACACCTGATAGACGGACACGTTGGTATAAGGATAACGAATATCTGTACTATGAGGATCGTATAGTTGCGCCTGAGGCACGACTTGATGGTTGCCTACCGTGGGCCCATCTCAGCTCCGGGCACACAGGGTGAAACCGCTCTGTTGACCTTTTCAGGGAGCGTTTCTACTCCCAGCTAACCTCTGCTGACCTACGTGCTCGTATGCAATCCATAGTGGACTCCTCTGGCTGTCACGCCAGCAAACAGGGCAACTCACGTGACCGGGGACTGGTCTCCAGTCCGCCCATCACCTGCTGTGCTAATTCTCTGTTGTACGTCGATTTCATCGACGGTCTGCCTACGTTTGGCGGTGATGACAGCTGTTTGGTTGTCACCTGAGGCCTAACCCCCTTCACTCGTGCGTTCCCATGCAACAAAAAAATCACAGGGGAACAGGCTGTGAGCATTTTGGTCGAACAATGGTTCGAAAACCCCGGGCCACCTAAGGTGGTGCCCCCTGACGAGGACCTAAGTATCCGGGAGATGGGGTTGATACTCCGATCTGGCTGTATAAAGGCGGACATGGGTTCCCAGGTTGCCTCAGATAGCCCATAGCCGTCCCACAGGGTAAGGAATTTGCAGCCCTGTTTATAGTCATGACGTGCAATACCTGCATCCAGGTAGTAGCCATCGACTGGCATCTCATCGGCAGTCATCCCTTCGAGTTTGCCTGCCTCCTCCGGGTTGGCAGCGTTCTCTAGGTCGATGCGCTCGACCTCTCTATCAGAAAGACGCCACTCGTCCCGCGACAGTTCGTCAGGCAAGGGGTAATGTCTGAGCTGCTTAAATGCACACGGCAACTCCCCACCTAGGCGGTGGCTGCACCTCACATGGATCCTGGATCCATCTTTTTTCAAAATACGATAAGGCCAAAAGTAGGGGTCCTGCAGACAGTTGCGGGGCCACGTGGGCAAACGTGAATGGTGTACCAGTACAAGGTCCCCTACCTTGAAGCTGGCAGGACGTCGCGTGCGGTTACGCCTAGTCAACTCACGTTCTCGAACGTGTTTCAGGTTAGCTCTAGCCAGGTTAGCCATTCGATAACGTTGGACCGAAGGTCCCAATCAGGTACTCTTACAGCTCCTATGGCGTCGAATTTCTGTGCTGGCGCCTATCCTTTGAGAGAGACGGCAAAAGCCCTACCTACTAGAGGGGAGGGGTGGCCAAGTTTGCTAAGGGCATACAAAACGCCCGTTTTTGTAAGGGCCAAAACCTAACCCACTCCCCTGCCCACGAAGTAAAGCACGCGGGACAGGAGACACCACTACACTAGACACACTAATGCCAGCACCAGCCTGCGAAGGCAGGGTGAGCACGGGCGCACTCAGTCCCTGCCAGGCTTGCTGACCCTAACCCCTACACACGCTACCGGGTGGTCATGGCGAAGAACCCACGAGCCCTACTGGCCCCCCTGTCAAATTCCCAGAGAACACAACGCTACTAAGCGACTGTAGCCTAACAGGGACATCCCCACACGTTCTCCTGTCAGGGCTTGGAGGGAAGGAGTGCTCTGTTTGCTTGCACAGCGTGCATCAGGAAGAGGTCGGACTGTCCCTGCCACTCCTGGCTCAGGTACAGTTTGTTGATTGTGTGATCAGCGCCCTTTTTAGCTTGGGCGGAAAAATCCAAAAGTAGCCAAAGGCAGCTGCTGCTGCACCAAACACCCTGACCTCTCCCACCTGTAAAGCAAAGGCAGATGAGACTTGGTTAGCGGCTGAGGAACCTAGCCAGCCTCGAGGTATTATACGCTTCTTGGGCTGACCAATAACAAGTAAGCAAAAGTAAGTACTCCGCCCGTTCTCTTATGGAAAGTAGGGCAGAGCCCTGGGTAGCCTAAGCAAGAGTTCTACCGTGTGCACTGCGTGTGGCCTACATCCCTTTAATGCACCCCGTGTATGCAGGGAAAGGAGGCGATTGACAATACACTTTTTCCTACCATTAACCCACAAAAACCAATCATCGCGTGATTCAACCAGGAGGTGAGCTCCTCCTGGGCTTACCTTCCTTAATCACCACGCACCATGTGAATGCCGAAGGGAACACGAACGCAAAGCAACCCTATGCGTTTAAACAACTCTACGGCGAGTTGTAAACAACTCCAAACAATTAATGCATTGTGTGTCATGCATGCTCTTATTGCCATGTTTCCTGCAGGAGAAAGAGAGGGAATGGCTCACTGCATAGCGCAAAACAAGCCTAAGCGCTTTTAGCAACCCTATTGTAGCGCTACGGCAACACGAACACGAGCAAGCACTTTCCTTTCTGACCTGTGAAGAGAAGAAAAGAGTGGATTAGGACACAGGGAAAGCGCCACAACGTGTGAATGCGTAGATTAGGCACATCCATCGCGGGCACAGCGCATACACTAACTCTACGTGCCCGCTGCGTGCTCCATTCGTTTCACATACCTTTCATTTTTGTTTTGACCTGTGCAGAGGAAGGGAAGTGAACGCCCAAAACCCCAGACGAACGCAGCGGTGACAACCCTAGCGTTTTATCCAAACTACCAAGACTGACGCAATGCATGCGTGTGACATGACAATAACGTACCTGAGAGGTGGGTTGTCAACCTGCTCTGTTGTGTGGATTTCTGTTCAATACTTTTCCTAAAGTTTATAAACATTTTGATGCAACGGTGCAAAAATTTCTTTTGAAAGCTTTAAAAACCGAGCCTCGTACCTTCTTCTTCGCGAGCTGTTTACGCTTGCGCAACTCTTTTTGAGAGTCCGCTCCTGTTGCGCTTTTCTGCGACTTTAGATTTACACTTCGAAATGACAATTTCTAACATCCTTTCGTCGGTTTTTAGGAATTTGACTTCTTAAATCACTAACCCTTTCGCTAAACCACAGGATTCACTCCCTGTTGGCTCCATTTTCTATTTTTTTCGGCTCCTGGAGCTTTGCGCCCTAGATTGGGAGTATTGCTCCTCCCTGGCCCTTGGTCAGGATGTTTAGTAAAACACTGTTTACCGTCCGCATTAGAGCGTTCGACTGTACCATAGTGGGCAAGCATGTGTGATCTGAGGAGGGAGTCCTAGGTTCAAACGCCACTACCGCCAAACTTCTTCGAAACGTTTTCGCCGCACGCTGGCGCCTTTTGAGGAATGCCTGTAATAGGAAACTCTGGTAAAGGTATCTCTACCATCGTTCCCCATTGAACTGTAGTGATTTTCTGTTGGTTGGTAGTAATGAAGGCGACTTCCTGACAGAACTCGCAGAAGCGACCAGGAACGCGTGTGCGCGAGCACAGCAAAGTAAATATGATATCAAACAATGTAGGCTTTTGATTTTGTGATGATTTATTTTATTATTTATTGATTGCAAAACTATATGTTCATTTGTGCATAGGTGCATGGCCCTCCAGGGCAACCACCCGTCAGCCCTGCCGATGAAGTCAGACGGGTGGTGGACAGAAACGGACATGCTCCAGATCAAGAACAAGATGTGTTAGTGCTTGTATGGAGGTCATCGGGGTTCAGGGAGCTGGAGGGGACGTTTACGGCGACTTATGCAAATTGAAGTGGAGTTTTGAAAATACGAGTTATGGATATGATTTTGGAAGGTGAGACAGAGTTACGGTTGAAAGCAAGGACAAAGTTTGAAAAGTATGATAAGTACTCAAGGTCGGAAACCAACAGATTTGGGATTGTCAAATCCGAAGATCAGAATATGAGCCCAACAAAGACTACGCGTCAGCGTAGTCATAACATGGTAGCAGAGGTGTAATTTGGCCTTCCTGCGCAGGTGACGATGGCGGAAAGTACATACGAGAGGATGGAGAGATATCGCTGCGAGAGAGACGATCTGCAAGCAGCGCTGAAGGATCAGACGAAGACGGAAGAGCGATTACGACAAGAGCGCGACGATCACAAGCAGACAGAAGAGCGCCTACGGCAAGAGCGAGATCAGTGGAAGGAGAAGTATGAGACCCTAATCAAGGACTGTCGCGAAGGCCGCACCCCACGACTACGAGACAAGAGGAGAACCCATCGTGGCCGTCGACACAACGCAAAATTTGGGAAGCGATCAACATCAGCGCCAGCGTGAGTGGGAGTCATCAAGCTGAGGCCTTGACGGACGACGAGATGTACTTGCTGGTGGACGCGCAGGTGCAGAGAGCGCTGCAGTATGTTGCCCTGTTCCACAATGCTCGCAGTGAGACCTGGGGTATTGGCGCTGGGGGTACGAAGGAGCAGCTGGTGTGAGAGCGAGCTTGCCACTACCTGTGACAAGCGCTTGGCCGTGGCCACGTGAGCGACACAAGGCGCCTGTGGTCAAGAGCGAGTATGGCTGTATGGGAGTTGAGCGGTGGACGCCTACATGCAGCGTGGCCGGTGTCTTTGAGGTGCAGTGCCTCAAGTGAGCCCTGCTGGAGTATTATTGAGATAGCGAGCGCAGCTGCAATGGCCCTGTGCTTGGCGGCGATGAGTACGCGCATGGACATCGCCAACAGCGCCAAGAGGAGATGCAGTCCACGTGCCTGGACCTGTGACATCGTGAACAAATTTTTGTGGTTGCTAAGTTGCTTTTGTTTGGGAAATTTATTATAAATTTTATTTCCATTCTCTGAGTGGGTGGAGCCCAGTGACAACTTGTGAGCTGAGCCCGAGTGCTGATATATGTCTTACTGAACATAGAGAAGAAGAGTAAGCACTTCTCTGTGAAGGGAGTGCCAATATGTACAGGATCGTTTTGTTTTCTTTTTTTGATTGCTCTTGTTGATGTTGGCTCCAGGATGTACTGACTCCCGTCTGAAGGGAGTGCAGCAGTTTTCTTATTTGTACCAGCCACTCCTCTAAGGGTCGTGGCAGGTAAAATGTGAAGGGAGTGTAATAGGAAACTCTGGTAAAGGTATCTCTACCATCGTTCCCCATTGAACTGTAGTGATTTTCTGTTGGTTGGTAGTAATGAAGGCGACTTCCTGACAGAACTCGCCGAAGCGACCAGGAACGCGTGTGCGCGAGCACAGCAAAGTAAATATGATATCAAACAATGTAGGCTTTTGATTTTGTGATGATTTATTTTATTATTTATTGATTGCAAAACTATATGTTCATTTGTGCATAGGTGCATGGCCCTCCAGGGCAACCACCCGTCAGCCCTGCCGATGAAGTCAGACGGGTGGTGGACAGAAACGGACATGCTCCAGATCAGGAACAAGATGTGTTAGTGCTTGTATGGAGGTCATCGGGGTTCAGGGAGCTGGAGGGGACGTTTACGGCGACTTATGCAAAATGAAGTGGAGTTTTGAAAATACGAGTTATGGATATGATTTTTGAAGGTGAGACAGAGTTACGGTTGAAAGCAAGGACAAAGTTTGAAAAGTATGATAAGTACTCAAGGTCGGAAACCAACAGATTTGGGATTGTCAAATCCGAAGATCAGAATATGAGCCCAACAAAGACTACGCGTCAGCGTAGTCATAACAATGCCCCATCAAAGGCACATCATTCACGGTACCCTACACTGCTTTTCAAGGTTACCTACAGTGGGATAGGCTTCTTTGAGCTGGTGGGGATTCATTTGGCTGGTTGAATACATTTTCTGAGAGAACGTTTGGGAAAATTGAGCCTTTTCCCTTGGTCCTACTAGCTTGATCAACTAGTACTCCAGGGGGGAGTAGAAAAAAGTCACTGCCATTTCTTTCTTGGGGGACCTGATCCAGGTGAGCACCCCCCACAAGCCTTTTGTTAATGATGAGACTAACTTAAACATTTTTGTCTTTCTCTTGAAGTTGAAACTACACTTTCTCAAGGTAACTAGGGTTATAACCCTAGCCCCCCATGAAGTTCACCCCTACCACTCAACTGAACGGAGGTATCTTCCTTCGTGGGGGTAATACAGAAAGGAAGTAGGCACCTCATGCCTAAGGCCTTGCAGGTTAAGCCTAGTAGTCCCGCACCTCAAGACCCTTCTACTCAATTGATTCTACCACTTATTGTGGTTCCACGTTTTGACTGTTTCTGAATTCAGTTGCTTGGCCTTGCTGGCCAAGCCATATCCTGTGTCTGGCCTACCTTCTATGCCCCAGATTCCTAACCAACTCCATTTCATCCAAAAGAGTGCACATGAAGTGCTTGGTGCTATCTTCGAGGCCTGAGGTCTGCCAGTCTTCATTTTAAATCATCTTTTTTGTTTATAAACCATTGCAGCCGTGTATGTAGATTTACATATGTCTATCTGCAGCCCCTCTTTGTTACACATGTTTTGATTGTGGAAGCACCTCTCCTGATTTGATTGATCCGGTGCCCGGACTTGCTCTACATTACCTTTATGTGGACTTCATTTTGTTTTGTGGAAAATCAGCAAGGGTTCTGAAAAACATATACAAGGAACAAGCACAAGTGTGAGCAAACCAGAAACCTTTTCTTCTTCTGATGGCTGGTGGAGGATGGGGACTGGGCCACAGGCTCCCTCGAAACGCCAACGGCCACGAGTGGGGAGAAGTCTTCTTCTGCAGCGCAGGCCTGCGCCCCGACACAATCGACAGGGTCATGGCGGCATGGCTGACATGGAGAGAGATCCCCGGCCCCGAGTGGCTACGACCTGTTGTCGCACAGGCTCATCAGCCATCTGTCCCCCCACCACAACCGGGCAAGTATGGAAATGCGGCCAAGGCCTGGGCAGCCAAAAGCGTTGAAGCCCTGCCACACTACGGTTCCAGCTCCAGCATCCCCAGCCGACCGGGCGAGTCCGACCCCAGTGCAATCCCTTGTCGAGACCAGTACCCTCGATACCCCAGCTGATCCAGTGTGTCTTTCCGGACCCAGCCAAGGCCGCGGAGCAAAGCTGGGGCCACGGGTTCCCTCAAACCATCACGGGCGGACCCATCGAGCCCCTGGCAGGGACGTGCGGCCAAACCAGCGGCACATCCCTACCCGCAAACACCACAACATCGCCGGGGCGCCACCAGCGGGACACCACAGGGCGCGACGGCCGGGGACCGAGGCAATCCCGCACCTCCCACCGAGGGGGAGAACCTCCGGCCTGAAGAACCGCCGAGCACCACAAACCTACAACCAGCGGCCGCCCCAAGCCCCGCAAGACGCCAAACCCTACGCGACCCGGCACTGACCAGCGAGCGGCATCACCCCATGACTCCAACGCGGACGGGCCCCGAGACTTGCTCGAACCATGACCCCCCGGCACAACCGACCACACCTGAAACGCCCATCAACCAACAAGCCACGAGTCCAGCCTCAGCCCCGGCGCCGGCGCGTGCCCCGCACGCCAATTCACCAACAAAGGGGCAACGCCACGGGCCCCACCCCGCAGCACCACAGCTACAAGGGTCAACACTGGCTCAAACTCTGAGAGGGGCAAACGGCCAGGCGACCATGGCGTAACCGACTGCCGCGCAGACCGCAGACAGGACGCAGGGCGTCACCAGCACAGCTGACAGCATGCCACCGGGACCACGTGGCCCGGAGGCCCAGCCAGAGGCAAAGGCTCGGGGCGACACAGGTGCACTGCCCACGCGACCGACCAGCCAAAAACAGGAAGTCCCCACAAGGAACAGTGGGGCCGGACCCCAGGAGACAGAAGGCAACAGCCGCGGAAGACCAGACGTGCGGCACACCAGGCTACTGGCCGCCATGTCCATGCAGGACACAGATAGATGTGACAGAGATCTGATACACTCGAACAGGTACGAGGAGCTGAACTCGAGGGGGTTCGGGATGGGACTGCCGGGGACCATGCAGGTCTATATTTGTCAGCAAGACAGGGGTACGGGGAGACCCCGGGACCGTCAGCAGCCAACCTCCGGGGCACACACACAGGAACCCACTGGCAACGCCAACCCACCACCACCCGCAACCATTGACCCAGGCCCCGAAACCCAGGCACCGTCCGTGGCCCCCCCAGGAAGGGCGGACACAGCAGAGAGGGCACCCTGCCCGCAGACCACGCACAGGCCGGAAGCAGAGACATGCGCCGACCAGGCAACAGGGGACACCGGACGCACAGATGCAGGGGGACAGGGGACCACATGCACAACCGACGATCCCCCGGCCGTACTGCACGAGGAACGGGCCGAGGGAACCGCTGAAGGCGCCCACCCGCCACAACCCACAGCCGCGGAAGAAAGTGTACACCCTGTTACGGCCATGAGCCCGGGGCGAGTGCAGACACACAAGAAAACCATCGCCTGGAGCCCCAGAGACAGAGGACATCCTGGCGTCCATCTTCAACAAAGTCTGACCGACGGCGGACCAAGAACTGCAAACGGACGAGCACATCCAGAGCTATGAGTCTTTCGCCACCTTCATGGCGTCCTCCACCACGGGCCCGGCAACCACATCCGCGCTGCGCCACGCGGCAC
This sequence comes from Eutreptiella sp. 'Long Island Sound 2002', assembly GCA_964036045.1. Classification (NCBI taxonomy): domain Eukaryota; phylum Euglenozoa; class Euglenophyceae; order Eutreptiales; family Eutreptiaceae; genus Eutreptiella; species Eutreptiella sp. 'Long Island Sound 2002'. The sequence goes on along the minus strand of OZ038384.1, from coordinate 19,145,610 downwards.
ACAACAGGGAGCCCACCTGCCCTGCGTGGGTTCCTGCCTCCGCGTTCCACAAGGCGCATCTTCGCCGCAACTATGCCACCTTGGGATCAGCGGCAGCAACCCACGCAACCACCGCGGGGAACGGTCATGCAGATTGACAGCCAGAGGAGGTGACCAGTCAACGCCCACACGCACAGGACGCACCCGCCCATGGGCTCCGGGCGCCGGCAGCAGCCCGGAGCGTTGGTGGACCGGTACATTGGGTAGCCCCACGAGTGACCCGACCATGGGGACAGGAGAGCCTGGACTATGCACAATCCGAAGGGGACGCCCAGCGCCCCACCGCGGAGGCGGACTCTGCAGCGGCCCTTGACCTTGACCTGTGGCTTCCACAGATCTCCGACGTGGAGTAGCCCACCATCCAGGTCCGGACTCGGTGGGTTGTCATGGCCTTACACCACATCAGGAACGGCACCCCCACCATGGCGGAGGTCATTTTTAACCACCGTGAAGGGCAACACTCCCCGCCCCCCCCCATGGAACACCCCGGCCAGTGGCGTTATGTGGCCACCCGCCTCATCTCCTTCATTAAGGCCTATCCCCCAGCTGACTTAAACCGATTGCATTGGCGGTGGCACCACAGAGCGGCCCTCCGCATCCGAGAGGCCCTGATCCGACACAACATGTGGACGATCCGGACCCCACTTCCCCGAGGGCCACCCACCCCAGACAGAGCCACGGGGCACCAACGCCAACGGTCCCCGACGGCCCAGGGGCCCCTGTAATAAGTTGGGGCATTGGGACCTCTCAAAAGCTTTCTGGAGGATCTGTACTAGACCTCTCAGGGCTTCAAGATCCTCGACCACTAGGATATTTGCTCATATTTGGCTTATATTCCAAGCCAAAAGCTTACTGCTAGAGTCTACTGCTTTTAGGTACACTACACAGGGCAGAGATCTAGGAAGCATTAGTAGCCATACATGAATAATCACATTCCACATGTTTACAATGTGATTTAGTCATGTTTAGCACTTTAGAAGGTTCTGATGTATTAGAAGCTATTTTGAAGCTATTTCGAAGCTTCAGATGGCCTGTCGAGACTGTCGCCGTTTTTTGCCGCCGACAGTGATTTACCTAATGTTGACAGTACCTGTGACTCAACAGACTACTCAATATAGGTTTTATTGCCTTTTTAAGGAACATGTATTGTTATAGCAATTTTCTTGTTATTTAGGCCTGTGAAGCCGTATTACTGGACCAGCCAGTTGGTGCAGCTCAGTGTTCGTTCATGACTTCGTCTTCTTGCTGTTGCCTACTTTGTGCTTGCCAAGGGAATCAATTGGAATGGAGAAATTCATTTCAAACAAACTCATTTTAAAGTGCAAGACAAGGACAAAAGGGTTTTACGTGCATCCTTAGTACAAGCACAATACAGTCCAGTAATCTGAAGTTCCAGCAGGACGACCACAAAGAGGACGACGAGCATCAGCTGGGCCAGCGTAGGCTGTTCAAGTAAAGTGAGTTCCTTGCTTGAATTTATCAAAACGTTTAAGAAACTTTGAGGTCTTGAAGGTATACTTTCATCTATGGTCAGAGAACCCTGAAATAGATTCAAAAACTCGAAGAGCGTAGCGTGAAGCGACCTTTACGCAATTACGACGACGCCAGAGGCTTCAGAAGAGTCCGAAAAAGGCGTCCAGAAGATTCATTCCTATGAGTTTAGTGAAGATTTTGAAGGATTTTAGGTTGGAAACAAATTTCAAGAACTTTGTGAACTTGAACAACACAAAGCGCCTTCACAGAGCTTCAGCGACAACGAGGACGACTTCTACGACGACGACGTGCTGGAAGAGCGCTGCGACAAGGTTTCAGAGGTCCCCTTCAGGCGCTCTGAGGTCAGGGGCCATTGATTGTAGTGATTTTGTTTGCCATACTTTGCACACTTGTTGGGTTGCTTCTCATAGCTTTGCTTCTCCTTGCTTACGGTCCTACAAGTGACCCTATGTCAAGGGAAAGGACTAACGCGACGGTCCGTGACTATAAATCCCCAGCCCAGTCACTGTGTACCCTCATGAAAGTCCAAAAGCTTTGAACTCTTTCACATTTCTTCTCATTCATTGGTGTATCAAAAGGCCGAAAATGTCGAAAATGCCCTACACAATTTCACGCGTATCTTGGCGCCATTGCGTCGAATCACGTCGACGAAAGCGGTATGGTAAAGTAGAGAACCTGGCTTCAAAATGCGACGGCCACTTTGTCTCAACTTCCCAAGAGTTTTTTTCTGTGATTTGTCTAAGATAACCGGTGAATCCCTTTTTGTCCAACCTTCAAAAAACCTCAAAAATGACTTTCGGTGTTTTACGCACCTCTTCGCGCCACTGCGCTGTAAAAATTTGAATCAAGCATTTTTCAGAAATGGACAGTCGTACGCTTCTATGCTGCACTCCATTTCAATGAAATTGCTTTTCCAGCGTTTCTTTGCATCCCCAACAAAGTCACCCATGACCCACACCACATAAACCCCTCAAAACCGCCTTTCATGCTTCTCTCATATCTCCCAGAGAAAAAAGGTCTGAGGATTGATATGATGTTTCTAAACAACACTGATGTATGTACTTTTGAACACCGAGTCACTTTCATTTTCCAAACTTGAGAATGGCTATGGTGAAAATGCAACAAGTTACCACACAAACCGCTTGGTCAAAAAACATGGAAAATGGTTTCGGAGGTTTAATCTTTCTCTCGGACCAGGGTGATTTCGAACCTGAATCAAGGTGTTTTACAAACACTGGGGCATAGAAATTTGGAAACATGTTTACTTCCACCTTCTGGGGTCAAGAATCAATTTTTCCCATGGTGGTCAACTTAGTGCATGGAGGCATATTTAGAAATTTTTCGGTCATGATGCTACAAGCAAAAGACCCTTCTCAGAGCCTATGGTGCTTTGAGCAGTCCTCCAAAGCTGTTTTGGAAAGATAATGGTGTCTAGTGTGCAGATATACAATCCTTGGACTTTATTAAAAATGGGATGACAGTGCAACATTTTTATTTCGAGATGGTTTTTTGATGGTGTTTCAGCATTGTTTACAAGTGAGATTCATGTCTCTCCCCTGAACTTCGATTTCTCTGAGCCTCTGATGAGTTGGGGCAATATCAAATATGTTTTGAAGACCTCGTGACATGCTGTACACAATGCATACAAATGTTCCCTGACATCTGAACAATATAGTACAGAAAATGGTGCAGAAATTGGCCTTTTCAAGAAAACACAAGTTTTGTACATCATTGTTTTGCTAAGTCATTCGCGAATCTTTGGTCCTCTAATCTTGAATCGTTGTATGATATTGCAGCTTGGGATCGTTTGCATCAGTTTTGATTCATTCGGACTAGGCGTAGCCTAGGTAGAAAGGTAGATACCTCAGAATTACTTAGACGCACAGTGAGTAGTGAAACATTTTGTTGTCCTTTTCGGCCCCTAAACAAACTGGGCCACAACCATTAACAGACCGCTTACGACCGCCACATTCACCGTCATATCCGCTTGGAGACTCCTCTGAACCTAGGGCCCTGATCACAGGGTACCCGATGGTGCCCGAGGCCCACGAGTTGGACATTGCCCCGGTAGCCGCGCAGACGGAGTTTGGGCCGTGCGGTGAAATGGGGCACCGAGGATAAGGGTGGAGAAAGACGGGTGTGAGCGGAAGGCGGAAAAGAAGACTCATGCAGGAGCACCAAAGTGAAACATTAAAAAACCGCACTCGACCAAACCATTGGCATTGACCTCTCTCTGGGCCTTTGTTACCATTCTTCAATGAGGGAGGTTGGTGGTGGTACATGGCCGCGCAAGAAGGTTGCAATACTTACCTACTCTTACTTACTGTAGCTAGCTAGCTAGCTGGCTAACTAGTGTAGGAAGCTGTGTCTACTCCATCATTCATTGTTTCACTTGAGCCGACATAGTTCGATGTAGTTCTGAGCACGGTCCGTGCCCTATCTTGGGTTGCTGAGACTCTGCATACACTACATGGTTTCTGGCCTCTGTCTGCCACTCATGCGTGTGCTGAGACCCTTTCCAGAAGCCTGGATTTGTCACGGTATTTGATTTGAGCACAATTGCATTTGAGGTAGCAAGTGATTCGTCCTCATTTCACTCTATAATGCATCTCATCCTTCACTGCATGGCCGTCAAGGCAAGCGTTTGACTAGTGACGTATTCTACTCTCCATTCGGACTACATTTCACTTATTTGGTTTGGTGAGGTCACTGATTTCATTGCATTTCTCTTTGCACATGTTACATTTCATACTTATTACATTACTTACTTATTGCAAGGGTTTGTACATAACGCTCAACATGCAATATGGTCCGCAATTGATCTGCCCTATGTAGTTCTATGAGCACCTTTTGCTCAATAGACCCCAAGTTTTGGATTGCAGCGACAAACAATCAATTCATATCCCCTCAACTTTTGTTGATTCACTGCAAGTTGTGGGGAATGAATCTCTTTTCCAACGCTCGCGATCATTGACCTAGGTCATTTGGTCTAAAGAGCTAGTTTATCCTCACATTTGCTGCCGAACCACTTCGGGTACGTCCCGCTTCGTTAACATTTGCTAGATCGCCTGGTACAGCCTCAATTACCGGGTTGGAGAGTGCTTAATTGAGTGTCCACACTCTACAACATTACATTTTCTGTACCCCCGACCAGACCATCAGACGCATGACAGACCTAATCGGATTTCTCACACACTCCCTCCCTCATCACACTACACATACAACCCACACACAAACACATACTATGAACCATTTGACTATTCCATGATTTCATTTGGATATCACACTCTGCCGAATTGCTGTAGTACCACATCCATCAAAGCTTTCCCTACAAGCGAATATTTAAGTCATTTCCTTCGTGTAGATAGTCAGTGTCCACTTACAAGAGCCGGCATTGGTCTCGGCCTGCCAGATTGTTGTTGTGTAACACAAGTGAACAGGTTTAAGCTTGGTCACTTAGGCTGTGACTTGGCTAATGCATTCCGCGATGTCTTAGTGAAGAGCCCTACGCCGGTAGCCACCGGGACCAGCGGTGCACTACGGTAGGCTCATTGAAAAGGATTATCGAAAGGTACCGAAAGCCTACAGTATTGGGCTTCTACCCTCGCGTGGGTGGATAAGTACTTTCCCTGCAGTGGGATAGACCCCTTCTCTTGCCGTAGAGAGAGATGACGGAGTTAAGCTCCACGAAGGTGGCCTGACTCCTGATCTTCAGATGAGCGGACTTCATCCTTCATGTAGGAAGACAGGCCTCCGCACGGATGGCTTTGTGCAACCATTTGCTGGGCAAGGGGCTTGCTGTAATTGGTCTTCCTGTAAGGTACAGAACCCACTTTAACTACGATACCATTTTTCGGAGAGTTACTACTTCTAATTGTCTGGGACAACCTGACAATGATACATTTCGCGTATGACGCAGTGGTGACCCTCCAGTCTTGTAGGATATCTGTTGGCTCGCACTAGGGCTGAACGGCGTTCCAGGAGAGATCCGACCTTTCCAACCTTTGCCTTTACTACTTACCCACTTCGTTTCCAACCAACCCCAGGGGTTCGACCCACCCCTACCCGTGAACCCAACCCCTGCATTCACATACAATTCATCGGCTTTTGTCATCTTTAGCACTTGCCACAACCAATACATCTTCTCTCTCTGAAACACATGATGAACGCACTTCTGCATCTTCACTTCTTCGTGGAAACATTTTGCTTTGGTATTTTAAGTCATTTAGGACATGTCTACACAAATCAGTCTTCCTGCTAGCTACATATTTCATTAGATTCTTGTGAGCTATGTCCTACTGAGGATCATGGTACATAATGCTGTATGTAGGCCAAAGGGATCACGATGCATATTGCTTTATGCCATGATAGAATATTGATTCTTTTGTACATGACCTCTAGGCATGATAGGTAACTGACGTTTCAGCTTTGTTTTAGAGATAGCCCGAAAGTATGAGTAAAAGGTTGGTAATGACGGACTATATCTTTCAACAATTTTTTGGTTGAAGTATTAGTATACATCCCCGTACCCCCAGACGGATCAATTTCCATGGCTGGGATAAGAAACAGCAGATCCAGGTTGGATGAGTTGATCCCCTCATTGTGACTGCCACCCCACCCACACACTTTGAGTTATCCCCACCCGCTAAACTAATCAACAGTTAGTCATCACTGATGCTGCCTCGCTTTCTCTGTCCATGTATTGCAGGCCAAGAAACCCATTGCATCAAATAGGTATCACAATGCATCCATTGCATTAGGTGGCCACATGTAACGCGTCCATTGAGCAAGGTGGTATATCCTCTCTTTGGATGACGAAGACAGGTCTGCTCAATAGACAGATTCGGCAGAGCTTGAACTTCCGTTTTAAGCATACAGGTCGCATTTCATTCTCAATTGGTATCGATTTTCCATATAGCTCATTGTAATCTATACGTCTACATCCCAATGCATTACATTTACCCTGAATTTTTGCATCAAGATTTAGGTTCTCATTGTTCATACTTTGTATGCTAGCGTTTTGCTTAGTGTTTCTCATGTTTCATTTTGGAGCCCTACCTTACGTACGCAAGACATAGGAACTTTGCCCTCTTAGGTAGAGATATATCTTTACCTCTAGGAAGGGGGTAGTAAGACACTACATTTGACACTCAGAACGTTCAATATGAGCGTTCATTATGCCCATACCCCTCCTTATGTTGGTTTTTCAGCTTGTCATGAACATTCTTAGCGAATGTGTATGAAGCTTAGCAAGGGGGTGTAATAAGCTGGGGCATTGGGGCCTCTCAGAGGCTTTCTGGAAGATCTGTACTAGACCTGTCCTAGCTTCAAGATCCTAGAACACTAGGATATTTGCTCATATTTGGCTTATATTCGTAGCCTAAAGCTTACTGCTAGAGTCTACTGCTTTTAGGTACACTACACAGAGCAGAGACCTAGGAAGCATTAGTAGCCATACATGAATAATCACATTCCATATGTTTATAATATGATTGAATGATGTTTTATAGCATCTTAGAGGGTTCTAATGTATTAGAAGCTATTTTGAAGCTATGTCGAAGCTTCAGATGGCCTGTTGAGACTGTCGCCTTCTTTTGCCGCGGACAGTGATTTAAGTAATGTTGACAGTGCCTGTGACTCAATAGACTACTCAGACAGTTGCTAAAATATAGGTTTTATTCCCTTTTTAATGAAAATTTATTGTTGGATCAATTTTCTTGTTATTTAGGCCTGTGAACCCGTATTACTGGACCTGCCAGTTGGTGCAGCTCAATGTTTGGTCACGACTTTGTCTTCTCGCTGTTGCCTACTTTGTGCTTGCCAAGGCAATCAATTGGAATGGAGAAATTCAATTAAAACGAATTGATTTTAAAGTGCAAGAGAAGGACAAAAGGGTTTTATGTGCACCCTAAATACAAGCACAATACAGCCCCCGAGGCAAGTGGCACGCACTACCCACTCGCAGAGCCCACACAGACGACCCACCGCAGTGGCGCCCCCATGTGATCTACAACGGAGCCCACTGCGGCTGTTCGCCCACCCCCGGCCGGACAACGACGACCAACACGCCCCTGAATGGAGCGACCGGGCAACACTCCCCTCGGATACCGCAGCCGCCGCGGGGGACCAGGAGGTTATCCAGTGCCCGATACCAGAGCCGCATGCCGCCCTGAGCGGGAAGACGGGTGACCTTCCAAGCTGACGACAACAACAGCGCAACCCAGCCAGGCGGGGGACACCGCGGGCCAATGTCAGCCACGGCCAAACCCCAACGAGAGACAAAAAGGCCCCGAGCGAACCGCACCCCAATCCCCACCATACTCCCATCCACCAAACGGGCACGCTTGGCCGCGCTCGGCGCACACACCGATACCGCAGGAGCCACGGCGTCCGGCTCCTCCACCGCTTCCTCCCACGCGAGGACAAACACCACCACACCGAGGGCACACGAACCATCAGCGGCCCCACGCAGGGCAATACCGATATCAGCGCCGGCGGTGCACCCCTCACTTAACCGAAACCCCATAGCAGCCCCACGAGCACTGACCGGGAGGTCCGCACGCGCCACCACACACACCGGAGTACGCGGCACGAGGGACCCAGGACTACGAGCAAAGGGCCATGGAAGCCAACGTGGCTACGGCACCACCAAAGGTGGCCGACCAGGCACCGCCGGGAGACCCCGACGCTGCACAAGCCGCAGCCCCCACCCGGGCTACGATACAGGCACAGTCCCCCGAATCTAGGTTGCACACACACAATGACCCCAGCAACACGGCGTTCAACACCAATGAGAACATGACGTAAAGCCGAGGGTCGGGGACGTCTGGGACCACCCCGCCCCCTGCCGCGCAGCCCAGCCCAGCACCCTCGCGGCCGGGGCCCAACGCGGAAAATGTGCACACAGAGCCTGACGATGACACGTCAGGGGACAATCCCTCACCCGGCATCCTTGCGGCCCGGTACAGGGAAATCATGCCCCCCCCACCCCCCAGACCACCAAACTTAGAGGGACCACCTCAGCCTTGAGGAACTGCGAAGGGCATACGACGACTACCACAGACCGCCCTCACTGAACCTGATAGATGCCCTCTGAATGTATCTCCAGGGCGTCCGCGGCGACTGGCGCATCGAAGAGGCCCTCCTCCCACACGAGGCCACCAATCTCTGTTTGCGGCAGCTCCAGGCGCTCCTCACCCTAGGAGAACGTACCCCGGACTTCACTCATTCCTCCTGCGCCGCGCGTGCCACAGCTAAAAAACAGAAGGACAAACGTACGCTATCGCCAATAGTCAATGATTTACTAAAATCAACGCCAAATCCATTAAAAAACCGGCAAAAAACTCTACACAAAACCACTCCTCAGTCCGCATTTCACACAAATTACAAATCTCAGAACAACCTCCAACAATGTCCTTAGAGAATATTGAATCCCATCCAGATCTCGCAATTATGGAAATTCTCTCCCACCAAAACAGCAGCCCCCTTGCCGCTAAAGCCTTGACACAAAAAGATGAACTAAAACCTTATATTTTCAAAGTCTGACATGGTCATGCACATGATATAAAGCATGGTTCCCACCCTCCCGACTTGTTCTGCTCGTTTCTCGCAAAAGGTAATATATTTTAGGACATAGTTTTTTGCCCATGTATGTAAACACATATGACAACAAACATCCAAACTTTGGGCTCACCCAACCTCCTCGGATCACAACCCTGAGACACAAGCTTGCAGCTGCCGATGCCTTAAACATCGTCAAACATTCCCCCACCAAAAGATTCGTTGCAACCCCTTCACATTCAAACAATCAATACTTCAAAGAACTATCTCTCACCGCACAATGCACCACTTTTTATGACATGTTGAGATTGACAAAGAACGAAAACAGGAAAATCCAAGGTGAATTGTTCATCCAAGCTCTTTATCCAAACTGCACCACCGCAAGCGTTCACTATTGGGATTTTCGAACTTGCATCCAGAATTGCCTTGAGTTCGCCACCGAATTCAAAGTCATCACCAACGGCACCCACTTTGCCATGTCCACCACAAAGAACGACTCACACTAGACATGGCACCCAACAAGCGCCCCTTCGCGTACAACATTTTGGTAATTTCCACCGACTCATCATCAATGTATCAATGTAACTCCTCACCAGAACAACCATTAGTTTACCTGCAAAGCCCATCCGGTGAAACATCATTAGATGAGTCACTCAGGATTGTGGGATCAGCCAGGGGAAAGGACTTGGTAGGACACATCCGAGTAGACGTAAACACGGAACTCTCGGACCCAGACTCTCTTTGGAGAAAAGTTTCATATGAGCTGATAAAGCCGTCATGGGGAATGACGTAGAAGTTAATTCCACCACATGCTTGATTGATAGAGGAAATATAAATAGCAGGGCTTCCCCAGCCCCAAAACCTTCAAACGCTGGCACATTGTAGCACCACGTGACAAAGTCTACGAGTAGACAAAAATGCTCCAAAGCACCCACTCCCTCACAAACGCCTCCCGCCCAGTTTTGGTGTTTCCTATCCTTCCAGACCTAAGCACCACTTTTGCATTTCATACCAAGGAACGGGGAGAAGAAAATGAAACTTTGTATGAACTCATTGATAAATTGCCGAAATTGCCCTTGATGTCCGAGTGCGTGCTCTTTGTCATACCTAGAACCATTTACAGCCTTGCGGTTGTGCTTAACCCAGACGCCGTGCCCCAAACCGGAGTCCCATGGGACCGCCATGCGTTGGACCTGCTCGATGCAAGAGGATATGGTTTCTGGAAAGCAGTGGGACTCAAATTCCCAACCACACAACGCAATACCCGGGATGTTGCGTACAACCAAACCATGAGTGCAGCAAGCATCAAGGCCAAGGCGAAACGGACCCAAATCTGACGTACGTTTCAGCGCCCCACCACACCACTTTTCTCGACATAAAGTCGGCAGCCGCCCTCTTCGGTGTCTCAGTAGCATCCAACCTTTTGCGGGCAACGCACAACTTGCATGCTGGCACCCTTTTGAAATATAATACAAACTACCGGAATCGGCAATCGTCATCCACCAAGAAACAATCACAGGAGTGGCGTTCCAACATACCACGCCCAACCTCATGCGAAAGATTTCCTGATCAACCCCCTCGTACCAAGTGCAATGGAGCGATGGAAAGCAATCCTTACCAAAGGCAAAGGGTATGGAACCGAAAAAGAGCTCCAACTATCAAGAAGGTCCCTCACCCTTCCCCTCATGTCCAAAAGCGAACGGACCCCGTCGGGTCAACTTGCAACAGCGGTAAATTTTGTTACTTCGCGCTTTTCTCCTTATTAACGATTACGAAACTCCAGGCAATGGGGCGTGAATGCCCCAAAAAGCTTCTCTGCCCAAGAATATGTGAAACACAATGCCAACAACTCCGGCACCGTGATCACTCACCCGTCCACAAGGAACTTCCCAAAGCACCCCGACAACCCAAAGCGAACACTTTTCGCACCAAATTCCACATATCATGCTGGTTTATTCTGAATCGCAAGAACAGGAGAAGTTCCATCATAAAAGCCCTCTCATTCGTATGCCTTCCTGCGCAAAGCAAGCGACCTGCGGAATGTGACTCTTCAAACTGCTCTCCTATCCGATGCTTGTTGACCGACCTAAATCGTCCGGTCCGCGTCGTGAGCACGCCAACGCCGTCCTCCGTAGGCGCGTTCATCCACAAAACACTCAACATTCTCATAACTACTTCCAACACAATTACAGAAGAGCCCCTGAAGGTGAATAATGCAGACATGACACTCCCATGTTGTTTCGCCATATCTTCCCCTTGCCTTTTGTCAACCCACCTGACCCCTTTCTAATGTATGTTCAGCCGTCAATCTGTAACGCGCAAGAAGCAAAGCCGGCGCATCCATCGTGTCGAATGCACGTACTTACCCACTGCCCAGACACACCGTTCGAAATCGCACAAATTTTCCCACGAAAACACGAATCGAGATGCGTTAGAATGCAAGACACATCATGCATCGCTGAACGGTTATAAGCTTCGGGTCCTGCAGATGTGCCCTTCAACGCAGTCCTTCATGCACCAAACTACCAAGCAAAAGAACAACCAACACAAAGTGGTACCAACATTACACCAGGCAAGATTGACCTTCTCTTCACAGGAGGTCCGGCCACAATGCCATAAAATCCCGTCACCCCACCACAAAAAACTCACAATGTGGGTCTCACACAAACACAACTCAAATCTCCCCACCATACGACATCGACAAAGACTCCATTTACAAACCACCTCTCAACCTCCGTTGCTGTCCTCCATGATTCCCCCACTCCCCACACCAGGCCCTTACATTGAAGGCGTTCCGCCACAAATGAGCATAATGCAAAACCAAAAGAAACGTACACTTGCCCCTTCCGCCAGCGCGTCCAGCAGTTCCATCCCACAGCAAGACTGAGGCTCTTTCCCCGCACCCCTCTGCCTTCAACCAAAGGCCGCGTTCCTCTTCAAGCCAAGTTGTTCCAAGCCACATGAGCCAGAAATTCAAACCACAAACTGCGGGTGGCCCCCCAAGGGCAAGGCAACATCAAGCTCCCCGCGTTCCCTAAACACAAAAATTTTAAACGGAAAAAATCAACGTCAGTTATCCGCACGGATAACAACCTTCGCATAGCCACGGCCTTTCCAAAAAAAGGCTGACTCAGAGAAAACACTTCGCCTATTTGAGCAAGGCTGTGACATCATTTTCGCCACAGAAGTAAATGAAAAACTCACGCTCCCATTTGTTTACGGACTCGCGCCCACGCTAGCTTTTAGGCACATCAACCAAGGCCCACATAACGGGGGAAAACACGGCACAGCAATCTTCATTTGCCCGAAACTTGCCCCGTACGCGAAAAAACAACCCCACCTAGACAACGAGGGACCCACATGCCACGCTAAACTCCAAATACCGTGCCAACCACCCATCAACCTCATCTGTGTTTACGCCCCCCCCGAAGACAAACCACGCCGCGGCAAGAGTCGAACAAGTTCTATCCACATTCCTTCACCACAGCCGCCACCCCCTTAATGCATCAAACATCACCACTGCATATGATTCCACAAAACCACTCATATGTGGGGGGGATTTCAATGCCATACTGCAAGACCATCACCATGCAAAAACACCTACAACAGAAAGCCGAATGGTTATGGCTCTCGGAACGAATCCTCTCCACCCCTTCCACCCATCGCACCCTGATGGACATTTTTTCTTTCCTTCATCCCACCTCAAAGGAGTTCACCAGATTTCCATCACCCACACACCCCAGCGAAACACGAGTAGACCTACTACTGTTCAACGTTAAAGCTATGGAACTCTTGACCCCTGGAGAATGCAACATTCAGTCCTTTGACAAGACAAGCAACTATCACCCAGGGGTGCCCCGTTTGGAATCCCCCCCCATGCCCCAGCCACAAACACCCGGAGTCCCACCACCCGTGTATGGAAACCTGAAGAGCGAAGAACGCTACACCTTTCGCACTAACCTACACGAATGGGACGAATGGGCTGCATAGGTCATTCCATACTTTTCCTCGCTTCCCCATGAACTAAAGATTAAATCAATAGACAAGGTTTTGTTGGCCATCTCTGACACTTTTCACAGCATCACATCCACCCGCGCACACAAACCAACCAAAGCAGAAAAACACATCCAAGAACTCAAATCGAGTATACACTCCCACCAGGCCCGCCTTCCAAACTGTGATGAATGAGCTATAAGGGAAAATCAATGACCTACACATTCGGAAAATCCAATCAGACACAAAAAAAGTGCATCACAACCTAGTACGAGGCATCCAGCTCAAGAGCACATTAAATGAAGCTCTTGCCCCCGCTATCACAGGACCCACCACCCTGTACACCCCCCCGTTCAAAACCGACACCACCAATGACTCAGCTGAAATGACACAGATTATGGCTTACAGCGTACACCAAATCGGTGGTGACACATCCATCAACCACTCATATGAGTTACTTGATGAATTCCTCGCCCACAACCCCCAAAACAGTCAGCCTTGCTCCCTTCAGGTCCCCCACCTCCAATGGAACGACTTCACCAATAAACTCCGCAACTACAAGCCGTCCAAAGCAGGAGGGCCCCGACAAATGCAATCTTTACAGCATTATCTTGGCCCCTCACAACATCTAGGAGCTCAATTTCAACGCCTGTAACTCTTTTCTCTTCAACCCCATCCCCGACACCTGGACACAAGCCGAAATGTTTCTTCTGTTCAAGAAACGCGATGTCAAAGACCCCACCAATTACCGCCCCATCTCCCTCTTGAACGCCAATTACAAAATCATTTCGTCCCATACAAACTCCTGTCCCTCGAAAACTCTCATTAAGCATCAACTCCTTAATCACACCGAAATCGGAGGTGTGGCTAACAGACCAACCTCGGACCACATCTACAGAGTAACCCAGCACATCTTAAAGTTCAAGGTGGGTTATAACATGTATATTGACTTCAACAAAGCTTTCAACAGTGTTCCCAGGGAAGGTCTGTGGAAAATCATGTCTCAGTTGGGTATCACCGCTGAATGGATAGCCACAATCAAAAATTTCTACACGCACCCCGTGGACTTTCCGCGCATACTGTTGCACACAATGTTCCTACACATTCGACAAAGGTGTGTCTCAAGGTTGCCGCCTTTCCCCGCTTCTCTTTGTCATTTACTTGAACGTTGTCCTCTACTGCCTTGAGCACCTGCTCAATCAGCACAACAGCCCGGCATCGGATGCCTGGGCATTCATAGATGATATTTCGGTTCGCGCCCAAACCCCGGCACAGGCCAAACAGGTTTTTGAATTCTTTGACGGCCCATTAGACAACTGGGTTGGTATATGAATCTCTCAAAAACCAAAGCCCATGCCATTGACCCTTTCCAACCCTTTTCAATCACCTTGCACTCGGGAAAAGTCCTATCCACCTTTGAGAAACATGGGCAGCCCCATTCATCCTACAATTACTTGGGGATGTGGATTTTCACACATACCGCAGCCCTCCAACTCTACACCTTTCTCCAGAATGAAATCACTGGTTTCTTCGACACCCTGGCCCCGCTACCCCTGACTTTTAGCGAATACATCCTACTTATCAACAAACAACTCGTTCCGGTCATCACATACCGTTCCCTAGCCCAGCAGCTCCCGAACGACACTATACAGCTACTCCAAAAACTCATTTCGTCCGAACTGTGTGCCGCAACCCCCCTATTCAGGAAAATATCCCGAAAAGACATATATGTACCTAGAATGTTTGGAGGCCTCGGCCCTCAGTCCCTGGAAATATCAGTCCACAAAACAACCTTCAATTCCTGCCTTCGCCATCTTAACAAGAAAAGCCCCCCTGATATACATGACCCCCTGCGCCATGACCTTTTGAGCCCCAATCCAAACCCCTTCCTGGACGGTTTTGTTGAAGCTTGCTCCTTCCTACGGGTGCTCGCTCATGGTTTTGGCCCCCCGTGGAACCCACTGCTTTGCCGTGAACTGCGAGTGGGTGACAAAATTCAAGCACTCCTTGACGCGCACGACGGAGCAAGGAACTACTACCCTGCCGAATTCAACAATGTTTGCAACCAATTCCCTACGATACAATTTGATGGTGCACAACTGGACATACAAGACGCCAATGAGTTAATAATACATGATCTCCACAGCCCCCCAAATGATGTCAAAAGTCTCGTCTTTCTATGCCGCTCCCTTTACAAGCCAGTGCAGATTTCCGCACACGCCCACGCCCGCCAGTTGACCTCAGCAACCCCGAGATTTTTCCTGATGGAATTCAGTTCTGTCACCAGCGCCCCCTCCCTACCCTGCAGAATGAGAATCTGCTATTTTGGAATTGCCTAGCAGCCGCCGAACAAGTCCACAACAAGCACAACCTGCACGTCTAACTCGATGGCTCTGCCAAGGAAACTAGGTAAAGCTCAGCCATATGGGCCTTCAGTGCCTCCCTTCATCACCACAATTATGCCCTTGCCATCCCCTCCCCTTATCCCTCTTTGTCAGAAGCAGAATTCTGGGCCCTCCGCACCTTCATTCATAGACCCTCATGGGATGAAACCACATCAGTAATCATTTTTTCGGAAAAACCTGAAGTTGTCACCTCAGTCAACAACCTATTGGAGACAGGCATTTGCCCTCTCCCTACGAAATCAGCCCATGGAACCTGGCTTCAAGCCTTTGATGACATCATCACCCAAAAAAATCTAAATAACAAGTTTTCTCTGGTATGGCTGAAAGCCCATGTAGGATTCCTAGGTAATGAGCTAGACGATAAGCTTGCAAAATGGGCGGCATTCTGTAATGATGACCCCTCAGCCCTGCTCAAAGGACCCCCACCCCACTCCATCACCATCGGTAAAATCCCACTCATCTCGGAACTGCCGCACTCTCATTTTCGCCAGTTACTCCCACACCACCAACACACAGTAAGAAAAAGTGCTTTTCCTATGCTTTAGGGTATAGTTTAGTTGTATTAGAGGGGCTCTAAGCACTCTTGCATTTTTATCTTAGTATTGGCCTAACCAAAATGGGTGATAACACATTTTGACCTATAGAATCAAACACTAAATCAGGATGTTGTGTGGACCCCTTAGTCCCCAAGCAATGTGCACTAAAACATCTTTTCCTGAGTTGACTGAGGCACTGATATACTGAGGCAGAGCCTATGAATTTTTCTATGTTTTCTCATGAACCTTTAGCTATCCTAGTCGTATGCACCCTAGGGGCTTGGGTACCTCTTTTTGAGAGGTCCTGGGTTCAATACCCAGTCTGCCTAGCTAAGTAGGAAGTTCCCATGTGACATGGCAGTGACCTCAGCGCCACAAGGCATGCCACCTCACCACCTATGGGACCCAAAACAAAGGGTGCACATCTCAAGATTGCACTATGGAAGAGTGTGAGCCTTTGGGGCAGTTTTCCAATCTGTTTTTCTCAATCATGTAAAATATTTCAACCTGAGTTGCATTGAATGTCTATTGCTGATGTCTATTGTTCTTTATCTAAACTCTTTGTGACTGCAGCCCTTCATGCTTTGATCCTGTTTGTCTTCTATTTGCTCATCTCTGGCTTGGGCTGTCCTGAATTGGTTGTATTTCAACGACAAAACATTTTCATCATCAAAAACAAGCAGCAGGAACCCTACACCAGCAGCCAGCAGCAGGAGGGGCACAACAAAGAGTTGAAAGAACTCCTTTAAAACTTTCTGGTAGCAGGAGGCAGACATTCTCTGCGTGCCGGCAGCAACCCCGTGCCGTACACTCAGCGCGCCGAGGACTGTCCTGACCAGGAAGGGCGAGTATGGACACAAAGAAAGAGGACACCGACGCGAAGGCGGCGCCTGAGGCACCAGCAATGCCAGCGCCTGGAGAGCCTGGACCTTGGCCTGACGCTGTACCTTCGGTGCCCTTACATGGGCCAGTGGACGTGGCCGATGACTCGCTGGAGGGACTGCAATTGGCCTTCAGGGCCTTCTCAGCTAGGGAGGTGGACACCAACCCTGTGAAAAGAAAGAGGGAGAGAGGGAAGGATGCAGGGGAAATCATGTCAGACGAAGCAGTGGACCATGGGGACGACCGGGCGAGCGAGTCAACCTTCGAGGGCGCACCAAGCGCTTCTGGCCTCCACGCATCACCCTCTCTTACAACCACCACACTCCCAACTCCAGACCCAGCTGCTGCAACATCCGCACCCAAAACCACCCCGCCTACGGCTGAGGGCACAGGCTTTACTGGTATGCCTACGTACCCTGCCTATGGTGTGGACCCATCAAGCACTGCTTTTCCAAAGGGAAATACTGCCAGTGAGCCAGTGGCCTCCAGTTCTGCGCCGCGCTGGTATGCGGCAGATTATCACCATCCTATACCAGCTACGGGAGCATATATGGCTGATGTTCCTGGGTATGCAACCCTGAGCGGGCTGAAGAGAGGCCCGAAGTCATGCGGGAGCAGGAGTAGATGATCGGGGAGATCCTCCAACAAGTCCCTGACGCGGTCGGAGATTAAAGAGGCCCTCCGAGGATCCACCTCTGAACTTGTTGATGATCTCACTCTAGAGATTCGTGCTAAACTGGAGCCCCTGAATCCTTCGAAAGCGTCACCTACCATCGCGGGAATTTCACCTCACCGATTACAAGCCAATCCCCTGGTGGCGGGGTTGACAAACACCCTGGGGAGCCTGAGGAGCCGACCAATGCAGACCCCTGCTGTGATACCGAGAAGCCCTTTCATACCAAGAACGGCCCAGCCTCCCTACAGCCACGTGGAAAATTCCACGAGAGCCGAGCTGGACTGGATGGGGCTGACAGCCCTCAGGGCAATGGTTGACATGGAGCCCTACGGCTCTAGTGACCTAGGCGGAGACCCCTCTAACGATGAGCCGCCGTCCATGACTTCTGCTTTGCTCTCGGAGGACGATGACCCTCAGGACCCCGAGAACCCGAGCGGGCAGAAGAAGAAGAAGAAGAGGAAGACCAAACGCCCTGAGGGACACAGGTCTCAGGAGGCTAAGGCAATCGCCATCTCCAAAATTGTGGTGAACTTGCCTGAGTTCAGAGGCAAGGATCTCAGCGAGTTTACTGAGAAGTTTTGCCGGTTCCTCCGAATGACCAGCCAAACCCATGCTACTGGGCGAGTCAACTGCGATCTGCTCCTGCAGTGCTGCAAGAGCAAGTACCTGGAGAAGCAGGTGAAGCAGATCGTGACGAAGTCCGCCACCTTCGCTCACGTGTTGGTTGTCTTTGAGAGGCAGTACCCTACCTACGAAACCGACCGCTCCATCAGGGCCGAGATCCAGAACCTGGCCGTGCTACCCAATAACCCTAAACCAGCCAGGATCTCCGAGCTACTGGCCGACCTGGACCACTGGGTGGGACGACTGACGCCCGGTTCCTACGGCAGCGAGGAGCTGCTCTTCTGGTTGGTGGCTAAGCTCCCTCAAGAGCTGTGGGACGAGTGCCGGTCAACAGCAGAGCGCAAGGCGAGAGCCCTCAACTACGAGGATTTGTCTGTGCTACTCTTGGAGCTGGCGTTGGAGAAAGAAAGCGACCAGCACCTGAACGCCTACCGTCCTGGGGGAGGAGGCTCTGGGAGCCATGGCGAAGGGTACCAGGGACCCAGACCTGGACAGGAGACTACCCCCAAGCACGCCCGTGACATGGGCAAAGTCCAGGAGCTCTTCTGGTGTGACGCCAGAGACGAGCACGGTCACCTGCAGCACGCCCCCCACTGCGATGAGCGTGATTGCTTCGTGGTCCAGGGGAAGAAACACGAGACCAACACCGGCACCAAGCCTAAGATGCCGGATCATTACAGGTGCACTATCACCTGTGCCTTCTGTGGGAAGAGGAAGCACTGCGAGGATGAGTGCTACCACAAGCAGCGCCTGTCGGCGAAGCTGAAGGGCGACGATCCTGACAAAGGCTCTGGCACGGGCGGGGTAGTAAGGGCAACGGCAACGACTCCGGCAAGGGCAAGTCAAAAGGCTGTGTGAAAGGCCAAGACGAGAACCAAGGTGGATGAGGAGGAGGCGCTAATCACCAGCCAGACAAGGACAACAAGAACCAGGACTAGAACGGAAGCAACTCCAACCCTAATCCAGGGGGAAACTCCGAGCCCTCTGGAGGGCGGTCTGGTCCTTCCACACGCTCGCAGACTCAGCCCCAGCGGCAGCAAGGTGCCAAGCGTGAGCATGAAAGAGGTGATGATGGCAACGCCAAGAAGAGAAGCCGTTTTATGAGGATGGCCCACTAATTGCAGAACAAGAGGTTCAAGGTGACCTGTCCCGCGAAGTTCTGACGGGGACGCTCAGATGGGGCCCTGGACCTGGTGTTCTGGGTACATATCCGACTAGGGGGACGTGAATACGTGGGGGTACTGGATACTGGAGCCACCATATGTATAGTAGCCAAGACAGCTTTACCTTGTGCGAGCCTGACGAACACCATGCCGACCGCGGCTATACGAATGGGGGATGGACATGTGGTGCACAGCTGCGGGGAGAGTGAAGTGGAGGTACCAATGGGCTCCCAAACTATCGCCCATTAATTGTATGTGATGGACACTGTATTGGGGACTGACTTCTTCGTGCAGCACTCCCAGATACAATCCCTGGCGCTGCAAACGCCCTACCTCCTCTACGTGGACCACGACAATGGCAGAGAGTCTGTGCCACTGGAGCAGTCAGAGTACACCTCGAGCTACCTGAGGGTATCGAAGGAGGAGCCCTCGAACATGATGGCGGCCTGCAAAACTGTGGACTATCAACTATTGGTCTGAAGGAGTTGGGTTACTCGAGAGAAGACCTGAGCGTGGAGTTGTTCGCCAGCGACAAGCAACATGTCTTGGACCTCTACTGCAGCAGGGGGAAAAACTGCTGCTACAAATTTTACTGGCCCCCTTTCGGGATGGCCTACGGGAACCCCGGGTTCAATGAACTGGGGAACATCTTGACCAAGGTGGCCCTGGAAGGTTCCCGTATGGTCCTGTGTTCCCCCGATTGAGGAGCCGATGGGGGCAACGAGTACTGGCGAACCCTCCTGGACAGGCTGACTATCAGCTCTGTCCGGCTACCTGATCGGCCATCTACCTGCCTCTGGGACGCAAGACGCCCATCGGGAAGCCCCGATGGGGAAGTATGCTCAGCCTGGTCGACAGGGGTCTTACCTCTATCCCCTGGGAGGACCTGGACTCAACTCTGTTGCAGACTATACAACGAGAGAGCGACGGACTCACCCTGGGTGACTTGAAGGATCGACTATGACCTCAAGATGCTATTGAGAGTATACCAGGGGGAGATGAATACGTCGTGACTAACACCAGTGCCCCCAACTCTCCCTGCCATGTACTCTTTCCTGATGGAGTCTCTGAGTCTGGGCTATCCGAGCTCCCCAGTTCTATCCACTCTGATGACGAAACTGAGCATAACGCCTTCTTCGTGCAGACATGCGTGGAGGAAGTGGAGAACGCCGAGTACGTCGTCCCACTGAAACCCCTACTTTCCATGAGGGTTGGAGACCCCTTGGACGAGGAGCCGGACCCCTGATCCAGGCCAAGGGAGTACCCGGACTCCAAGCGGAGGTTGGTGGCAAAATAGCTATGCTATGCTACGCCTACCCGCAGCTCATGGCCACCGAAGCAAGGATGTATGGGAGATCTATCCCAATTGAAGGAGGACCTCGAACAGAAGATCACGACCTGGCAAGGGGAGGTAGATCTTAAGCTCATGAAGAGCGTGTGGGGTGCCCATGTGAGGACCACCGAGGAAGATGAATGCTCGGAGGAATGTGTATGTGAACTCCCAGGAGCGTGCCCATGTTGCCATTGTCCACCGGAGATGGTTGAAGGAGACCTTCTATACGCCTACAAAGGGTTGAAGGATTCTCCCAAAGGTGAAGAGCCGGTGGAGGACCACCTCCCCGCTTCTATTACCCAGGGGGCAAGCAACCTACACTCCGACGAGGACATGGATGACAAGATTAAACTATTGGACACGCGCGTGCAGAAGCTTATACGGACCTACCTGGCGGTTTTCGGGGGGCTACCACCCCAAGCCTCATGCGACAAACTGGTACAGATGGACCTCAAGCTCAAACCCGAGTTCGTGAGTCACAAGGTCCGGAGGAGACCCTATCCTGCTTCTAAAGAACAGGCCGATGAGATAGAGCGACAGATACAAGAGTGTATCGGCGCTGGCGTGGTCCTGGAGTACAAGGACGGGGACTACCCCCAACACTGCAGCCCCTGTTTCCTGGTGGCTAAGCCTGAGTCTACAGCCAAACAGCTGAAAGTGGACTACGGAGAGCTGAACAAGAAGACGTTGAACCACTCAGGGTCCATTCCTAATATGGAGTCTACCCTTGAGAAGATAGCCTCCTGTCGCTACAAGACCAAGATGAACAAGAGCAGCGGATTCAGGCAGGTGGACCTGACTCCCAACGCCAAGGAGCTACTAGCCTGCATCACTCCTCAGGGAAGGGTGTTCAAGTGGAAGGTCATGCCCTTTGGCGTAGCCAACGCATCCGCTCTATTTCAAGAGCTGATGAACAAGATCCTGTCCATCCTACGACGAAGGCCCAAGGTGCAAGAACTCATATCTCGTGGGGCCAAGATGGAAGCGCACATCGATGATGTATGCCTCAGGACCAATACCCAGGTGGATCACCTAATCCTCTTGGGTGAGTTCTTTGCGGTCTGCCAGGAGAACCACACACGAATCAAGCTGGAGAAGTGTGAGTTCATGCAGGAGACCATGCAGTACCTGGGGTTTGACGTTGGCTATGGGTGGTGGACCCCAGCGGCCTCTAAGGCCAAACCCCTGACAGATGCTAAGGTACGACATGAAGACCCCAAGAAAGGACTCCATGATGTACGCAGTTTCATTGGGGCGTGCAGCTTCTACCGCCGCCATATCAAGAACATCACCTACACCAGCGCCATTCTGACGGACTTGATCAAGAAGAGTACTACTTGGAGCTGGCCCCCACAAGAGCAACAAGCGTTTGACGAGCTCAAAGACAAGGTGGCCAACGCTAAGTGCTTGGGCGTGAATAGAGCACAAGGTGAGATTCTCCTGGTGACTGACGCCAGCAATGTCGGCGGTGGTGGAACGTTGTTCCAATGGCAAGCACTAGAGAAGGAGGAGTTCCACTCGGCTATTTCCCAATGGGGGACGGAAGGTCTCAACCGAGAGGGAACTCTTCAGCACATCTACACTGACGACAAGCCGGTCCTAGTACCCCTGGGCCACTAGAACTTGAAATGGAACCAGGCCAGGGGAAACTACTCCACCTATGAGCAGGAGTTGCTCGCGGGTATGCTGGTGCTATCCTCTCAGGCACGACTGTTGGGGAGTAACCCTGTGGTCTGGCTGTGTGACCAAGAGCCGGTCCGCACTTTCCAGAAGGGCCCCCCACCTGAGAAGGCCAAGCTACGGCGCTGCTCGAACTACCTCAGCCAACTACGGCTGAGGGTACACCATATCCAGGGAGTGAAGAACGAGTGTGCGGACTACATTAGCCGCAACAACTTCGACGCCCTGATTGGTACTCGGTCTGAAGCGCTAGCTAAGGAGGCGTTCAGCCGTATGGACGTACGCTTGGACTTCAACATGACTATGATACGACCCCTAGATGGACTCCAACAAGCGGAATACCTCAAGGAGTTTGGGAATATCTTTGAGCGCCCGGAGAAGCGCCTTGAACCCCTCCTGATCAACCGAGAGCAATGGAAGAGGGACAAAAGCTACCTCTGGCACGAGGACCGCATCCTGGTACCCGGTGACAGAGTCCCAGCGCTACTGAAGTGGACCCAGAGTCCAGCGGTCATGTGGGTGCTGACCGTACCCTGAGGCTATTCAAGCAGTGGTTCCACACTACGTGGACTGATGACCAACTGCGGAAGACCCTCCAGCCTATCGTGGACAAGTGCCCGTGTGGGTCTTGCAAACCTGGGGACATCAGGGACAGGGGTCTCTACTCGACCCTGCCCATTCCCCACTGTGCTAACGGTGTTCTCTACGTGGACTACACGGAGATGCCGAACTTTCGGGGCTACGACTTTGCCCTCGTGGTGACCTGTGGGTTGACCAGGTTTACCAGGGTGTTCCCATGTACCAAGCACATTACCGGAGAGGAGACCATCAAGATACTCCTGGAGGAGTGGTTTTGTGTCTATCGGGTGCCCAAGGACATCAACTCCGATGAGGACGTACGAGTACACTCAGATACCGGGTGGTACAAGAGGGTCCTGAGATCCCTCAATGTCCAGGTGTCTACGTAGATCCCCTACTCTCACACGAGCAACCCCCTATGTGAGCGACAGATTCGTGTCCTCAAGGAGAATGTAAGGATATGGTGCAAACCTGAACGCACCAGAGACTTGGAGAGTCTACTCCCCGTCATATCCTTGATGATGAACTCCCAAGACAGTTTGGCGACCGGCCACTCACCCCATGAGCTATTCCTAGGACGCCCGGCGTGGTTCCTACATGCTCCCTATCCAGAGGATACCCATTCTTCTGTGGGTAAGTGGGTCCAGGAGCAACAACCGAAGGTGGACAAGGCCAAGGCTATGCTCCAGAGAGTGGGGGAGCATAAGTAGAACAAGAAGAACAAGCACCGGGTGCCTGCTTCCTACCAAGAGGGGGACCGGGTGCTGGTGCACCACAGCTGATTACCCGCCTTGCCACGCTCTACCAGCGATGACCCCTACTTCTGGCCCTACAGGATTCTATCTGTGGATGGACACCGTATCACAGTGCGGTGTTCTCCCCGACTACGGGGGACCCTGGTGTGCGCTGCTCAGCACCTGAAGCGCTACTATGATCCTGAAGACCTATGTGGGGAGGAGTGGGAGCTGAATGACGAGGAGCCCTATGGAAGGTGGAGGGGACCTCCCCGACATGAACGCCGAAGAGATGGCTAAGGAAGGCTTCTACCTGGTGAAATATATACTACGCCACCGCTATCGCCAGGGTTGACGCTTCCTCAGCCTCTGGGAAGGGTTTGGAGTCGAAGAGGCCCCCTGGGAGAGCTTCTCAGCTTTTGTTCTACCTGAGGGACGCGTAAACTCAATTCTGGTAGACTACTTGTCCCAGAACAACCTTGGTGAGTTGCTGAGGCTCGCTGAGACACTTGCCTCCAAGACTAAAGCTAAGGACTGAACCTTACCCTTACCTGCCTAAGCGTATGTGTGAGTGTGCTATTCCTAAATTCCTGAGAGCAAGCCACAGAAATGGTGTCCTAATTATACCCAAGTCTGCACGCTTGCTAAACCCGGCGGATGTCTTACCGGTGCCACGGGGTATGCCGCTTGTCTCTCCGCCCCTAAGCGCCCAGTTTCTGTGCTGGCGCAAAACCTTGGGGAATACCCAGCCTTCGAGTCCAGGTATTGTTTTTCCTACCTACCTGCCTACTACAGGGGAGGGGTGTCCAATAGCTATGAAGGCATGAAACGCCTGTTTGCTATGAAGGCCAAAACCTAGACTAACCACTGCCACTGCCCACCAACCCCGCTAAAGTTGCAGGAAACGGCCGGACACACGCACTATAGGTCCTACACACTCTACAGTGGCACCATCCTTGGTGGGCGAGCACTTGCTCAACTGGCTCAAGCCCCCACTCTTGACTACCACTCCTACACGCACGCTCTACTGGGTGGTGTTGGTGAAGAGGTCACGAGCCCTAATGGCTCATCTGTGAGACCGCAAGAGAACACAGAGATACTAAGTGTCTGTGGCCTGACAGGGACGCCTACAACGCATTTCCCTGCTAGGGCTTGGAGGGAAGGAGTGGTCTTTTTTGCACTGAACGGCGCCTTTTGTGGCTGGCCAGGCCGAGGGAGAGAGCGCTCTTTTGGCGTGCAAGGGGCATATGTCGATGGAGTCGGACCCCCTGCTCTGCCAAGGAAAGAGGCGGAGTTATTTGTTTGGCGTGTTCAGCGCCCTTGTTTAGCAGGGCAGAAGAAAAAAAATCACTGCTGCACCAATCGCCCTGACCTTCCCACCTGTAAAACAGAGGCAAATGAAGGACAGTTTGAGACTGAGGAACCAAGACTACCTCCACGTGTTATACGCTTCTCAGGTAGCCCTATAATACACTGTGTCCGAACTGCCCTGTCAAGCAAGCAAGCTTAAGGAACTCCACCCGTTCTCTTAAAGAACATAGGGTGGAGCCCCTGGGTAACCTAAACAAGGGTTGTACCGTGCGCACCTCGCGTGGCCTACCCTTTAATGCGCCATGTGAATGCACGAGCATGCACGATGGTTCCAAACTCCTATTTTTAATCAACCTCATTTCCATACCCAGATCATGAACTCTACCAGGGGTGGCCCCTCCTGGGCTTACCTACCTTACTCAGCGCTGGAGAGAGAGAACAAGGGGGAGTGCAGATCGAAACTTAAGCGAGCAAATCGTTTATGCATATGTTTGCATGTCTAATCACCCTGACCTTTCCTCTAATCATCTGCAATCTTCTAATCTATCCCTCTATAGTGCGTAAGCGGTGCTACACGGCTGGGACAAGGAGACACGAGACAAGCTATGTGCATGCTGCATACGAGACGAGCACACCTGTGTTTTGTACCTGATTCATTGAAGTATTTTCCTTGATTCTTGAATTCTTTGATTTTTGATTCTTTCTGTCAGTTTGGGGGGAGTCTCGATGTTTATTTATTTATGTGTGTCTCGTCATTTTCTTCATTGTACGTGACATACGTTTATAATTTTTTTGATTCTTTGTTTTCCGGCGCTTCGCTAAGACCCGCTCCGGCGCGTCGTCTCTTTCTGCGTGGGAACCTCCTGATTCCAAAAATCAGGAGATGATTGCAAATTGTATGAAAATGTGCATCTGATGCACCATGGGAGTCTGGTCAGGTATGTGCCTTCAGAAAAATTCTAGGACTTTCTTTGACGTATTTAGGTGTTGTCGCTTCGCGTTTGCGTGGATTCGTCCGTCATCCTTCCATTCCTCTGTTCTACAGATATCCTCGCGAAGCGTCGCTGAGTAGGCCGCTGTTCGGGCCGAAAGGCAGCAGCAGGAGACTGAACCAGAACCCAAGACCCCACCAAAGGGCAATTTGAATTTAATCGTTGCCCGCTCGCCCCAGTATCAGGACAGGTGTCTCCATCAGGTTCCAGGGGACTCAGATCGAGCGTCCTATGAGAGTCTGGCGTTGGGTTGTGTCACGCTGCAGCTTGAAGGGAGGGATGCATATGCATAGGCCCTTGGCATGCCCTATTCCAACCCCACCAAGCCACAGAAACCCCCGCAGCCCAAGAGCGCTGAGGCTTCTGTTGCAAATTGTCATGAACAATGCAGCAAGAGTCGCTGGCCATGGTAAAGCGCTCTTTTCCAGTTTCGGGGAAGCTATAGGTATTTTAAAGTAGGTGTGGAAACCAAGGAAAGGCCAACAAAAAATACCTTTTTCATGAAAGTGCGAAGGTGATGGGCACCACAACACAGGGGGGGAGTAAGAAAAAGTGATTTTCCTATGCTTTAGGGTATACTTTAGTTGTATTCGAGGTGCTCTAAGCACTCTTGCATTTTTATCTTAGTATTGGCCTAACCAAAACGGGTGATAACACGTTTTGACCTATAGAACCAAACACTAAATCAAGGTGTTGTGTGGACCCCATAATCCCCAAGGAATGTGCACTATAACATCTTTTCCTGAGTTGACTGAGGCACTGATATACTGAGGCAGAGCCTATGAATTTATCTATGTTTTCTCATGAATTCTTAGCTATCCTTGTGGTATGCACCCTAGGGGTCCCGGGACGCGTGCAAGAGTGTGAGCTGAGCACGTAGGGAGACCGACATTGGGTAGCTCCTTGAATTGTTGAAAGGCTTTGCAGTTTCTCCTCCCGAGTTTGTATAGCCGTGCATACGCTTGGTCCACAATGCCAAGCTTTACGTCACGGCATGCCGCGCATCACAACAAATATACACCCACAAAAGGCAACATGTACTAACCAGCTGAGGGTATCATGGTGGTTTCTTTGTAAGGACAAAAAATGTCGGACTCAACAGGGGGGGCAGAGGGGCAATGATCTGTTTACCACATCCCAAGAGTCTCCAATGGCTTTCCAATTGATGGACTTTGCAGACAAAAGTCGTTCCCTTGTTCGTTCTTCGTGTAACCAAGTGTGCCAGCACACATCTTTGATTCTTTGCCCACTTGTCGTGAATGCAATCTGATATGAACATCCTGCTTTGGGTGAACACACACTGAAACCGTCAAGGCCTGCAGGTTCGCACCCATCTGATCAAATTAAAGGGGCATACCGCAGTATTGTCTCAGTGTGTCCTGGAAGGCTCGGAGTGCGGCTGATTAGTGTACACTTGCGGGCAAAGAAAGATAGGTTGTCAGGGTATCGGCAGGCAATCACTGAAGGTGTGAACAGGGCTACTGCAGTGTTCTTCATCTCACAACATGCCATGTAGATGCACACCAGCTGGGCGGGATTTGGCCGGGCCATGGGCAGTCCCTTTACCTGGTGTAGTATCCAGGAGCCGACCCTGAACAGTCCATTGCGTGTGAGTTCGCAGGTTATATACTCATAGATCAAGGGTAGGGGAACATTCACAAAATATGCACTGGCTGCAGAGCCAAACCTGTCCTCCGACTTACCTCCCCTTGAGAGGGTGAATCCCTGGATGGTCGGTGTGAGCGTGTGCGTGCCTCCATGCATTTCATGTCATATGCAACAGCTCGGAGCACATGTTCCGTGGGTACTTCTTTGTACATGTTCACCATGTGCAGATCTGCTCCACACCATTCGTGTGTGCCCTGTGCAGACGCATCGCATGCTCGCATGAATATGTCCCTGGATCCCTGCATGTTCCATATCTCCAAGTTATTAGGCATATCTGATCGTGCAGCTATGATCACTGATAGACAGCGACCAACCAGATGGCCCTCATTCCCAGAGGGGTGTTTAAAATGACAAATGACAAGGCGCATTTGGAGCAGTCCCTCCCATTCACGGCTCTTTTCTTTTCGGAACATCATGCCAGTGAGGGGTATTGGGCGAAAAGAGGGCAGGTGTTTCGTCCGTTGGCGCCATTTCTGTGGCAACTTCATTTCCGTTCGGGCCTCATCAATCATTGTGACTAGTTCCCATTTTGCTTGTTTGATTGCAACACACTGAAGTATGATATCATATTGGGGGGATGGCAAAAAAATGTAGTAGAAACTGTGTGGCCCAGAGCACCTCGCTCATCAACCATGAGTTGCCTCGGTTTTTATCAACCTTGACGAACCTCATACCTGGTTGACAGTTTGTCCAGTGGCGGACATAGGTAGGCATGCATTGGTGGTCACCAAAGTGCATGCCCTGGGCGGCGTCGTCTCATGCCTCTGACGCCAAATCAGTGGCCGTCTCAACATTTCGTAGTTTGTCAGACCGTGGGGCATTATTGAATGCATTGGTAGCCGACCGTGCAACCGTTTCGTATGAGCGTTCCGGGGAGGGGTAGGTGGTGATCGACAGGCATTGGCGCCACACCGGGAGCAGGTGCTCAGAGACCAGTGCCTTGGCCTAGGGGTGGTGCGATCGCATGATGACATGGTGCAGGGGGTGAGGTGTCCTCAGGTGCCACTTGCCGCAAGGGCATCCGATGAGGAGCGTATTTTACAAAGATGTGGGGCTGTAGTTCACTGAATTCGTAGTGAGGAGCTGGCTGACAGTGGGGGACCGTGTGGGCCGGACCTTTAGGCAACAGCCGTAAAAGTGTCTGACCATGGGCAGGGCTGAGGACTCACCAAAGGCTCTTCGCATGTGTGTGTGTACGTGTTGTTTGAGGTCTGGGCTGTGATGTGGTACCTTGATGATCACGAATTTTCGGAGCCTGATTCTCATTTTCAGTTACACCCCCCCGGATACGTTGCGGAATAACTTATCCCAGATTTGGCGTTCAATGCAGTCCCCGGACGCGTGCAAGTGTGTGATGTGGGCACGTAGGGAGGGCGTGGAACTGCGGTCCGTTATTTCCTTGATGGCGGCCCATCGTGCATCCCCCGCAAAAGTTGTGGGGGGGTAGAGCCGAAGACATGCCAGTTTACGCCATTTGTTTCTGCCTTTACTTGGTAGTTTGTTATTGAGGGGGCGGTGGATGTGTGTGATCCAAAACGTTTCACAGCTGAAAAGCTGTGGCAGCCAGCACAACTCAATGGGCGTCAGGCACAACTTGTGTGTGCCAATGGTTACGATAAACCTGTACACGGCGTCCAGGAAACCACGTTTCCCTGACAGCATGCTGGTCTTCAGCATTTTCCTGAGGTGCTCCGCACCGCGGACGAGTGGAGGTCTGCCGACATCTGGTACCTCCTTGAATTTTTGGATGGCTTTGGGGTTTCACCTCACAAGTTTGTTTAGCCGTGCATATGCTTGGCCTGCAATGGCAAGGTATATTTCACGGCATGCCGCGCACCACAACAGATATACACCCAAAAAGGGAACATGTACTGACCAGCTGGGGGTATCATGGGGGTTTGTTTGAAAGGACAAAAAATGTCGGACCCAACGGAGGGGGCAGAGGTGCAATGATACTTTTACCAGATCCAAGGAGTCTCCAATGGCTTTCCAATTGATTAGCTTTGCGGAGAGAAGTCGTTCCCTTGTTCGTTCTTCGTGTAACCAAGTGTGCCACCACACATCTTTGATTTTTTGGCCAGTTGTCCCTGTGCAGAGTTTTTGCAGACTCTTAATTAGTGTCCCAGAAGTTGTTCTTTTAATATGTCAACAAAGTATGGAAACAATATGGTGTGTGTGTATATGGGATCTTTCAAGGATGCAGATTCGCTGTGAATCACATGGATGTGTACCCGCACCAGGGTTGAGTGATAAATTGAGGTTCCTGTGCAACACTGATAGGAGCGTTGGTCGGTGGTGGAGCAAACACGTGTGTGTGTGCGCGGGAAAATGTGTGACCATTGTGACAAGACTGCAATGGCGTGGGCTGCCAACTCCGGGATAAGTGGCAAGCAACGGGATCAGGTGTTTGTGTTCACGTGTCTCATGAACCTCCCTCATCCGTGCGTTGGTCTCCTCGTATGACAGCGTGGGGTCACACCATAAAACACCACGGTGTGTGTCACCAGTCCGTCATCCGTCTGTCCATGAGCAACAGGGCGTGGTACTGTTGCCCGTGTGGAATGAGTAGAAGGGTGTGAGTGGGTGGGTGTAGTATGCGTCGGGAATTTGAAACGTAGTTGCACAGGTGATGGCAATGTCTCTCGGGGGACCCATACATTGGGTGTGTAGTGTAGTTAACGTCCGCCACTGTGTAAGGAAAACATTTTTAGGGGCATGAACATCATTTGTAGGGCGTCGCCCAGAGAGTGAATACCCGTACAATAGTGCGGGAGGATTGCATTTGTGTGTGGAATGAGCTCCATTCGGGACACCTATGATTTTGTGGGGCATTCTGCGGCCAAAACCGCATTTACGCTACCTCACTGGATCTGAAACGGCCGCGGTGCCAACAATTTGTCCTTCAAACATGAATTTTTGAAAAATCAATTGCTTGAATACATTTGATTCCTTGGCACAAAAGTGTGGATGTGTCAGAACATGACAATGCTGTGGTTGAATCTAAAGATGCCTGCCAAAAGTCGTTTTAATATTGTTGTTCTGCTGTTTTTGTGCTGCTCAGCTGTAGTGCAGATCGCTGCAGACATTTCCGGCTATTGACTGCTAAATTTTGACACAATATTTCTGACTAATGCTGTGCAATTGCCTTTGTTTTGCCTTGCTTGCAAACACAACGTTGAACTGGTGAGAGCTGTTGAGAACTGAGGTCCCTGGGACTTGATTTGTGTTGCTGGTAAAGGTTTCGGAACAGTTGACAGTTGACCCGCTGTGCACTTGCTTGTGTTGTGCCTTCTTTGCCCCGTCTTGGCTCTGTGAGTTTAGTATTTGCCTGATTTGTTGCAAAGACTGTTCTGCAAGCCTTAACTCTCCCTGAAAACCGGTCCCCTGTGGTGCAGAAGTACCCATTCCAACGGTCAGGCTTTGTAGCTCATTATTAGCAAATAGTCTCAAACTTGCAGGCACGGGCCCTTTGCACCGCACAATGCTCAAAAGAACTAGGCTTCACAAAGGTTGGCAGGTGTGTGAAATGACAATGAGAACTGAGGTTTGTGGTTAACTGAGAAGTCAGTTTGACCTGGTCCCACCCTACGATGCTCAAAAACACTTTGCTTCACAAAGGTTGGCACAGGTTTTTGAACTGACTTTGAGAACTGAGGTGTGCAGGTAACTCAGAACTCGGCTTGAACTGGTTGCAGCGTACGAGGCTCCAAAGAACTTCTCTTCACAAAGGTTGCCACAGGCTTTTGAAATGACGATGAGAACGGAGGTGTGTGGTTAACTGAGAACTCGTTTTGAACTGGTCGCACCGTACAAGGCGCCAAAGAACTTCGCGTCACAAAGGTTGGCCCAGGTTTTTGAAATGACACTGGAAACTAAGGTGTGTGGTTAACTGAGAACTCGGTTTGAATTGGTCGCAGCGTACAAGGCGCTAAAGGACTTCATGTCACAAAGGTTGGCCCAGGCTTTTGAAATAAAGTTGAGAATTGAGGTGAGTGGGTAACTGAGAACTCAGTTTGTGGTGCAGTGGTGGTTCAAGCTGTCTTGAATGGTTGAGAACTGCTGTAAGGAACTGGATGTGTACTGCCGGTGAACAGCATGCTGCTGCTGCTGCTGCTTGCTGCTGCCTGTTTTGTGTCACTCCTGGTTTTCCACTTTCGTGCACAGTATACTTCGAGTTGACTTTCGGCATGGGCCTGATTTCGATGACCTTCCACCAACGTGCATATTACGATTCGTTGATGGTAGTTAGGCGGTACGGTGCAGCCAGTGGTGTGCTGTGCATATGTCAGTAGACTGATTGCGGATTTCTTTGAACCCTCAACTGAAGGTACAGCACACAGCAATGATTTGAAGCTCGAATGTGCATCGTGCAGCTGTGCAGATTGCTGTGCAGCTCTGCAGCTGTGTAGGTGGTACGATGCAGCCAGTTGTCTGCTCTGCATATGTCAGTAAACTGATTACAGCTCTTCTTGAACCCTGAACTGAAGGTACAGCGCACAGCACTAATTTGAAGCTCGAATGTGCATCGTGCAGCTGTGCAGATTGCTGTGCAGCTCTGCAGCTGTGCAGAATATCTTTTGTGCTGCCAATGGTGTATGTTTTGTCATCCAATGTTTGCACTATTGGAGGTGGTAGGATAGCACAGACACTGTGTCCACTGTTGCCTCTGTTGTTTGTGCACGTTGTGTTGATTTTGCAACATTTGAAGTAATAAAACGCATGCGAGGCAGAGACTGCAAGAAGATCAGTTTTAGTCAGAGTTTAGGGCGGCGTCCAAGGTTGACGACAGTTGGTAGGTGCAGTGATCGGTTGCTAGACATTGGGTGAAGCAAATGATTGGGCATTTGTATGATTTTTTTAGTGAAATGTTTGTTATGAAAAGTTGGGGTATTGACGAGCATATCACATTATAACTGCATGGTGCAAGACAAAAAGCACAAGGACAATGTGAATCGTGTGTAGATCAGGGTCAGTCTATGTTGTCTACATACATTGTAGTGGTTTCCATTTTGTATTGTGTTGGACAAGTAAGTAATTCATTTCTCCACACAAATTGAGGTTTTGTTTTGCCCGAAATATTGGATGTGCATGACATCTTGGCACTCAAAATGAGCCATGCGTCAACTCTTATTATAAATGATAGGCAAAAGCCACAACATTTTCAAACCAAGGTTAATACACAACAAGAATGTGTCAATTGTGTCAACCATTTGGATAGAATCCGGGTTTTGGCCACTTTGTGCCCGGTGAAATCAAAGGTGATGGATGGCGTAAGCAGATGGCATAGGAAGGGAAACAGGAATGGAGTTCCTTGAGTTCAAAACCCCGCCGTGTGAGCACCATTTGTCGTACTCAATGGCCACGTGTGTGTTCTTCAGTCGGAGCAGTAGTGCACAGGTGTGTAGGTGGTTGTGTAGGAGTTGGTCCTTTAGGCTTTGGAATTGGATTGGCCCTTGTTGGAGTGGGCATTCAGGGTGTCACGGAACGACTCTTCTAGATCTTCTTTTTGGAGCCAAGTCTCCCGAGTGTCCGTGAGGTCAACTGGATCACTTTTGCCGTTCATCCGTTCTCCATGACAACGACCCGTGGTGTTTCCAGTCGGCTTGGTGTTCTCTTCGGCGCTGGCACCGGAGTTGTCAATGCCGTTTGCTCGTTTCCTGTACCTGCGTTGTTTGGTCTCAAGCAGTTGACAATGTCATCCGCTAGGCTCTTGTGGTGCCTTGGAATATCCGCAATATGACTGTCCAAACGCTCCCTGATTTGCTTGGTGATCTTCAGGTCCTCCTTCATCTGGCCTTCCAGCCCCACAATGTGTTGGGTATGATCGGCAAATTGCTTCTTAACCTTCACCAATGCAGTGCTCATGGTGTCATTGACAAATTTTTTGGTGGGATTCATTTTTAGGCGGGGCGGCTTTGCTTCGGTGATTTGGACGTCTGAAGATGCATCACTTGATCTTTCCTCAACGTCCT
Source organism: Eutreptiella sp. 'Long Island Sound 2002' (assembly GCA_964036045.1). Lineage (NCBI taxonomy): Eukaryota > Euglenozoa > Euglenophyceae > Eutreptiales > Eutreptiaceae > Eutreptiella > Eutreptiella sp. 'Long Island Sound 2002'. The sequence continues at coordinate 19,111,969 of OZ038384.1, read as the reverse complement.
CATCAATGTCCTCATCAATGTCCATGGCAATGCGCACTTGCCGTTATTCCCTTCTCGCTTGTGGTTCATTGCCCTTCAACTTTTTCATAGGTGATCTCTCGATCTTATTCCCTGCCTCATCCAAACTACTCTTTTTGGTGTCCACCACATTGTTGTGTTTACGTTTCATTCCCTTGTGCCTCTCACTAGAATCATCCGAATTAGTGTCCTCATCATGAATTTCCTTGATCTTTGCCGTAGTCTTGTTGTTCTCCTTCGTACTGTTCTTTTGCTTTGAGTTCTTGGTATGCAGTTTGCCACTCTTTGTGGTTTCTTCCGATGATGAAGATGAATCTTCATATTGTGCTTTCGCCCAATCTTCGATGGAAGCATCGGTAATGGCGTCAACACCGGCATGGATCGCGTCCACCGGGGGTTTCTTTGGAATCCATGCCAAAAACGGTTCGCCGGTGGTCCATGCTTCGGATGCCACATGCTCGTTGACGGTGTTACCATAGGATTGGGAATGTTTTATGGACTTTAAAACGAAGAGAACCGTGGTGAAAATGAAAACAGAATCGGCACACATAAAACACACAACGCCACGAAAGCCTCTAGATCTAGTCTCCGCAAATTTTGCAAGGTTTGCAGGTGTTGTGGCGGTGTCCCATCCCGTGGTAAGCACGCTTTCGTTCTGGTGAAACGAGCCTTTGTACACGCAGTGTATCTTTGCCACGAACGTTTTCCCAAAGAGGCGTTCTCGGACGAGGAGCTCGGAGGATTCACCTTCAAGGGCAAGCCTTGCCTTGTCGGTAACCTCACGCATGTAGTTGTAGTACATGCGGTTGTATGGCGCTTGGCAGTCCTTCGTGAAATGTGACCCGTCCCAACATTTTATACAAATACAAGATCCACCACTTGAAGGCGTGTTCTTGCCATATCCCTTGCCGTCTTTTCCTTTGCCGCCTTTGCCTTTAGCGCCTTTGCCTGTGTCTTTTGCTTTTCCTTTGCCGCCGGAGTATGAGTTTGCAACCGACCATGAGGGGTAGTCTCGATAGAAATTCCAAGACGTGTCCCAAGATCGTACATGGTGATTTGCTGAATAAGAGTACCAATTGCTATTCCACAACATTTTGCTTACTTCGTGCGTTAGTGCAAAAGCGTAATTGACGAACGAAGGAAGAAAACCAGAATTGAGCAGGATGGTAATCTGTATCCGTGAAGAGGTACTGACTTGTACAACTTTTACAAGTGACCGTGTCAAATGCAAAGCAATCACAAAGTCGAACTCGTAAGAATTACGCCGTGAAGGCTGAAACAAGTACATGAATCCCATATGCTCAAAATATGCACAGAGTGTTCACATACAAATCGCCTATGCCTTTTCCTCCTTCAACTACTTATGCTTCACAACATCCCCTAGAGCAGAACGGACAATAGGCATGGGTAGCGGGGATGGATAGACATTTGCTCCATGGGCCATGGGCCACGGGTTCTGGGTATCGCTTCAGAACCGGCGGTGGGCGTGGTGCGGGAGGTCGGCGACTTCTTCTTTGCGGAAAACGCGCCACATCTCATCGCAGGTGGAGATCTTGCCGTCCTCCACCCAATCATCCAACTCCTTCTTCACGTTGGCTGGGGCACAGTGGAGAAGCATGGACAGGCAGAACCGCTGCCACTGGGCCTCGTTGCGCCCCATGGTTGACTCGTTGACATACTTGTTCCACGTCCGCTCCAATTTGTCCAAGTCCTCCTGGTTGCCACTGTACTTGGGCATCGAGATGTTGGCCATCACTCCGGTCATCCTTGCCTCAGCCAGTCCCTTGGCCAACACGGTAGGTGTTGCCGTGGGTCCCGTTGCTCGAGGCGCATGCCATCCGCCGCCTCCGTACTTCTGCAGGTGCAGGGCGTTCACGGTTGCCTCAGTGGGTAATGTGGGTCCCATGGCATGTGCTCCAGCATTGAGGCTGTCGGCATCCGCGGGGGGGGGTCTCTCTATGGCCAGGTAATCTCCTTGCGTTGGGGCCACTTACCGGAGTAGCCTCTGGCCAGATCCCTGTGGTGGCACCTCGGTGCTTCCGAGCGTATTCTGCCCGAACGTCGGTGGGTAACTGGACCCACCGTGGCTCCACAGGTCGGACCCGTGCCCACTATGCCAGTATCCAACCGCCGGCGCCATCTGATGAGGATGATGTTTCTGGTGGTGTTGGTGATGATGTTGGTGTTGTTTGTGATGATGATGCTGATGGTGCTGGTGGCCATGACCATGTCGGGCATCAAGCTGCTCCATGAGCCCGGGCGCAGGTCATGGAATCGGAAATGTGCTCGCCAACCATTAGGGTTGCCGGTGTTGGCGGCAGTCCTGTGGGCAGATTGGCATGTCCATGCGATTGCCCCGCGGCTTGGGGCTGAGCGGAGTGTTGCGCCAGGAGCTGTGCCGCGGGCGGCGGCATAGCGACAGGTTTTGCATGCATGATCACCTCCAGGGGCGGGGGTAGTTCCACTTCTGGGGTTGAAACCGTGAACTTGGGGCCTCCTCTTTTGGGCGGGGTTCGAGTGTCAACTCGCAGATTACCCGCATGGTCCGCTCGAACTTGCAGATATGCTTCGCATGCTTCAGTATGCTTGGTCACCACGACCTGACCCAGGAAGATCTTGTTCTCCCACTCCAGCTTTGCCAGACGCCCCTCCACGCGCGAGTGCTCGCTCGGCGCATCCTCCACGCTCGAGAATGGAGGGTCCAACACACTCTTGACGATTGGGGATCTCCTCCACCAAGGTGAACCGGTTGTCACCTCCCGCACCGGGGGCTGTTGCCCGTGCACCTGACCTCATCGCCGCGGCTGCTTCCTCATCCGTTTCCATGCGCTCCTGAACTGCCCGGTGCGGGAAGTGGAATGATGGAGTGGATGCGGCAGGCTGGGCGTCGTGGACTGGCGCTGCAAACTGGCCGTGGTGGACTGTTGAAGTGGATGCGGCAGGCTGGGCGTGTTGCAAAGGTGCTGGGCGTGCCCGCGGCTCACCTTCCCTGTCGCACATCATGGTCTCGACGTGCTCTGGGGCAGGGAACCTGCGGTGCACACTCTCGTCAACCACCATGGCGTCCCCCCTGCCGCCGGCTGTGGTTGTGCAGGTGATGGCGCCTCGCCGGCTGGTGCGGCGGGTCTTACAGGCTCTCGGCTGAGCCGATCCAATCTCTGCCGAGGATGGCAGATTGGGCTCGGGCGATGTGGATCCCTGCACGCCGACTCGCAGGCCGCTATCCTGCAGACAGCTTCCTCGATGGAGTCCAGAGACTTAGCCTCCTTCATCATCCGGTTGTGGTGGCCTTGTGTCTCAATGAACTCCAAAATCTCGTTCAGCTGGGCCTCCAGCCAGATCCGCAAGGCCTCTTCCTTCTCGCGCTGTGCAAGCTCGGCGACGATGAACCTCTGCACTTCCTGCACCCTGTCCTCCTCGTCGTCTCCTTGGTCCCCTACTACGAAGAGGGCAACCTCGGGCTTGGATCCCTTGTGGGCCGTGGCCAGCGAGGGTGATACCCCTGACCCGACGTCATCGCATCCCAACAGGGATCAGGGCAGGATGTCAGCGTTCACCTCGGGGTCAAGCGTAGGCGGCGCAATGATGGCCAAGTCCACCGGGGCAACCTCCTGTTGCAGCAAGGCAAGCTGATTGTGGGGCCTCAGCGCCTCGGGGGTCAGGCCAGTGGTTCCAGAGCCTCTTCTGCTACCATGACGCAGGTTTGGCTGGATCGGTCTCCCGTTGGCCACATTCCCGGTTGCTTGGCTGGACTTTGGCATGTTGCTGCCCTTTGCTGCGTTTCCCCTGGGTTTTCCTCACCGCGTCAAAAAAGGGCAACCCTGTCGTGAAAGTCCTGCACACCCTTGGACAGTCACACGAGCAAGCTGCAACAAGTTGATGAGGATCAGTTTGGTGTGTGGAGGGTACTCAGTGGTGAATGTACAAGGCAATAATGGCGATGGTGATGGAGGCAATCATCATGAGAAAAGCAACAAAGGTAGGGGACCCTATGTGACAAATGAATCACAGTGCGTCACAAAGCACACTCGGCAGGAGAGGTCAGGATTGCAGTGAAGAGAAAGAGGAAGGCTGCTTGAGTCCCTTTACCCATCCCCACTCTGACTCTCAAGCCGTTTCAAGGGTTGGTGACACCCAAATCTGGGTGCACATATGGCAAAACAAGGCAGAAATGGGGCAATTCTCATCAGTGGCCCGGGTAGGGAAGGCTGAAGCCATCGCTCATGGGATGGGAGATGGGACCTGATATGCACATCTAAGTGCAAGACGTGAAATTAGATCCGGGCTCATCATGGGCACAAAAATATGGTGCCACCAATTGACCACGTGGGGGGCTGATGTTGGCGTCCCAAAAAGGGTTATTTGAGATACCCAAAACTGAGGCAAAAATGAACGTATTCCCTTGGGTATATCCTCATGCTGGCTTGGAGACAGGACTCAGCGTGCAGCCTGACTGGGAGTCTAATGGGGGCCCAAACATACGTGGTTCTCAAAAGTCTCCTTAGGCCACGGCATGGTGCTGCCCGAAATTTGCCCGACAAGTGCAAAAATGGCAAAATGGACCACACTCATCTTGGGCTAGCTCCTCTTGAGTGTGGGCCTCGTTCCACCAATGCGGCATGTCAGTGATCAGGAGCAATATACAAGTACATGTACATTAGTAAAACACCATATATTGTCGGTGGGTGCATCCCTCCGGCGTGCACGGGGGGGCTGAATATGGAGCACGTTGGGCGAAAAATATGGAAAATGCCAGAAAATGGCCGAAAATGCGCACACTCATGGCGGGGGCAAATAGGGTACATGTCTGACTTGGATTGCGGCGTGCCTCAGAATTGGAACCAAATCCTACATGTCCAACAGATCTTTTGGACGTTGACCGAACCTCCCTCAATTTCGGGAATGGCAGGTTCGCCGAGTGAGCCCCTGATTTCGGATAGGCCCAAATTGCCCACAGGATGGCCTTGGTGTGCCAAGCCCAAGAGGGTTTATCGGCTGGGTCCGAGGAATATTGGGCATCAAAGTATGTACTTGCAAAAATTCTGAAGTCATGATGTCAGTTGAGCGCAGCATTGAGATATAAGATAGCCGCTTGACATCATGACGGCGAAAAAAATGGTAAAATTGATGGAAAACACGAAAAATCGACTTGAAATCCCCACAAATAAATTACAATATCTCCGGCTTGAATGCGGTAGCCAGGGATTTCTTTCACACACTATGTCTCGGCACCTTGGACTTTTGATCGCACGCCTGGACCCCACTTGAGGTGCCATGGAAGGTTACTTGCGCTGCTCCCCAATTGGGCACGTGGAAAGCTGCAAAAATGCAATTAGCACACCTTGCTTGCACTGCATCGCTTCAGCTGTGCTCTCCATGTGTTCTTGGGCAAAGGTTAGGCTTTCCAGTGTTGATTCAAGTTGGGGAGAAGGGCTCCGCTCAATGTGGCGTCCATTGGCGGTTTTGTCTTGTAGTGGTACACCCGCCAGAAGGGCACACAAAATGACCCATATTTGACCACCGACCCTATCCAAGCCTTATATACCGGATCTAGTGGCCTAGGACCAAAGTATGCTCATTTTCTTATGTAACCTTGGTCGTTGAACACACATGCAAGTGCTAGGGTGGAAAGCGACCTCATTTGGGAAATTCTATTTATCACATGCAAGCACAAAAAGTGGCCAAGTGGGTTGCAATGGACATGTCTGCATGCTCCGGGGAAGTCAAGTGATATGACGCGCTTGTTAAGGCGTGGGGAGAGAGAGATTATTCCAACTCAACGTATTTCTACATGTACTTGGTTGCCAAGTACATGACATTGCCCAGTTTTTGGAAGACGCCAAAAATGTATAACCGTTTGGGCATATTGAGTTGGGATCCAATGGCCCTAATATGAGGTTGATGGGGGCAAACCCTCATCAACAGTGGTTATGAGGCACGTTTGGCCGCCCTTGGGAGCTTAAACGCGCGAATCCCTTGTTATTGGGCTTGGGGGATGAAAGCGCGATTTGGGATTTTTCTTCACAGGAAGAATCAACGACTAGTGTGAAACAACAGAGACAAAAATTCGGGAGCACTCGAAGTGCATTGCGCCGTTAAGTTCTCAAAAAATGGCTTTGTAACTTTGGCCTATCAGAGCCGCGGCAAGGGCAACGCCGTCATTTGTGACCGCGACGACGGGCGCCTGTGGTGGAAAAATAATAAAGAGTCGCCGCAAGTGCAGGCAGATTTACAATGAAGAAATTCAACAATTGCTGTCGTGAATCTGTACAAAATATCTGATTCGGCGGCCAAGGCGTGCCTGGTTCTGCGTCAAGGCCTGCATTGTCTTTGTGCAGCCCCTCATTGGTATACATGTTTTTAATTGCGGATGGATTTATCCTGATTTCATTGATCCGGCGCCTGGACTTGCCCTACTTTCTCTCTGTGTGGACTTCTTTTTGCATTGGGGAAAATTATCAAAGTTTTCTTTGATAAAAGCAAGGAACAAGCACAAGTATGGGCAAACCAGAAACCTGTTCTCGACTTGTCTGTACATCCATCAGAGTTGGCGCTGGAGAAGGAGAGTGACCAGAAACTAAACACCTACCACTCTGGAGGGGGCAACTCTAGGACCCATGGCCGTGGGTACCAAGGATCTCGACCTGGACAAGGGTTCACCCCTAAGAATGCTCGCTACATGAGCAATGTGCAAGACCTGTTCTGGTGTGACGCCAGAAACCAGAAGGGCGGCCTTGTGTATGCCCCGGACTCCAACCAGCACGAGTGCTTCATGGTCCGGGGTAAAAAGCAGGAGATCAACAGCGGCGGCACGGCCAAGATGCCGGACCACTACAGGTGTACCATCACATGTGCCTTCTGTTGCAAGCGCAACCACTACGAGGATGAGTGCTACCACAAGCAGCGCTTGTCAGCCAACCTGAACAGTGAGGCCCAGATTGGTGGTCAAGGTGGCAAAGGCAAGAATGACAAGGGCAAAAGGAAGTCCAAATGAGGTGGCAAAGGCCAGGAGCAAGGATAAGCTGCAGACGCGGAGGCCCTGACAAGAAGAATCAGGACAAAAGCGTGGACAGGTCCTAGGGAGTCCCCAACCCTACGCCAGGAAGTACCAATCCTGAGCCCTCGGGAGGGCAGCAACACCCGTCGCATACGACCCGTCGCTAAACGCAAGCGCAACAAGGACAAGGAGCCAACCTCGGCAATTACAATGAGGACGAGTCCAACCCCCGTAATCACTCCCGCTTCATGCCGATGGCGTGAAAGCCTCGCAAGAAGGGGTTTGACGCTACCTGGCCAGCGGTGTTCATACAGGGACTCTCCGGGGGATCTACGGATTTGGTGTTGTGGCTACGTATCAATCTTGAGAAACGAGAAGACCTGGGGGTACGGGATACAGGGGCCACTGTGTTGATTGTCGCAAAGATGATTCTACTTTGTGGCGACCTGAAGCACATCATGCCTACTGCTGCCATTTGCATGGGGGAGGGCCATGTGGGGATTGTGAGGTCCACGTGGCCATGGGATCTAGGAGCATTCCCTATGTGATGGATACCGAAGCCTTCACAAATTGTTTGACCGCTTGGTTGGTTTCACCCCCCGATGATTTTGCACCCAGGAGACCTTGAAGATCTCAACAATGTTCAAAGCGGGGTATATGGCGCCAAATCACAAATGCCTTATGCCTTTGTTTGTGCACTTTGTGAGCACTTTTCAGGTCATCCCTGGTGTATTTTGGCCTTTGAGGCGGACTTAGAGGGCCGCCACCACAAGGTAAGAGGTTGCTTTCTTTTGCAAGTGTCCAATCCTGCCCCCATGCAACACACCACGCCAATGCAAACGGCCCAAGAGGCAGTCCGCATCAGTTAAATCCTGTTTTAGCACTTTGTGAGCGGTTTGAGGGTCATCCATGCTGTATTTTGGCCTTTCAGGTGCTAAAAACGGACTTAGAGGGCTGCCACCATGGAGTAAGAGGTTGGCTTTCTTTGGCAGTGTCCAATGGTGCCTCAATGCATCCTATGAGATTGATTTTGCAATTCACGAAGCAATCGACATGAGTTTTTCCCGATTTTAGCATTTGGTGGCACTTTTAGGGTCATCCATGGTGTGATTCCGTGCTAAAAACGGACTTAGAGGGCTGCCACCATGAAGTGAGAGGTTGGTTTCTTTTGCAACTGTCCGATCGGGCTTCCTCGCAACATGCGACGTTAATTTCGAGCGTTCAAGAGGCGATCCGGGTGCTCTTGGTGTCCAGTTCGTGCCCCCCCTATCCTACTTCGAGGGTGTTGGACTCAAACAAAAGGGTGTTGCATGCCATTGAACCCATTTAGCAATTGTTTCAGGGCCGCCACCAAGAAAAATACACATTTTTTCGCCCAAAAATGGCCAAATAAATGCCAATTTTGAGCCCAAATCAGTGTTTTCTGGGTCCGGGTGGTCAGTTTGTGCACCCCTTACCCTATTCTAAAAGTGCTGGACTCAATACACGATGTGTCCTATTCCATTGAACCCATTTAACAAGTGTGTTGGGGTCGCCACCGTAAAAAAAACACCATTTTTCCCCGAAAAATGGCCAAAAAATGCCATTGTTGGGCCCAAATCAGTGTTTTCTGGGTCCGTGTAGTATCTTTGTGCCCCCCCCCCCACCCTTTTTTGAGGAACCTGGACCCACAAAGCCATGTGTTGCATGCCACTGAACCAATTTAGCAAGTGTTTCAGGGCCGCCATTCCCAAAAAAACACAATTTTTCGCTCAAAAATGGCCAAAGAGTGCCAATTTTCTGGCCCAACCTATTGTTTTCTGGGTCCAGGTGGACAGTTCGTGCCCTCCATACCCTATTTTGAGGGTGCTGGACTTAGAGAACGATGTGTTGTATGTCATTGAACCCGTTTAACAATTGTTTCAGGGCCGCTACCACCAAAATAACACCATTTTTCGCTCCAAAATGGCGAAAAATGCCATTTTCTTTACCACAAATCAGTGTTTCCTGGGTCCGGGTGGTCAATTTGTGCCCCCACACCCTATTCTGAGGGGGCTTGAGTCTCAAAAAGATGTGTTGTATGCCATTGAACACATTGTACAATTGTTTCAGGGCCGCCACCACCAAAAATACACCATTCTTCGCCCAAAAATGGCCAAAAATGCCAATTTTCGGCCCAAATCACTGTTTTCTGGGTCCGCATGGTCAGTTCCTGCAGTCCCAACCCGATGTTGAGGTCGCTGGACGCAGGAAAGGGTTAGCTGCATGCCTGTGAACCTGTTTCACAAGTGTTTCGGAGCCGCCACCAGATTTTTCGCCCAACAATGGCCAAAAAATGCCAATTTTTGGCCAGAATCAGTATTTTCTGGGTCCCGGTGGTCAGTTTGTGCCTCCCCTACCCTTTTATGAGGGAGCTGGACTCAGAGAATGATGTCTGCATGCTGTTGAACCCATATAACAATGTTTTTGGGGGCCGCTGCCACAAAAAAAACACCATTTTCCGCTCAAAAGTGGCGAAAAAATACCATTTTTTTTACCCCAAATCAGCGTTTCCTAGGTCGAGGTGGTCAATTGGTGACCACCCCTAGCAAATTCTGAGGAATTTTGACTTAAACTAAAATGTGTTGCATGCCATTGAAGCTATTTAACAATTGTTTCAGGGCCAGCACCACCAAGAATACACCATTTTTCGCACAAAAATGGCCAAAATATGCCAATTTTTGGCCCAAATCAGTGTTTTCTCGATCAGGGTGGTCTGTTCGTGCATCCCTTACCCTGTTTTGAGGGCGCCGGACTCAAAAACATGATGTGTTCCATGCAATTCAACCCAGTTAACAAGTGTATTCGGGTCGCCACCCGAGAGAAACACCATTTTTTGTCCAAAAATGGGCAAAAATGCCATTTTCTTTACCCCAAATCAGTGTTTTATGGGTCCGGGTGGTCACTTCGTGCCCCCCCTACCCTATGTTGAGGATTTTGCACTCACAAAGTGATGCCTTGCATGCCATGGAACCCATTTAGCGAGTGTTTCAGGGCCGCCATCCCCAGAAAAACACCATATTTCGCTCAAAAATGGAAGAATGCCAATTTTGGGCCCGAATCAGTGTTTTCTGGGTCCGGGTGGTCAGTTTGTGCCCCCCCTACCCTATTTTGAGCTTGCTGGACTCAAAACACGATGTGCTGTATGTCATTGATGCCATTCAAAAATTGTCTCAGGGCCACTACCACAACAAAATCCCAGTTTTTGCTCAAAAATGGCGAGAAAATGCCATTAAGGAAAAGTAAGAAAAGGTGCTTTTCCAATGCTTTAGGGTATACTTTAGTTGTATTAGAGGTGCCTCAAGCACTCATGCATTTTTATCTTAGTATTGCCCTAACCAAAATGGGTGATAACACTTTTTGACCTATAGAACCAAACACTAAATCAGGATGTTGTGTGGACCCCATAATCCCCAAGGAATGTGCACTAAAACATCTTTTCCTGAGCTGACTGAGGCACTGATATACTGAGGCAGAGCCTATGAATTTATCTATGCTTTCTCATGTATTCTTAGCTATCCTAGTGGTATGCACCCTAGGGGCTGGGGTACTTCTTTTTGAGAGGTCCTGGGTTCAATACCCAGTCAGCCTAGCCAAGTAGGAAGTCCCCATGTGACATGGCAGTGACCTCAGCAACACAAGCCATGCCACCTCAGCACCTACGGGACCCAAAAACAAAGAGTGCACATCTCAAGATGGCACTATGGAGAGTGTGAGCCCTTGGGGCAGTTTTCCAATCAGCTTTTCTTAAGCATGTAAACTATTTCAACCTGAGTTGCATTGAATGTCTATTGCTGTGGTCTATTGTTGATATCTTTCTTCATCCAACTCTTTGTGGCTGCAGTCCTTCATGCTTTGATCCTGTTCATCTTCTACTTCCATACTACTCTGGTTTGGGTTGCACTTGATTTGTTTTATATCAGCAAAACATTTTCTATATCAAAAGCAAGCAGCAGGATCCCATCACCAGCAGCAAGCAGCAGGAGAAGTACATCAAAAACAAAGTGCTGAAAACACTATAAAACTTTCTCGTAGCAAGAGGCAGACAGTCTCTGCGTGCCGGCAGCAACCCCGTGACGTACACCCAGCGCGTCGAGGACTGTCCTAAGCAAGAAGGGCGAGTATGGACACAAAGAAAGAGGACAACCGATGCAAAGACGGCGCCTGAGGTACCAGCAATGCCAGCGCCTGGAGAGCCTGGACCTGGACCTAGCGCTGTACCTTCGGTGCCCTTACATGGGCCAGTGGACGAGGTTGACGATTCGCTGGAGGGACTGCCATCGGCCTTCAGGGCCCTCTCAGTCGAGGAGGTGGACACCAACCCTGTGAAGAGAAAGAGGGAGAGAGAGTGAAGGATGCAGGAGAAAGCATAGCAGATGAAGGAGTGGACCATGGGCACGACCCGACGAGCGAGTCAACCTTCGACGGCGCACCAAGCGCCTCTGGCCTCCACGCATCACCCTCTCCTACAACCACCACACTCCCAACTCGAGACCCAAGTGCTGCAACATCCACACCCAAAACCACCCCGCCTATGGCTGAGGAAACAGGCTTTACTGGTATGCCTATCTACCCTGCCTATGGTGTGAACCCATCCATCACTGCTTTTCCAGAGGCAACTACTGCCAGTGAGCCAGTGGCCTCCAGTTCTGCGCCGCGCTGGTATGCGGCGGATTATCACCATCCTCTACCAGCTACGGGAGCATATATGGCTGATGTTCCTGGGTATGCAACCCTGAGTGGGCTGAAGAGAGGCCCTGAGTCATGCGGGAGCAGGAGTAGAGGATCCGGGAGATCCTCCAACAGGTCCCTGACGCGGTTGGAGATTAAAGAGGCCCCCGAGGAGCCACCTCTCAACTTGTTGGTGATCTCACTCAAGCGATTGGGGCTAAACCGGAGCCCCTGATTCCTTCCCAAGCGTCACCTACCATCGTGGGAGTTTCACCACACCGAATACAAGCCAATCACCTGGTGGCAGGGTTGACAAACACCCTGGGAAGCCTGAGGAGCCGACCTATGCTGACCACTGCGGTGATACCAAGAACCCCTTTCATACCAAAAAGGGCCCAGCCTTCCTACAGCCACGTGGAGAATTCCACGAGAGCCGAGCTAGACCGGCTCGGGCTGACAGCCCTTGGGGCAATGGTTGACGTGGAGCCCTCCGGCTCTAGTGACCTAGGCGGAGACCCCTCTGACGATGAGCCGCCGTCCATGACTTCTGCTTTGCCCTCGGAGGACGACGACCCTGAGGATTCCAAGAACCCGAGCGGGCGGAAGAAGAACAAGAAAAGGAAGACCAAGCGCCCTGAGGGACGCAGGTCTCAGGAGGCTAAGGCAATCGCCACCTCCAAAATTGTAGTGAACTTGCCTGAGTTCACAGGCAAGGATCTCAGCAAGTTCGCTGAGAACTTTGGCCGGTTCCTCCGAATGACCAGCCAAACGCATGCTAATGGGCGGGTCAAGTGCGACCTGGTCCTGCAGTGCTGCAAGACCAAGTACCTGGAGAAGCAGGTCAAGCAGATCGTGACGAAGTCTGCCACCTTTGCCGACGTGTTGGTTGCCTTGGAGAGGCAGTACCCTACCTACGAAACCGACCTCTCCATCAGGGTCGAGATCCAGAACCTGGCCTTGCTACCCAACAACCCCAAACCAGCCAGGATCTCCGAGCTGATGGCTGACCTGGACCACTGGGTGGGACGACTGACGCCCGGTTCCTACGGCAGCGAGGAGCTGCTCTTCTGGTTGGTGGCTAAGCGCCCTCGAGAGCTGTGGGACGAGTGCCGGTCAACGGCAGAGCGCAAGGTGAGCGCCCTCAACTACGAGGATTTGTCTGTGCTACTCTGGGACCCGGCGCTGGAGAAAGAAAGCGACCAGCACCTGAACGCCTACCGTCCTGGAGGAGGACGCTCTGGAGGCCATGGCGAAGGGTTGCAGGGACCTAGACCTGGACAGGGGACTACTCCCAAGCACGCCCGTATCATGGGCAATGTCCAGGAGCTCTTCTGGTGTGACGCCACAGACGAGCATGGTCACCTGCAGCAAGCTCCCGACTGCGATCAGCGCCATTGCTTCGTGGTCCAGGGGAAGAAGCAGGAGACCAACACCGGCGCCAAGCCTAAGATGCCGGATCAATACAGGTGCACTATCACCTGTGCCTTCTGTGGGAAGAGGAAGCACTACGAGGATGAGTGCTACCACAAGCAGCGCCTGTTGGCGAAGCTGAGAGGGGAAGGATCCTGGCAAAGGCTCCAGCAAGGGCGGTGGCAAGGGCAACGGCAACGACTCCGGCAAGGGCAAGTCGAAAGACTGTGGAAAAGGCCAAGACAAGAGCCAAGGTGGACAAGGAGCAGGCGCTAATCGCCAGCCAGACAAGGACAAAAAGAACCAGGACAAGAACGGAAGCAACCCCAACCCTAATCCAGGGGGGAACTCCGAGCCCTCTGGAGGGCAGTCTGGTCCTACCACACGCTCGCAGACTCAGGCCCAGCGAGAGCAAGGGGCCAAGCGTGAGCATGAAGGTGGTGATGACGGCAACGCCAAGAAGAGAAGCCGTTTCATGACGATGGCCCGCAAATTGCTGAACAAGGGGTTCGAGGTGACCTGTCCCGCGGAGTTCTGACGGGGACGCTCCGGTTGGGCCCTCGACCTGGTGTTCTGTATACGTATCCGACTAGGGGGACGTGAATACCTGAGGGTACTGTATACTGGAGCCACCATATGTATAGTAGCCAAGAAAATTTTACCTTGTGGGAGCCTAACGAACACCATGCCCACCGCGGCTATACGAAGGGGGGATGGACATGTGGTGCACAGCTGCAGGGACTGTGAGGTGGAGGTACCAATGGGCTCCCGAACTATCGCCCATTGGTTCTATGTGATGGACACCGAGGCTTTCGACTTTGTATTACGGACTGTTTTCTTCGTGCAGCACTCCCAGATACAATCCCTGACGCTACAAGCGCCCTACCTCCTCTACGTGGACCACGGCAATGGCAGAGAGTCCGTGCCACTGGAGCAGTCTGAGTACACCTCGAGCTACCTGAGGGTATCAAAGGAGAAGCCCTCGAACATGATGGCGGCCTTCAGAACTGAGGACTACCAACTATTGGAGGAAGTCCTAGACCAAGGTCTGAAGGAGTTTGCTTACTCCAGAGAAGACCTGAGCGTGGAATTGTTCGCCAGCGACAAGCAACATGTCTTGGACCTTTACTGCAGCAAGGGGAAAAACTGCTGCTACAAGTTTTACTGGCCCTCTTTCGGGATGGCCTACGGGAAATGCAGGTTCAGTGAACTGGGGAAGGTCTTGACCAAGGTGGCCCTGGAACGTTCCCGTATGGTCCTGTGTTCCCCCGATGGGGGAGCCCATAGGGGCAACGAGTACTGGCAAACCCTCCTGGACAGGCTGACTATCAGCTCTGTCCGGCTACCTAATGAGGCCATCTACGTGCCTCTGGGACGCAAGACGCCAATCAGGAACCCCGGATGGGGAAGTATGCTCAGCGTGGTGGACGGGGGTCTTACCTTCATCCCCTTGGAGGACCTGGACTCAACTCTGGTCCAGACTATACAACGCGAGAGCGATGGACTCACCCTGGGTGACTTGAAGGATCGACTACGACCTCAAGATGCTATTGAGACTATACCAGGGGGAGATGAATACGTCGTGACTAACACCAATGCTCCCAACTCTCCGTGCCATGTACCTGTTCCTAATGGAGTCTCTGAGTGTGGACTATCCGAGCTCCCCAGCTCTGTCCACCCTGATGACGAAACTGAGCATGACGCCTTCTTCGTGCAGACATGCGTGGAGGAAGTGGAGAACGCCGAGTACGTCGCCCCACTGAAGTCCCTACTCTCCATGAGGATTGAAGACCCCTTGGACGAGGAGCCGGACCTCCGATCCAGGCTAAGGGAGTACGTGGACTCCAACAGGAGGTTGGTGGCGAAGAAGCTATGCTACGTGAAGCCTACCCGCCGCTTGTAGTCACTGAAGCAACGATGTATGGGAGATCTATCCCAATTGAAGGAGGACCTCGAACGGAAGATCACCACCTGGCAAAGGGAGGTAGATCTTAAGCTCATGAAGAGTGTGTGGGGTGCCCATGTGAGGACCCCAGAGGAGGATGAACTCTCGGAGGAATGTGTATGTGAACCCCCTCGAGCGTGCCTATGTTGCCATCGTCCACCGGAGATGGTTGAACGAGACCTACTATATGCCTACCAAGGGTTGAAGGATACTACCAAGGGCGAAGAGTCGGTGGAGGATCACCTCCCGGCTTCTATTACTCAGGCAGCAAGCAACTTACACTCTGACGAGGACATGGAGGACAAGATCAAGCTATTGGACCTGCGGGTGCAGAAGCTTATAAGGACCTATTTGGAGGTGTTCGGGGAACTACCATCCCCAGCCTCATGTGACAAGCTGGTACAGATGGACCTCAGGCTGAAACCCGAGTTCTTGGGCCATAAGATCCGGAGGAGACCCTACCCGGCTCCTAAAGAGCAGGCCGATGAGATGGAGTGACAGATACAAGAGTGTATCGATGCTGGCCTGGTCCTGGAGTACAAGGACGGGGACTACCCCCAACACTGCAGCCACTGTTTCGTGATGGCTAAGCCTGCGTCTACAGCCAAACGGCTGGTAGTGGACTATGGGGAGCTGAACACGAAAGCGTTGAACCACTCAGGGTCCATTCCTAACATGGAGTCTACCCTTGAGAAGATAGCCTCCTGTCGCTACGAGCCCAAGATGGACGAGAGAAGTGGATTTTGGCAGGTCAACCTGACGCCCAATGCCCAGGAGCTACTCGCCTTCATCACCCCTCAGGGGAGGGTGTTCAAGTTGAAGGTCATGCCCTTTGGCGTGGTCAACGCACCCGCTCTATTTCAAGAGCTGAAAAACAAGATCCTGTCCATCCTACGACGAAGGCCCAAGGTGCAAGAACTCATATCCCGTGGGGCCCAGATGGAAGCGCACATCGACGATGTATGCCTCTGGACCAATACAGAGGTGGATCACCTAATCCTCTTGGGTGAGTTCTTTGCGGTCTGTCAGGAGAACCAAACACGACTCAAGTTGGAGAAGTGTGAGTTCATGCAGGAGACCATGCAGTACCTGGGGTTTGACGTTGGCTATGGGTGGTGGACCCCAGCGGCCTCTAAGATGGACGCTAAGGTACGACATGAAGACCCCAAGAAAGGACTCCATGATGTACGCAGTTTCATTGGAGCCTGCAACTTCTACCGCCGCCATATCAAGAACTTCACCTACACCAGCGCCATTCTGACGGACTTGATCAAGAAGAGTACTACTTGGCGCTGGGGTCCACAATAGCAACAAACGACGAGCTGAAACACAAGGTGGCCAACGCTAAGTGCTTGGGTGTGCCTAGAGCATAAGGTGAGATCATCATGGTGACCGACGCCAGCAATGTGGGCGGTGGTGGAACGTTGTTCCTATGGCAAGTACTAGAGAAGGAGGAGTTCGACTCGGCTATTTCTCAATTGGGGACGGAAAGTCTCCACCGAGATGGAACTCTCAAGCACAGCTACCCTGACGACAAGTGGGTCCTAGTACCCCTGGGCCACTAGAACTGGAAATGGAACCAGGCCAGAGGGAACTACTCCACCTATGAGCAGGAGTTGCTCGCGGGTATGCTGGTGCTATCCTCTCAGGAACGACTATTGGGGAGTAACCCTGTGGTCTGGCTGTGTGACCAAGAGCCGGTCCGCACTTTCGCCAAGGGTCCCCCCACCTGAGAAGGCCAAGCTACGGCGCTGGTGGACCTACCTCAGCTAACTACGGCTGACTGTACACCATATCCAGGGAGTGAAGAACGCTTGTGCGGACCACATTAGCCGCAACAACTTCGACGCCCTGATTGGTGCCAGGTCTGAAGCGCTGGCTAAGGAGGCGTTCAGCCGTATGGACGTACACTTGGACCTCATCATGACTATGATACGACCCCTAGATGGACTCCAACAGGCGGAATACCTGAAGGAGTTTTGGGGATATCTATAAGCGCCTGGAGAAGCACCATGAACCCCTCCTGGTCAACCAAGAGCAGTGGAAGAGGGACAAGAGCTACCTCTGGCACACGGACCGCATCGTGGTACCCAGTGACAGAGTCCCAGCGCTATTGAAGTGGACCCATGAGTGCAGCGGTCATGTGGGTGCTGACCGTACCCTGAGGTTATTCAAGCAGTGGTTCTGAAGCGGTAGGGTGGCCTTTGCCCTACCCGCTGGCCCCACAGTGATAGTGGTGCTTGGGGATGCTGAATTTCTGAATTTCTGAATCACTGATTTCTTGGGGAATTCTTGTAAAATACCCCAGAAATCGTCATTTTTGGGCTGGCGCCGACCTTCGTCGCCTGCGTGTCGCAGCCCCAGATCGAAGCTCTATTTCTTGTTTTACGAGGAGTTTAATCAATTTTATCATTCATTTATCGTTTTCAGAATTATAGAAATGAGCCGTGACCATTTTTGCGGCGTTCCGCGAGGGTCAATTTTTGACGAAATTGGTCACGTAAAGGATTTTTCCGGAAAATCCTGAGGCGATCCCAGGAATCAGCCAGGCACCCAAGGCGTGGCTCAACAGTGGCCCTCTTCATATATAATATGAATTGGGGAAGAGACGCCTCGTGTTGGCTACACGAAGCGTTGGGGGGGGACACGCGAAAAGAGTGTTTTCGACTCAAAAAACCATAATATTTCACTGTTTTTCGCCCAAGAACCACTGTTTGGTCCAGTTTGGGCAGGATCTCAGTGGAGATCCTGATGGCGACGACTCGTAGCCGTCAGTTTTTCTCATAGCGGCGACGCCGCCGCCTTCATTTCGTCCTCTTTTCTAACCTATTTTATAGTTTAGATGTGATACATGTACATAATACTAGTCTACATGTCTCCTTTGTCTACATATACCTTCATCTCTTGCCTAGGACGCCAGATTGTGTCATGGCCGAGGCAAGGATCACAGAATTCTTTGGAGAAACGAAAAATTGATGGTACTTCAGCGCGAATTTCAAGAGGAATTCTTGGATTTTCATGAGATTGGGGTTGTGCATGCCAAGGGAAGCTTGGAGGTATCTCCGTGCCCACCCCGGAACCTCTTGAGTTCCACACTACGTGGACTTATGACCAAATGCGGAAGACCCTCCAGCCTATCGTGGACAAGTGCCCGTGTAGGTCCTGCAAACCTTGGGATATCAGGGACAGGGGTCTCTACTCAACCCTGCTCATTCCCCACTGTGCCAACAGTGTTCTCTGTGTGGAATACACGGAGATGCCGAAGTTTGGGGGCTACGACTTTGCCCTCGTGGTGACCTGTGGGTTGACCAGGTTTACTCGGGTGTTCCCATGTACCAAGCACATTACCGGAGAGCAGACTATCAGGATACTCTTGGAGTAGTGGTTTTGTGTCTATGGGGCGCCCAAGGAGATCAACTCCGATGAGGAAGTACGAGTACGCTCCGATACCGGCTGGTACAAGAGGGTCCTGAGATCCCTCAATGTCCAGGTGTCTACGGGGATCCCCTACGCTCACACGAGCAACCCCCTATGTGAGCGACAGATTCGGGTCCTCAAGGAGAATGTAAGGATATGGTGCAAAGCTGAACGCACCAGAGACTGGGTGCGACTACTCCCCGTCATATCCCTGATGACGAACTCCTAAGAGAGTTCAGCGACTGGCTACTCGCCCCATGAGCTATTCCTAGGACGCCCGGCGTGGTTCCTACATGCTCCCTATCCAGAGGATACCCTTTCTTCTGTGGGTAACTGGGTCCAGGAGCAACAAGCAAAGGTGGACAAGGCCAAGGCTTGGCTCCAGAGAGTGAGGGAGCGTCAGTGGAACAAGAAGAACAAGCACCGGGTGCCTGCTTCCTATCAAGAGGGGGACTGGGTGCTGGTGCACCACAGCCGACTACCCGCCTGGCCGCGCTCTACCAGCGATGACCCCTACTTCGGGCCCTACAAGATTCTATCTGTGGATGGACACCGCATCACAGTGCGGTGTTCTCCCCGACTAGGGGGGGGCCTGGTGTGCGCTGCTCAGCACTTGAAGCGCTACTATGATCCTGAAGACCTACTTGGGGAGGAGTGGGAGCTGAACGATGAGGAGATGGCCGCTCTAGACGTACAGGGGGCTGCCCAGCCCGATGGAAGTTGAAGGGGACAACACCGACATGAACGCCGAAGAGATGGCTAAGGAACTCTTCTACCTGATGAAGTCTGTACTATGCCACCGCTATCGCCAGGGTTGGGGCGCCTTCACCCTCTGGGAAGGGTTTGGAGTTGAAGAGGCCACCTGGGAGCCCTTCTCAGCGTTTGTTCTACCAGAGGGACGCCTAAACTCAGTTCTGGTAGACTACTTGTCCCATAACAACCTTGGAGAGTTGCTGAGGCTCGCTGAGACGCTTGCCTCCAAGACTAAAGCTAGGGACTGAACCTTACCATTACCTGCCTAAGCGTATGTGTGAGTGTGCTATTCCTAAGGTCCTGAGAGCAAGCCGCAGAAATGGTGTCCTAATTATACCCAAGTATGCACGCTTGCCAAACCCGGCGGATGTCTTACCGGTGCCACGGGGTACGCCCCGGGTCTCTCCGCCCCTAAGCGCCCAGTTTCTGTGCTGGTGCAAAACCTTGGGGAGACACCCAGCGTACGAGTCCAGGTATTGTGTTTCCTACCTACCTGCCTACTACAGGGAAGGGGTGGCCAAACACTATGAAGGCATGAAAACCCCTGTTTGCTATGAGGGCCGAAATCTAGCCTAACCACTGCCACTGCCCACCAACCCCGCTAAAATTGCAGGGAGCGGGCGGGTCAGTGACACACGCACTACAGGTCCTACACACTCTACAGTGGCACCATCCTTGGTGGGCGAGCACTTGTGCAACTGGCTCAAGCGCTCACTCAGGACTACCACTCCTACACGCACGCTCTACTGGGTGGTGTTGGTGAAGAGGTCACGAGCCCTAATGGCTCACCTGTGAGTTGGTAAGAGGGCACAGAGCTACTAAGCATCTGTGGCCTAACAGGGACGCCTACAACGCCTTTTTTCTGCTAGGGCTTGGAGGGAAGGAGTGCTCTTTCGGCGTGCACAGCGCATATGTCGATGGATTCGGACTCCCTTCTCTGCCACAGGCAGAGGCGGAGTTATTTGTTTGGTGTGTTCAGCGCCCTTGTTTAGCAGGGCAGAAACAAAATCGCTGCTGCACCAATCGCCCTGACCTTCCCACCTGTAAAACAGAGGCAAAGGAAGGACAGTTTGAGACTGAGGAACCAAGACTACCTCGACGTATTATACGCTTCTCAGGTAGCCCTCTAATACACTGTTCCCAAACTCTCCTGTCAAGCAAGCAAGCTTAAGGAACTCCACTCGTTCTCTTAAAGAACGTAGGCTGGAGCCCCTGGGTAACCTAAACAAGGGTTGTACCGTGCGCACCTCGTTTGGCCCACCCTTCAATGCACCATGTGAATGCACGAGCATGCACGATGGTTCCAAACTCCTATTTTTAACATATCTCACTTTCATACCCAGATCACGAAATGTACCAGGGGGTGGCCCCTCCTTGCCTTACCTACCTTACTCACCGCTGGAGAGAGAGAGCAAGGTGGAGTGCAGATCGAGAAACAAGCGAGCAAATTGTTGATGCATATGTGTGTATGGCTAATCACCGTGAGCCTTCTCCTAATCATCTGCACTCTTCTAATCTATCCCTGTATCGTTTGTAAGCGGTGCTACACGGCTCGGACACGGAGACACGAGACGAGCTATGTGCATGCTGCATACGAGACAAGCACACCTGTGGTTTATACCTGTTTCATTGAAGTCTTTTCGGTGTTTCTTGAATTCTTTGATTTTGGATTCTTTCTGTCAGTGTGGGTGGAATCTCGATGTTTATTCATTTATGTGTGTCTCGTCATTTTCTTCATTATATGTGACATAGGTTTATAACCTTATTAATTTTTTGTTTTCCGGCGCTTCGTTGGGACCCGCTCCGGCGCGCCGTCTTTTTCTGCGTGGGAATTTCCTGATTTAAAAAATGTCTGTGTATGGGATGCACAATGGGATTCTGGTCACGTATGCGCTTTCAGAAACATTCTAGGCCGTCATTTGACGGATTTAGGTGTTGTCGCTTCGCGTTTGTGTGGATTCGTCCCTCATCCTTCCATTCCTCTGTTGTACAGACATCCTCGCGAAGCGTCGCTGAGTAGGCCGCCGTTTGGGCCCAGAAGCAGCAGCAGGAGACTGAACCAGAACCCAAGACCCCACCAAGAGGCAATTTTAATTAAATCGTCGCCCCCTGGTCCCAGTATCAGGACAGGTGTCTCGATCAGGTTCCAGGGGACTCAGATTTAGCGTCCCATGAGAGTCTGGCGTTGGGTTGTGTCACGCTGCAGCTCAGAGGGAGGGATGCATATGCATAGAGTCTTTGCATGCCCTATTCTAACCCCACAAAACCACAGGAACCCCTGCAGCGCCATGAGCGCTGAGCTCGTAGTTGGAAGTTGTCATGAACAATGCAGCAAGAGTTGCTGGCCATGGTAAAGCGCTGTTTTCCAGTGTTAGGGAAGCTTTAGGTATTTTAAAGTAGGTGTGGAAACCAAGGAAAGGCCAAGAAAAAATCCCTTTTTCCGGAACGTGAGAAGGTGGTGCCCACCACAGCACAAGGGGGGAGTAAGAAAAAGTGCTTTTCCAATGCTTTAGGGTATATGTTAGTTGTATTCGAGGTGCCTTAAGCACTCATGCATTTTTATCTTAGTATTGGCCTAACCAAAATGGGTGATAACACATTTTGACCTATGGAACCAAACAGTAAGTCAGGATGTTGTGTGGACCCCTTAATCCCCAAGGAATGTGCACTAAAACATCTTTTCCTGAGCTGACTGAGGCACTGATATACTGAGGCAGAGCCTATGAATTGATCTACGGTTTCTCATGTAATCTTAGCTATCTTAGTGGTATGCACCCTATAGGGGCTGGGGTACCTCTTTTTGAGAGGTTCTGGGTTCAATACCCAGTGAGCCTACCTAAGTAGGAAGTCCCCATGTGACATGGCAGTTACCTCAGCGCCACAAGCCATGCCACCTCAGCACTTTTGGGACCCAAAAACAAAGCCTGCACATCTCAAGATGGCACTATGCAGAGTGTGAGCCCTTGGGGCAGTTTTCCAATCATTTTTTCTTAAGCATGTAAAATATTTCAACCTGAGTTGCATTGAATGTCTATTGCTGTGGTCCTTTGTTGATATCTTTCTTCATCCAACTCTTTGTGGCTGCAGCCCTTCATGCTTTGATCCTGTTTATCTTCTACTTGCATACTACTCTGGTTTGGGTTGCACTCGATTGGTTTTATATCAACAAAACATTTTAAATATCAAAAACAAGCAGCAGGATCCCATCACCAGCAGCAAGTAGCAGGAGAAGTACCTCAAAAAAGAGTTGCTGAAAACACTATAACACTTTCTTTTTTTTTACCACAAATGAGTGTTTCCTGGGTCCGGGTGGTCAATTCTTGCCCCCGCTACCCTATTCTGAGGGTGCTTGACTCACAAAAAGATGTCTTGCAAGCCATTGAACCCATTTTACAAATGTTACAGGGCCCCAACCAACAAAAATACACCAAAAACGAGGTGCTTCATGCCATTGAACCCATTTAACAAGTGTATTGGGGTCCCCACCCCACAAAACACTACTTTTCGCCCAAAAATGGCGAAAAAAATCCCATTTTGTTACCCCAAATCGGTGTTTTCAGGGTCCGGGTGGTCAATTTCTGCCCCCCGTACCCTATTTTTAGGATGCTGCACTCACAGAACGACGTGTTGCATGCCATTGAACCCATTCATCAATTGTTTCAGGGCCGCAACCACCAAAAATACACGAAAAAGCGATGTGCTTCATGCTATTGAATCCATTTAACAAGTGTATTGGGGTCGCCACCCGTAAAAACACTTTTTTCAACCAAAAAATGGCGAAAAGAAATCTCATTTCTTTACCCCAAATCAGTGTTTTCCGGGTGCGGGTGGTCACTTCGTGCCCCCCCTACCCTATTTTGAGGATGCTGCACTCAAAAAAAGATGTGTTGCATGCCATGGTACCCATTGAACAATTGTTACAGGGCCGCAACCACCAAAATACACCAAAAAGCGATGTGGTTCATTCCATTGAACCCATTTCACAAGTGTATTGGGGTCCCCACCCCACAAAACACTATTTTTCGCCCAAAAATGGAGAAGAAAATCCCATTTTCTTACCCCAAATCAGTGTCTTCCAGGTCCGGGTGGTCACTTCATGGCCCCCGTACCCCATTTTGAGGATGCTGCACTGTCAAAACAATGTGTTGCATGCCATTGAACCCATTTAACAATTGTTTCAGGGCCGCAGCCACAAAAAATACACCAAAAAGCGATGTGCTTCATGCTATTGAACCCATTTAACAAGTGTATTGGGGTCGCCACTCCAAAAAACATTATTTTCCACCCAAAAATGGCGAAAAGAAATCCCTTTTTTTTTCCCAAATCAGTGTTTCCCGGGTTCAGCTGGTCACCTCATGCCCCCCCTACCCTTTTTTTGAGGATGCTGCACTCACAAACGATGTGTTGCATGTCATGGAACGCATTTAACAATTGTCACAGCGCCGCAACCACCAAAGTACACCAAAAAAGGATGTGCTTCATGTCATTGAACCCATTTAACAGGTGTATTGGGGTCGCGACCCCAAGAAACACTATTTTGCACCCAAAAGAGGCGAAAAGAAATCCCATTCTTTTTACCCCAAATCAGTGTTTTCCGGGTCAGGGTGGTCACTTCATGCCCCCCGTACCCTATTTTGAGGATGCTGCACTCACAAAACGATGTGTTGCATGCCATCGAACCCATTTAACAATTGTTTCAGGGCCGCAACCACCAAAAATACACCAAAAAGCGATGTGCTTCATGCTATTGAACCCATTTAACAAGTGTATTGGGGTCGCCACCCCAAAAAACGCTATTTTCCACCCAAAAATGGCGAAAAGAAATCCCATTTTTTTTACCCCAAATCAGTGTTTTCTGGGTCCGGGTGGTCACTTCATGCCCCCCCACCCCATTTTGAGGATGCTGCACTGTCAAAACAATGTGTTGCATGCCTTGGCACCCATTTAATAATTGTTTCAGGGATGCAACCACCAAAAATACACCAAAAAGCGATGTGCTTCATGCTATTGAACCCATTTAACAAGTGTATTGGGGTCGCCATCGCAAAAAACACTATTTTTCGCCCAAAAATGGCCAAAAAATGCATTTTTCCTACCCCAAATCAGTGTTCTCCGCGTCCGGGTGGTCACTTTGTGCCCCCCGTACCCTATCTTTAGGATGCTGCACTCACAGAACGTTATGCTGCATGCCATTGAACCCATTCATCAATTGTTTCAGGGCCGCAACCACCAAAAATACACGAAAAAGCGATGTGCTTCATGCTATTGAATCCATTTAACAAGTGTATTGGGGTCGCCACCCGTAAAAACACTATTTTCAACCCAAAAATGGCGAAAAGAAATCTCTTTTTTATCCCAAATCAGTGTTTTCCAGGTGCGGGTGGTCACTTCGTGCCCCCCCTACCCTATTATGAGGATGCTGCACTCACAAAAAGATGTGTTGCATGCCATGGAACCCATTGAACAATTGTTACAAGGCCGCAACCACCAAAATACACCAAAAAGCGATGTGCTTCATTCCATTGAACCCATTTAACAAGTGTATTGGGGTCCCCACCCCACAAAACACCATTTTTCGCCCAAAAATGGAGAAGAAAATCCCATTTTTTTACCCCAAATCAGTGTTTTCCGGGTCCGGGTGGTCACTTCATGCCCCCCAGTACCCTATTTTGAGGATGCTGCACTGTCAAAACAATGTGTTGCATGCCATTGAACCCATTTAACAATTGTTTGAGGGCCGCAACCACCAAAAATACACGAAAAAG
Source organism: Eutreptiella sp. 'Long Island Sound 2002' (assembly GCA_964036045.1). Lineage (NCBI taxonomy): Eukaryota > Euglenozoa > Euglenophyceae > Eutreptiales > Eutreptiaceae > Eutreptiella > Eutreptiella sp. 'Long Island Sound 2002'. Next base: position 19,086,975 of record OZ038384.1, on the reverse strand, counting down.
CGATCTGCTTCATGCTATTGAACCCATTTAACAAGTGTATTGGGGTCGCCACCCCAAAAAACACTATTTTCCACCCAAAAATGGCGAAAAGAAATCCCATTATTTTCCCCAAAAAAGTGTTTTCCGGGTCCGGGTGGTCACTTCATGCCCCCCGTACCCTTTCTTGAGGATGCTGCACTCACAAAACGATGTGTTGCATGTCATGGAACGCATTTAACAATTGTTACAGCGCCGCAACCACCAAAATACACCAAAAAAGGATGTGCTTCATGCCATTGAACCCATTTAACAAGTGTATTGGGGTCGCCACCCCAAAGAACACTATTTTCCACCCTAAAATGGCGAAAAGAAATCCCATTTTTTTTACCCCAAATCAGTGTTTTCCGGGTCCGGGTGGTCACGTCATGCCCCCCGTACCCTATTTTGAGGATGCTGCACTCACAAAACGATGTGTTGCATGCCATTGAACCCATTTAACAATTGTTTCAGGGCCGCAACCACCAAAAATACAGCAAAAAGCGATGTGCTTCATGCTATTGAACCCATTTAACAAGTGTATTGGGGTCGCCACCCCAAAGAACACTATTTTCCACCCAAAAATGGCGAAAAGTAATCCCATTTTTTTTACCCCAAATCAGTGTTTTCTTGCTCCGGGTGGTCACTTCATGCCCCCCCTACCCTATTTTGAGAATGCTGCACTCACAAAACGATGTGTTGCATGCCATGGAACCCATTTGACGATTGTTTCAGGGCCGCAACCACCAAAAATACACCAAAAAGCGATGTGCTTCATGCTATTGAATCCATTTAACAAGTGTATTGGGGTCGCCACCGCAAAAAACACTATTTTTCGCCCAAAAATGGCCAAAAAATGCATTTTTCTTACCCCAAATCAGTGTTTTCTGGGTCCGGGTGGTCACTTCGTGCCCCTCCTACCATATTTTCAGGATGCTGCACTCACAAAACGATGTGTTGCATTGCATGGAACCCATTTAGCGACTGTTTCAGGGCCGCCATCCCCAAAAAAAGGCCATTTTTCGTTCAAAAATGGCCAAAGAATGGCAGCTTTGGGCCGAAATCAGTGTTTCCTGGGTCCGGGTGGTCAGTTCGTGCCCCCCCTATCCTATTTTGAGCTTGCTGAACTCAAAAAAATCATATGTTGTAGGTCATTGAATCCGTTTAACAACTGAATCAGGGCCGCTACCACCAAAAAAACCAGTTTTCGCTAAACAAATTGGCGAAGAAATGCGATTTTTTTTTACCACAAATCAGTGTTTCCCCGGTCCGGGTGGTCAATTCATGCCCCCACTACCCTACTTTGAGGGTGCTTGACTCACAAAAAGATGTGTTGCATGCCATTGAACCCATTTTACAATTGTTACAGGGCCGCAACCACCGAAAATACACAAAAAAGCGATGTGCTTCATGCCATTCAACCCATTTAACAAGTGTATTGGGGTCGCAACCACAAAAAAAACAGCCTTTTACGCCCAAAAATGGCCCGAAAATAAAAAAACAACCTTTTTTACCCCCAAATCGGTGTTTTCTGAGTCTGGGTAGTCACTTCGTGCCCCCCCTACCCTATTTAGAGGATGTTGCAGTCATAAACCGATGTTTTGCATGCCATGGAAACCATTTAGCAAGTGTTTCACGGCCGCCATCCCCGAAAAAAACACCATATTTCGCTCAAAAATGGCCAAAAAATACCAATTGTGGGCCCAAATCAGTGTTGTCTGGGTTGGTCAGTTCCTGCCATATATCTCACGAAGTTGCCCCCCCCTACCTTGGAGGTAGGGGGGGGTTTGGGGGGGGGTAGGGGCGGGGTAGGGGGGGGGTAGGGGGGGAGGTGGGGGGGGAGGTGGGGGGGGAGGTAGGGGGGGGAGGTAGGGGGGGGGGTAGGGGGGGGAGGTAGGGGGGGGTCGAGAAGGTAGGGGGGGGTATGGGGGGGGGAAGGCGGTGCACACACAAGGCGGAACACACAAAAGGCGGCCTCTGGCCACCGCAGGAGTCCTGTTATTTAAGGGGCCACAGGCAAGGCGGTGCACACAGAAGGCGGTGCACACACAAGGCGGAAAAGACAAAAGGCGGTCTGTGGCCACCGCGGGAGTCTTGTTGTTTAAGGGGCCACAGGCAAGGCGGTACACACAGAAGTCGGTGCACACACAAGGCGGAGCACACAGAAGGCGGAACACACAAAAGGCGGTCTGTAGCCACCGCAGGAGTCTTGTTATCTAAGGGGCCACAGCAAAGGCGGTACACACAGAAGGCGGTGCACACACAAGGCGGAACACACAAAAGGCGGTCTGTAGCCACCGCAGGAGTCTTGTTATTTAAGGGGCCACAGGCAAGGCGGTACACACAGAAGGCGGTGCACACACAAAGCAGAACACACAAAAGGCGGCCTGTGGCCACCGCAGGAGTCTTGTTGTGTAAGGGGCCACAGGCAAGGCGGTACACACAAAAGGCGGTGCACACACAAGGCGGTCTGTGGCCACCGCAGGAGTCGTGTTATTTAAGGGGGGTGCGGGGGCTGGCCCCCGCGTCGAGCAAAGCGAGCCGTCTGTCAAGCGAAGCGAGCCAAAGGTAGGGGGGGGAGGTAGGGGGGGGATGTAGGGGGGGGTAGGGGGGGGTAGGGGGGGGTAGGGGGGGGGTAGGGGGGTAGGGGGGGGGAGGTAGGGGGGGAGGGTGGGGGGTGGCGACTTCGTGCATACTATCATTCCTGCAGTCCTTACCCTATTTTGAAGGTACTGGACTCATCATGCGATGTGCTGCATGCCATTGAACCCTCTACACCAGTTTTTTTTGGGGCCGCCACCACATTTTTCACCAGACAATGGCCAAGAAATGCCAATTTTCGGCCCAAATCAGTGTTTTCTGGGTCTGGGTGGTCAGTTCGTGCCTCCCCAGCCCTATGGTGACGGTGCTGGTCTCTCAAACCGATGTTCAGCATGCCACTGAACCAATGGAACAAATGTTTCAGGGCCGCCCCCACCAAAAAAACACGTTTTTTTCGCCCAAAAATGGCCCAAAAATGCCAATTGTTACCCAAAATCAGTGGTTTTTGGCCCGGGGTGGTCATTTCGTGCCCCTCTACCCTATTTTGAAGATGCTGCACTCGAAGAAGAATGTGTTGCATGCCATTGAACACATTTAACAAGCGTTTCGGGGCCGCCACCACAAAAAAACGTCCTTTTTTGCCCAAAAATAGCCAAAAAATGCCAATTTTTACCCCAAATCAGTGTTTTCTGGGTCAGGGTGGTCAGTTTGTGCCCCCTCCTACCCCATGTTGAGTGTGCTGGACTCAAAAGCCGATGTGCTGCATCCCATTGAAACAATTCCAGAAGTGCGTTGGGGCCGCCACCAAGAAAAAAGTATTTTCGCGCAAAATTGGCCAGAATATGCCAAGTTTCACCCCAAATCAGTGTTTTCTGGGCCCCGGGTGGTCAGTTCGCGCACCCCTTACCCTATTATGAGGATGCTAGCCTCCAAGGCTGATGTATTGCATGCCATTGAAGCCATTGAACAAGCGTATCCGGGCCGCCAACACCAAAAGAACCATTTTTTGCCCTGAAATGGCCAAAAAATGCCAATTTTTACCCCAAAATCAGTGTCTTCTAGGTCTGAGTGGTCGCTTGGTGCCCCCCCCTCCCTATTTCGAGGGTGTTGATTCAAAGAGAAGATGTGTTCCATCCCATTGAAGGCATATCACAACTGCTTTTCGATGTTGCCATATTTGTGTAGATCTGGCAAAAAAAATCAGCAATGTGCACAATCTGCAATTTGACATAGAGTTGAATTATTTTACCACATGCCGCCCGATTTTTCATCAAGGATGTTTCAAAATCACACTGCCGGGGAAGTTAGATCGCAAGTATTTGTGATATTTGCAAATGATATAATTTGATTTCCAAATATAGCCATTTTTGGTCAAAAAGAATGCCATTCGTCGATGGAATTTAATTTGTCCCGTTGGCGCGGTTTAAGATGCAATGTGTTATGCACCTGTGTTCCCCCGCTCGGGGAGCCCGCGGGGGAAATGAGTACTGGTGTACTCTATTGGAGAAGCTGTTGCTTACCTCCACCCTGCTGCCCGACGACGCCATCTACCTGCCTCTCAGCAGCAGGACGCCTATTGGGAAACCCTGAAGCGGGAGTATGCTAAGCGTTGCGGAACGGAGTCTGGCCCTAGTATCGTCAGAAGATCTGGACCCTGCTCTGGTCCAGGAAGTTCAACGTGAGAGCAGCGGCTACACCCTGGACGTCCTAAAAGACCGACTCCGGCAGAGGAGGTTACTCCTCAGGGAGACAAGTACGTTGTGTCAGACGGTGTTGCCCCCAACACTGCCTGCCATGTACCTAATCCTGATGTAGTCTCAGAGTGTTGGCTTTCCGAGCTACGCCGCTCAATACACTCTGATGATGACGGCGACCATGACTCCTTCTTTGTCCAGACTTGCGTGGAGGAACGGGAGAACGTCGATTACCATACCCCACAGAAATCTCTATTCTCTATGAGGGGAGAGGAGCCATTGGACGTCGGGTTGGACCCCAAATCCAGGCTGAGAGAGTATGTGGACCGCAAGAGAAGAGCAGTGGCGAAAAGGCAATGTTACGCTAGACCTACCCACAGCTCATGGCCGTTGAAGCAAGGATCTATGGGGGATATTTCTCAGCTGAAGGAGGACCTGGAACGCAAGATAACCTCCTGGCAGCGGGAGGTAGACTTGAAGCTCATGAATAGCGTGTGGGGTGCCCGTGTGAGAACCCCAGGAGAAAATGAACTGTCAGAGGAATGTGTATGTGAACCCCCTCGAGTGTGCCTATGCTGCAACCGACCACCAGAGACGGTGGAGCAAGACCCACTGTATGCCTATCAAGGTTTGAGGTTTGAGGTTTGATTTTGCGGGTACTAGACGCCTTTCGTCCCCGGGGGGCCACCTGGTCGGGCCAGGTGATATCCTCCCCACCAGGTAGTAGTGGGGGGCACTCCAAGACGCAACTCCTGCCTGGTGGCGGAGTCCCCCGGGTTCACAGGGCTCGGAGCCCCGTCCCTCCCCGGCTTCCCCGTTTCGCCACTCCCCGGTCAGTGCATCAATTCGCAGCCGTGGCTGCGGGCGCTTACCCACCGCGTCACCCCCCTAATGCGTGGTCGAGGGCTGGAGGACCCCGCTAAGGATGCTGAGCCCGTTGGAGACCAACTCCCTGCTTCTATCCACCAAGGGGCAAGCAACTGTTGATTGTTGCTTTTCGGCGGCGCCTCCTGCTCTACTCACCAAAATATGCTTTGGAAATAAACCAAGAACTTGACTGGAAGGTGAAGAGCGAAGCAACGGATAAGGATCGTGACAACCCGAAGAATGAGATACAATAACATGTTTGACTGCAGTACAAAGACAGTGCTGTGTATTGACATTGCATCGCCTTTAACACGTGCTTGCATGCTTTGGAATCACAGAGCATAGGGCAGAAAATGGCTTAACTTGAAAACCATGCCTAATGAAAAGATAGTAAAACAGAGGATCAATAATCAGCTTCCCCATATCAAAAATAGGTGGAATATCACATTTTATGTCTTGAAATAAGTTTCTGTGCCTCAGCATGAAATAAATTTGTGACTGCAGAACTCAGTAGGAACTGCCCCAACGATGTCAGAGCTCAGTAAGAACTGCCATACTCTGGTCTCATGCACTCCACCACCAAAATGACCAAACATGGGCCTCGAGACCAAAATTTAGTATGACACATCAATATATGTGGATTGTTATGGCGGATTCAAATATGCAAATGATTTTCAACAATTCAGCGATATGTGTCAGAAATTCAGCTTTTTCTGATCGGGCTGAGCGCCTTCATGCATAACAATAGAGCATAACCAAAATAGGTGTTCACCATGCCTCCACCTAACTTATCTTCATACCTAGACCAGGTATCATAGCCTCAAGCTCAGAGATAATCAAACAAACACGCTATCAGTCTCATCCTGGGTTAGTGGGGGTGGGCTGACCACTGTCCTCAGCAAAAGATGCCTCAGGGGTTTCAGCAATGCTGTGGGGTTGGACAAATGATCAGATGATTAGAAACAGATCCCCCAATCAAACAAACGCATTAAAGCACATATGGCTTACATGATGGGCTAGGTACTATTTTCAACACTCCCCCAGACTGAGAACTCGTCGAGATCGAAGGCCTCGTAGGTGTACCGTGGTGCTTTAAGCGATTCCAGTCCCAATCCTGCGCAAAATTACTGCAGATTGACATCAGTGACAATTACTAATCTTGGTCATCAATGAATCAATTGAGCATGGATTAGGCAAGAATCAAGGGTGAAACACAGGCACTGCAACAGATAAGGCAGTTGTGTGACGTCTCTGTCGTCTTCCCTTGAAATTAAGCCGCTGGATTACCCCAAAACGCTCGTAGTGGAAGATAATGGTTTCCTTTCCAAGTACTTCCTCAGTTCAAATGCATGGGTGAATTGGACCCCAATCTGAGACAATTAGAGCAAATTCTTAGCTCGCACCAGCTCTTTGTCGCGTAGCACAGCCGCTTTGCACTGCGTCGACTTGAAGCAGACCCGTCAAAGTTGTCATGACCCCTTCATACCTCATATTCTCGCCCACACTTGGAAGCTTCTGGGCTCTTTGTCCACATAGGTTCACTTTGTAACTTCCTTGGACTTGAACGGTTACTGTCCTTGGCAGTCCACATCCCAGAAGGAACTCCCTTGCGACATCCTCACAGCCTTTGTCCACTTCAAAGGGGTATTGTTCTTCTTGAGGCTTCCTGACAGGGGTAATAGTACTTGAAGGGCTCACTGTCCCACAGCAGAATTTGTGGTTGTAACTCCCTCCAACAGACACCTTTGATTTTCAGTTTCCAACTCCTGTACTTGTTTTCATTCTCTTTCTTCTCTTTCAGCGCTTTTCTGGCTCATCTCGCGCTTTTTCTCAGAGTCACGCCGGTCACCCGTGCAGCGCGTTCTCCAGAATCCCGCTCCTGACGACGGTCACCTGTATCTTCCTCAAATGGAGGAAGGTCTTCTGGAAGAGGAGGAAGGCCTTCTGCTTCCTCTTCCTGTATTTCCCTCTTATCCTTTTTCTTCTGTGACCTGTGGCTCAGCTCTCTGCATTACTTCAGAGCAGAGTTGTATCTGAGCTGATGTTCCATACAGAAGCGAGCAGAAGCCTCATCCACACGTCCTCCATCTAGCACAAAAGCCTTCACTGGCTCCCAGGTGCTATCCGCTGTGCCATACCCTTGCCACTTCACCAAAAACGCCAACCCTGCTTATAGCGCGCTTGCAAGATTGATTCCAGAAATTAGTTGCCTTGCGCGTGCATCTCTTTGACATCGTACACTGGCAGACTCTGTCCCGTCTCGTCTCTCACGTCTCTTGGGTCTGTTTCTTCTGCTTCCAGCTCTTCATCTTTGCTCGCTGCTTCAGCCTCAAATTTATCTGATTGAGAGTCAGGATTCATGCTGAGTGAGAACGGCCGATGGTTCAGGTACTTGTGCGCCACGTTGACTTGGCCGCCTGGCGTTGGTGAACAGCGCGCTGTGATGCCTCCTCCTGTCACGCCAGTGACGAAGTACGGCCTGTAAAAGAGCGTGTTCTCATTCTCTGCAGCAGTCCTTCCTTGAAATCTGTTCCGGTGAACCAAGACGTAATATCCCACCAGGTACTTGGCCGCTGACCTCTTTCTGGTCAAATACTTGTGCCTTGTCGTCTGTTTCCTCCTCAATTGATCCTGCACGTTTTGCGCCGGCCGCGTTTGTTCTTGAATCCACGATTCCACGTCCTGATTTCCAGCATGCGCAAATGGCATCCCCCATCTCCACCTTCGCCGACCGACAAAAATATCTGAAGGTGAGTACCCTGTTTTTCCGCATTCTCTATTGTTCATCACAAACGTCGCATAATCCGTCAGCCTTGGCCAATTCTTGGACTTCTCCTTATGCATCAAGAGCCTGATCTCTTCTCTGTGTTCTCCCTTTTTCCGTTCACAGAATCTGTTCGACTGCGGCGAATAAGGCTGCCCGAACGTCACTTCTACTCCCATGGCTTTGAAGGTGTTGCGCCACCAACCTGTCTCGCGTGTGAACCGTATGTCACGGCCGGAGTGCAACCTGACCATGGCTCCGTATTGCTTGATCCAGTGTTGGTGCACCAGGGACAGCACTTGTTCACCTCCGATCTTTTTCTTGCAGGGCACAACTTGGCAGAAAGTTGATAAGGAGTCCACCATCGTAAGACAGTAGTCAAACTGCCCATAACTTTGACAGTCGATAAAATCCACATAGACCAAAGAGTTGACCAAGTCTGGTAAGGGCAAGCAACCCACCAAGCCTCTGTCCTTTGGCCTGTTTCTCTTCGCATAAAGGCAAGCTTCACACGTCTCCTGTAAACGGCTTATCTTTTCCAACATCTTCGTATCCTCCTCCCTTGTGTAGAAGAAACGATTGAACGCCCACAACCAGCTTCTTGACTCCGGATACCCTTCCACGTCGTGCACCCAGAGGAGGATCTTGTTCAAGTGTTGCGCTGGTACACAGGTCCTGATCTCGTTCCTCAGCAACCCATTGCTTCCTACCCTGCAGAGGACGTCCTCTATGATCGCATACTTTGCTTCCCCCAGTTTGTCGAACACGTCCTTATACTCGTCTTCATAGTCCTTGAGATTGATCACACTCAGGGGTTCGTGTTTCTCAAGACTCAAGTCAAGCTGCGTGTCCGTCCGCTGGAAGGCTTCCTGGGAAAGGTCTTCGCTCTTCATTTGCAACCTCTCATCAAAGTTTGTGCGACGGAGATAGTTGCTGAGCTCATTCTTTAAGCCTGGTATGCGGTGGATGTGAGGCCGTAGTTGAGATGGAAAAACGCACCATCTTCGTAGTCTGGGGTTCTCTGGAGATAAACCCTTCAAAAAGGTTGAAGTTGAAGCTTGATCACAGAGCCATACCACCGGGTTGTCTGCCAGTAATCTCGTCTGCAAACTCAATAAAAGCACTCCAGCCAGTAACTCCCTCTCGTGCACTGAGTAATTAGATGTCGCCGAGTTCCACTTCCAATTCCAGTGGCTGAGGGGAACAAAATGGAACTCGTTGCAGTTATAAGTATGCTTCAAAATTCCGTCTCGATCAATGCCCGCTGTCTTCAGTTCACTCCGTATTCGTCAACTGCACCTTTGTTGATACGTTGCCACTGATACAAACTGCCTCCACTGCCTTCATCAGCTGCATCAGAAAGAAACACAAATTCACCCTCTGCTCGAGGAACTCCCAATATCCATAGTGAAGCCAACTTCGACTTCAGTTGCTCAAACTCGGCCTGATGTGCCGGTGTCTTCTTTGTCAAATTTGTCAACAAGACCGAGGAATAGGAAAAGTTGCGAATGTGTCGGCGGTAAAAATTGCAGCTGTCTATGAAGGCCCGGATGTCCTTCACTCCTTGGACAGGATGATCCCGTATCGTGGCCTTCAACAACGGGGCGACTTTGTCCTCCACAGGTTTCCACGACTGATATCCTACCTCGAAAGCCAAATACTCAACAACTTCCCGCATGAACTCGCACTTCTCGATTTTCACTCGCGTGTTGCAGTCGTGACAAACAGAGAGGAACTCGTCTATCAACGCTTTGTGGTCTTCTGTGGTATTTGATCCCAGGAAGATGTCGTCTATGTGGGCTTCAATCACTGCCCCCTTTCTCAGGAGCTGCTGGACCTTTGGACGGCGCTTCATTATGGCAACGATCTTGTTCACTAACTCCTGGAACTTGGCAGATGCATTTGCGAACCCAAACGGCATCACATTCCATCGAAATACTTGCCCGTTGGGTGCAATTACTGCACTGAGTTCCTTCGCTCTCTCCGTCAGGTCGATCTGCCAGAAGCCTGGACCTTTGTCAAGTTTGGTCTTGTACTTCGTCTGGGCTGCCCGTTGAATGGCGCTTTCGAGTCCTTCCATCATTATGATTGTTGACGTATAAAACCCGATAAATGAATCTTTTAAGCTCTTGCTCTACTTGGAAAACACCAATTCTCCAATCGACGAAGGCACGGAATACAAATGCACGAAAGTCAGAATGTGAAGTCCACGCGATCCTCAAAACCCCGTCCGAGTCGATGAAACATGAATAATCATGGCAAACCCCCTAAATGGGAAAGCATTGTGAAATGCTGATTCATACTGAGGACTGAAGCTCTCATAAGTGCAAAATTCATGTATTTGACACAAACATCGAGATCTGTCATTCAACTCTGAAATTCGTATCATGAACAACACCGTAAGGAAATTATGAAAGACCGCGCACGCGTCTGAACTACTCAGCCGATCCGCACTGCCCTGCCAGCTCTGCCAAGGGCAGGAGCACACCCTAGCCATGCCGATCACACCCCCCACCAAGGCTGAGCACCAGTGGATGACAGCCTGATGAATACTGAGAGGCAGTGGCGTCAGTAAAGCCCCAACAGTGCCCTGAG